>NW_004624807.1:6417515-6526594 GCF_000247695.1 Heterocephalus glaber
TTTTTTTTTTGGTACTGGGGATCGAACTCGGGTCTTTGCACTTGTGCAGCAGGCAGTGAAACCACTAAGCTAAATCCCTGGCCCTGATTTCTTGATAATAACGATTCTTTCTGGAGCGAGATGAAATCTCAGCATTGTTTTAATTTGCATCTCTTGAATGACCAGTGACGTTGAACATTTTTTCATATATTTATTAGCTGTTTGTACTTCTTCATCTGAGAAGTGTGTATTCATCTCAGATGCCCATTTTTGGACTGAGTATTTAAATTTGGGGGTGTTGATTTTTTTGGTTCTTTATATATTCTAGATATCAGTCTGAGGAACAGCTGGCAAAAATTTTTTCCCACTCTTTTGGTTATCTCTTTACTCTGTTGGTGATTTCTTTTGCTATGCAAAAGCTTTTTAATAAGATGAGATCCCAGTTGTTGATTCTTTGTGATATTTCTCAGGTGATCAGGGTTTTGTTCATAAAGTCTTTGCTTATACTTATGTCTTCAAGAGTTCTACCTACTCTCTCTTCCAGCAGATTTAGTGCTTCCATTTTAATATTTAGGTCTTTGATCCATTTTGATTTTACTTTAGTGCATGGTGAGAGATGTGGGTCTGTTTTAGTCCTGGGAATGTGGAAAGTGAGCTTTTCCAGCACTGTTTGTTAAAGAGGTGATCTTTCTTCTAGTGAACATGTTTGGCCCCTTGTGAAAGATAATGTGGCTGAGTATGTTTGGAGTTGTTTCTACATTTTCTATTCTGTTCCACTGACCCTTGGGTCTGTTTTTTGCCAGTGCTATACTATTTTTATCATAGGAGCTCTGTAGTATAATTTGGAGTCAGGGTCTGTGATGCCCCCTGCCTTGCCTTTGTTGCCCAAAACTGTTTTTTGCTATTCTAGGTCCCTTCTGGTTCCAAATGAAGTTTAGGAATGTTTTCTCTAGGTCTGTGAGGTATGCTATTGGTATTTTCATTTGGGTTCCATTAAATCTGTATAACAATTTTGGGAGTATGGCCATTTTTACTATGTTGGTTCTTCCTACCCACAAGCAAGAGATATCTTTCCATTTTCTGATATCCTCTTTGATCTCCTTTTTCAGAGTAGTGCAGTTTTCAATGTAAAGATCTTTTACTTTCTTTGTTAGATTGATTCCTAAGTATTTCATTTTTTTCGATACTATTGTGAAAGGTGTGGTTTCCCCCATTTCTCTCTCAGTGAGTTTGTTATTTGTGTACAGGAAGGCTATTGATTTTTGAGTGTTGACTTTGTATCCAGCTATGCCACTGAATTTGGTTACTAAATCTAGAAGTCTTTTGGTGGATTTTTTTGGGTCTTCTATGTAGAGCATCGTGTCATCTGCAAATAATGATAGTTTAACTTCTTCCTTTCCTATCTTTATTCCTTTTATTTCTTTCTCTTATCTATTGCTTTGGCTAATATTTCCAGAACTCTATTGAACAAGAGTGGTGATGGTAAACATCCTTGTCTGGTTCCTGATTTTAGAATGAAAGCTTTCAGTCTTTGTCCCTCTAGTATGATGTTGGCTGTTGGTTTGTCATAGATGGCTTTCACCAGATTGAGCTAAAGACTATCTACTCTAATTTTCTGTAGGGTTTTTTTTTTATCATGAATGGGTGTTAAACTTTGTCAAATGCCTTTTCTGCGTCTGTTGAGATGATCATGTGATTTTTGTCCTTGGTTCTGTTAATATGGTATTACTGATTTGCATGCATTGAACCATCCCTGCATCCTTGGGATAAATGCTTCTTGGTCGTGGTATATAATCTTCTAGATGATTTGCTGCATTCTGTTTGTCAGTATCTTATTGAGGATTTTTGAGTCAATGAAAAAGCAGGAGTTAGTGCAAAGGACATAAAAACTGTTCACGACAGTAATGACTGAAAACTTCCCAAGCATGGAAAAAGAATTTGACATACAGATAAGTGAGGCATATAGAAATCCAATCAGCCATGACCAAAATAAATTTACACCAAGGCATATAATAATCAAGATTCCAGAAATTCAGCACAAGAACGGAATATTAAAACTGTTAGAGAAAAGAAACAAATCACCTATAAAGGAAAGCTCATCAGAATCACAGCAGACTTCTCAACACAAACCCTCAAGTTAAGGAGAGCTTGGAGTGAAGCATTTCAAGTCCCAAAAGAAAACAACCACCAAATCAGATTGATGTACTCTGCAAAACTACCTTTTAGAATCAATGGAGAAATAAGATACTTCCATGACAAAGAACAACTGAAGAAATTCATGACCACCAAACCAGTTCTACACAGTGTTCCTAAAGATACTTTAAAGAGAGATAACAAAGACTACAATTCCAAGAACACCAATAGAAAGAAGCCACCAGACAAGGCAAGCAATTAAACGGGGAAAAGACAAGGAACCAACAGCAGGAAAATAATATGACAAGGATAAGCCAATACATATCAGTTATAATCATCAATGTAAATGGTCTCAATTCACCAATCAAAAGAAACAAACTGAAAAAAAAAAGGAAACAAACTGGCAGAATGGATCAAGAAACAAGATCCAACAATGTACTGGATAAAGGAAACACATTTACCTCAAAAAGAAATTCGTAGACTGAAAGTCAAAAGATGGTAAATAATACTTCATGTGACAGGAAACTCGAAAAAGCAGGAGTAGCTATTCTATTGCAGACCAAGTGAACTTCAAGCCAAGTCTGATCAAGAGACAAAGAAGGTCACTATATACTTGTTAGGGGAAAACTACAAGAAGAAGAGATAACAATCATAAATATACATGCACCAAATACTGCTGCACCCAACCTTATGAAACAAATATTAATGGACATGAAAAATCAAATAAGCACTAACACAATTGTAATGTACTGTCACAATTAGACAGATCAACTAGAAAAAAAATCAACAAAGGGCTGGGGATTTAGCTCAGTGTTTCCACCGCCTGCCTCACAAGCACAAGGTCCGGTGTTCGATCCCTGGTACCAAAAAAAAAAAAAATCAACAAAGAAATGTCAGAACTGAACCAAACCTGTGAACAAATGAACTTAGATGTCTACAGAGTGTTCCACCCTACAACATCAGAATACACATTCATCTCAGCTTCACATGGGATGCTCTCCAAAATAGACCACATACTGGCTCATAGAACATACTTAAGTAAATAGAAAGGAATTAAAATTATCCTGTTCATATTATCAGACCATAGTGCAATGAAATTGAAAATCAATGGCAAAAGAAACCACAAAAGCCTCATAAACACATGGAAATTAAATAATACCCTCCTGAGCAACCAATAGGTCACAGATGAAATTAAGGAAGAAATCAAAGTTTCTATAATTAAATGATAACGTTGATACAACATACCGGAATGTATGGGACACAATGAAAGCAGTCCTACAAGGGAATTTTTTAGCGGTGAACTCTCACATCAGGAAAACCAAGCAAGCTCAAATAAATAACCTAATGTTGAACTTCAGAATTCCAGAAAAAGAAGAACAAGTCAAGCCCAGAGCTCGTATGGGGGGCATAAAGACTAGAGCAGAAATTAATGCAATTGATACTAAGAAAACAATACAAAGAACCAATGAGTTGAAGAGTTGGTTCTTTGAAAGATTAAGTAAAATTGATAATCCCATAGCCAACCTTATCAAAAGTAGGAAAGAAAATACTCAAATCCATGCAATTAGGAATGAAAAGGGTGAAATCACAACGGATCCTGCAAAAATCCAGAAAACCATCAATACCTATTTTGAAAAACCTTATTCTAATAAGATGAAAAACACAGACGAAATGGACAGATTCCTAGATACATATGATTACCGAAAGTCAGTCAAGAAGATATAAAAATTCTAAACAATCCAATAAAAGACAATGAAATTGAAGAGTTAGTTAAAAACCTACCAATAAAGAAAACCCCAGGTCCTGATAGAGTCACTGTTGAATTCTACAAGAAATTTAGAGAAGATCTAATGCCACTACTCCTTAAAATCTAATGAATTGAAAGGGAAGCTGTACTCCCAAAGTCATTTGTAGAAACATTACTTTGATACCAAAACCAGGGAAGGATCCAACCAAAACAGAAGGTGCTATTCTTATCCCCATTTTTCAGAGGAGAAGACAGAAGGTCCTGAAGATTAAGTGTATTTCCAGCATTTGCACAGTTAGCAAGTGGAAGAGTAGGAACTAGAACCTAGAGTCCCTGTGTGAGCTTCCTAGGGCTGTGGAAATAAAGTACCACAAACCAGGGGGCTTAATACAAGAGAAACTTATTGTCTCCCAGTTCTGGAGGCTGGAAGTCCAAACTCAAAGTGTCAGCAGAGCTGTCCTCCCCTTGAAAGACGTGAGGAGAACCCTCCCTTGTCTCTGCAGGCTTCTTTCAGGCAGGGGCCTTCAGTGGGTGACATTTCTCAGCTCACAGCCACCACACTCTGGTCTTAGGCCTGGCTTTTTCTCTGTGCCTCTGTCTTTAGGTGACATCTTCCTCTTCTTTTCGTGCTGGATTGGGTTTTCACTCAGTTTTACTTGATTACACCTGTGAGACCCATTTGCAAATAAGATCACATTCACAGGTGCCTGGGGTTAGGACTTCAGTACAACACTTCCACCCAGAGGGTGGGGGACACAGTTCAACCCATAACAGCCCCCACTCCAAGCCAATGGACTCCGCCATGTGCTGTTCGTGTACTGTGCTCCATGCCACCCATTTTCTCCTCCATCTTCTGTTGCCAAGGACAAGGTGCTCCCTCCCTCTCCTGCAGTGCAGCACGTGGAGCGGCTGGGGTGCTTTCAATTTTCTGCTGTTCTCAATTATGACAGACTACTAAAGTGGAATCGTGAAATGTAGGTGGGTTTTTTGTCTTTTTTATTCCCAGACAGTAAAAATCATTAAGGCCTCCTCTTAATTAGTTTAATTTTGAAGCTTCTAAATATTGATTTAACCTACACTCCCTGGTACTTGCCGCAGTCACTGAATTATGCCTGTTATTGATCGCAGATGGAAGCATTTCCTTCCACTAGGCTCAGGGCCCTGGATGCTGCTGGCTTTCCAGTGGGTGCGCTGGACTGGAAGGCATAGACAGGCGTGGAGGAGAGGGAGCCCAGGCCAGCCTGGAGAGCTCCCTTCTGTTGAGGAAAGGCCACTGACCCTAGGCCAGGGGCCTGTTTCTTTCTCTTGACTTGGCCTAGGCCAAGGGAGGTGATGAAGAAGATGTCAAGCAAAGTCTCCCCAATCCATTCTGGACTTGAGGAAGGAGGAGCCAGGCAGTAGGGACTGGAGGAGTGAAGGGCTTGGAAAGCAGACTTTGTCACTAGGCCACTTCCTGGCCTTAACTGCTGAATGTTCTTGGACGGGTCCCTATTCCCCCATCTGTGAAGGGGAGCTCATCACCCCCATGTCGCAGTGTTGTGGGCATGCAGTGCATAGTCCAAGGCCTGGCTCCCAGTCAGGCTCTGTCAATGGCTACCGTTACTGCCACTGCCTCACTCGGGGCAAACGGGGACTGGGTCGGAAGCGGACTAGATCTTCTGCCGTGGGTGCATTCCTTGTTTGCTCTGAGATCTTGGGCAAGTCACTTAATACTCTTTCTATTAACATGGGGCTACCGAGATCTGTGAGAATCAAATATGTCTCATTTCCACTGCTGTAAGAGAATTCCATTGCCTAGGTAGTTTATAAAGAACAGAAATTTATTTCTCACAGTTCTGGAGGCTGGGAAGTCCAAGATCAAGGTGCCAGCATCTGGCAAGGGTCATTCTCTGCTTCCAAGACGGTGCGCTGAACGCTGCATCTTCTGGAGGAGAGGAATGCTGTATCCTAACAGGGCAGAAGCAGGAGGACAGAAAGGGACTAGATTCTCTGCTTTGAGCCCTTTCCTTCTTGCGGGGGAGGAGGTGGGCCTTCAGGACTTAACTCCTCTCCAAAGACCCCACCTTCCAGCACTGTGACATTGGAAATGAAGTTTCCAATGCATGAGTTTCGGGGCATGCACTCAGACCGTAGTGACACAGGGTTTCAGCTGCCAGGTGCATCCAGTCCTAAAAGGTTATTACTGACGGCCATCGCAGTTCTTCCCTCCTGGGGCCCCTTTGGCTCCCTCGGCCCACGGTGCCGGGTCCGGACCCCTGGCCAGCTGCTGCGGCCGCTTCACCTCAGTGCTCACACTCTCAGCCACTTTCTCCTTGGAATTCACCTGCTGCACTTTTAACCCTGGGCCCTTTGCCCTGGGGCTCCCGTAGATGTGCAGTCTCCCACCGCGCACCCCCTGATCTCATCCAGGCAGCACTTAACTGGCGTCATGGAAGTGCAATTTGCACGCCATCAAACTCACCATTTTCGGTGTGCTGTTCAGTGATTTTTAGCAGATTTCCCCTGGGTGTTTGCCCAGCTTCCCACACGGTGTAGATTCTTGCTCTCTCCCCCCAGTTTAGCCACGATGCCCTTACTGTGATAACTTCTGTGCTCAACTAGGGTGTTTTGTTTTTAACCTGTAAATCCTCACCTGCCCTCCCCATAATTTGCATCCCTAGCCCCTCACATACATACAGCACCTAGCTTGCAGTCAGGGCTCTGTTAATGCTCCTTGGATAGAGTTTCCCTGTGGCCAGAGGAGGTGGCTCAGGGGGCCCGGCATTCTTGCAGGGAAGCTGGTCATATACACACATATTTTTAGATGAGCATGTGTAGGTGTCACTGTCCACGGCTCGTAGAGCTGGGCCCTAGAGGTTATCACCTTCATCCAGCACTTGGGGGCCCCACCCAGAATCTGTACTTCCGAGAAGTTTCCCCAGCTGCTGATACCAGGAGGGACAGAGCAGAGGGACCGGGTGACAGGACAGCTAGGGGAGCCCTGGGATTGGTGGCAAGGGCTGACAGGCCGTTTTCACTGCATGGGTGACGGAAGGAAAAGAAAAAACAACCCCCAGCTGGGTTCAGCTGCAGCCATTTATCTCGCGGCTGCCCGAGACAGCTGACAGAGGGAAAAGGCAGCAGCCCCGTGTAAGACCAGGGCTCCTTCCGCAGAGTGATTTATCTCTGAGCTTCATCTGGCAAACCTGCTGATGAAATGAGTCTCCCTTTCTCTCCGCCTCATCAATTTTCATTCTGATTTCATTTTCCTTTTCCGTTAGAAGGGGTCTAGCCTTTGCATTTACTGGCCTGCTCCCCTGCACTCTCTCTCTGCGGAGCTGACGGGCTGCCCCCCATGGCCCCTCCCCCTGCAGCACAGCCCTGCAGAGGACAGGAGGAGGACGAGGTCCAGATCTCCTCTCAAGCCTCTGAATCCCTGTGGGCGCCTCCCTGCGTATCAGTGCCCAGGCCACAAAGCCACTGCCCCAGCCAGCCCCAGCAGCTACAGGGAATGAGCATTGTGTTGGGCAGGGAGTCGGAGGGTGCAGGAGGGAGCAACGGATGGATTTGAGGAGGGGTGCTGGTGGTCGGGAAGACGCCACAGAGGTGCATATAAAGCTGACACTGTATAGCAATTCCCTGCTTTGTACGTGAGGAGAGGGCCTTCTGAGCAAGGGCCTTGCATGTGCAAAAGCATGGGAACAAGAAAGAGCATTGCTTGCATCTCTCTGGAGTAGTCCCTCTCCCCCACCCTTGCATGAGCTCCCAGGGATTCGTGGTGGCAAAGGGCAAACTAAGCCTCTGGCTACCGGAGGAAGCTTTTCAAGACCTGGGCAGGGAGCTGGGGATGGTGGTGCTTGCCTGTAATCCCAGAACACTGGGAGGCTGAGTCAGGAGGATCACAAGTTGGAGCCAAGCCTGGGGAACTTAGCAGTCGCCCTGGAGGCCTGCCTGGTACCCAGCCTGATCCAGGAAGGGAGACTGGGGAAGCTGGTGGTCAGCAACTAGTTGTGGCTGCCCACCTGGCATGTGACAGGGGCCAAAGGGGACATCTGTGGATGCCATCAAGCTGGGTGTTCAGAGCTCTGCCAGGAGCGGCCCTCTCGACCCTTGCAGGGAGGGCTGGGGACAGAGGAACTGTCACCTCAGCCTTGAGCTGCGGCAGAGTACTGTCCTGGGGCCCCATTCCCTGCTCTCAGTGACGTTGGAGAGGCAGCTCTCCTGGGGGGATTGTCAGCCTGCAGTGTGAAGGCTCCCAGGCAGAGGGCGCCCTGCTCACCTGGAAACAGGTGTTGCCCCACAAAGAATTTGGGCCTCCAATGAACAAACGGGGATGAAAAGAGAAGGAAGCTCTAAGCCCGGGCGCCCTCCAGACATCTTCAGATCCCCCATAAGGCGGGCCTCTCCCCACCCACAGATGGAGAATCCAAGAGAGGATGCTCAACACCACACACTGGCCATGCTCAGGGCTCTAGCCCCTGGCCTAAGCTCCCAGTGAGGCCGGTGAGGTCCACAGGACATCTGAAGGGGACCCAAGGCAGCCCAGAAGCGTGAAGGCCCGTGCAGGATCCTGTCAAATCCGGGAGTCAGAGCAAAGTGCCTTCTTCACCCAGGAGCCAATGACCACGAGGTGCAAGGCAGCCGTGGAAGGTCGAGAAGCAGGGAAGTGGGCCGGGGCGTGTGCCCAGGAGGACATCCCCTGGGACGGTGACACTTGGCCAGGAGGGTCAGCCCAGACACGGCCCACCTCCTAGGCGATGGGTCCCCGGGGGTCTGAGCTCTGAGACAACCCGCCCTGCTGGCCCTGCCTCTCTCTCCTTCTCCACATGTTCTGTGAGTGCCTACTGAGTGCCGGGCTGTTGGAAAAGCTGGCAGCCTGGAGGGGCTCCTGCCCTGAGGTGCCCGGTAAACACCAGGCTGCAGTGGGGGACATTGGGCAACACAGGAGCCTGAGAGAGGGTGACAGTGGTCAGAGAACATTTCCCTGAGGATGGGCAGAAGCCCTGGTGGCAAGGGCAGGTGGGCTCAGCCTGGAGCCACGGTCCACACCTGGGGGCTGGCTCGGCTTCCTGGCAGCCTGTTTCGGAGCAGTGCAATCAGACGGAAATAACCATGTGCTACCTGCTGGTGCCCTCCAGCCTAATTAAGGGAGGCAGGCTTCCCTCCAGGCATGGCGCTCTCTCACCCTCTGCTGGGCCAGCCAGGAGCCCCCGCAAGGCGGACATTCCTGCCTGGCCACAGACCCTTCTTGCTCAGGTCCAGGAAAGGGTTTTGCTGGAACTCTGACCCCTGGCATTCCAGAGAGGAGGGAGGGCAAGGCTGGCTCCCCAACCTCCCCATGGGGGCCCCTGGGAGTCAGGTGAGCTCTGGCCCAGAAGCACAGAAATAGCCCCAGTCCCCCACATGCTGGCTGTGGGCCCTCGTCGGGTCCCTTGGTGTCCCTGAGCTTCAGTTTCTCACCTAGAAAGCATCTGCCTCTCACTGTTGGGAAGCCGGAGGAGGTGAATAAAGTGATGAGCAATAGGAATCCTGGTACACGGAAGCCCCCAGCAATGTCGGGCCTTCTCCCTGACTTTGTTTTATGTCCTCATCCCAGGGTCTCCTCGAGAGTTGAAAGGACCTGGCCAAAACAAACGCTCAGTGCTATGATCAGAGAGCCTTTTTAGGGTTAGCCCAAAGCAAACCATGTATTTTGCATCAGGCCCCTGGTACACAATTGTGTGTGTGTGCATGTGTGTGTGTGTGTAAAATAGAGAGGGAAACTTCTCAAAACAACTCAGAGCCCGGTGTGATGGTACACATGTGCCTGTAATGCCAGCACCCTGGGAGGCTGAGTCAGGAAGATGGTGAGTTTGAGCCCAGCCCGGGCAACTTAGTGACTTAGTGAGACTCTGTCTCAAAATAAAAAAATAAAAAGTGCTGGGGATGTAGCTCAGTCTGAAGGCCCTGGGCTCCATCCTCAGTATCAGAAAAAACAAAAGACAAAAAAATAAACTTAGTCTGGCTATCTGCAATGTACCCTGACATCTTCCATTCCAGTTCATCTTTTTAAAAATGTAGATTGTACTTGTGGCCAACCAGTGGGCTGTGTCCTTGCTTCGAAGGAGAGCCCCCACACCCTGCAGGCTCTGGGTACCCGGAGATCCGTAGCGAGCTATGCTTTTCTCGCACAGCTCCCAGCTGGGCTGGGCAGATGCACAGTGTACAACAGAGTGCTGCGGGTCTGTTCCCTGGGTCCCTGGGCAGCTGTGGGAGTAACGACCCTTCTCTGGGGAGACTGGGAAATGCATTGCGGAGGCAGTGGCATCTGGAATGGGTTCTGATGGCTGAAGAGGAGTTTAATGGTTGAAATTGGGGGAAGGCATTGCAGGCAGGGTCAGAGGCCCGAGTTGTGAAGGGAGTAGCAAGTCTGGTTGAGTGGGGTGATGTGTCTGAGGAGGACAGAGTCCCTCCAAGGTGAGTGGGAGAGCCCAAGAGAGGCCATGGTAAGGGTCAAGACCAGGAATGAAAAGAGAAGGTACACGAATGTTCAGGGTGGAGCAGGCAGACGGAGCTGGTGAGTTCCAGCCATGGCTCTGGTGAGGAGAGGGCACCAAACTGGTAGGGACCACCGAAGGCTGAGCAGGTTTTGTGGGAGGAGATGTTGGCTTTAGGACAGAAGGAAAGTCTCTGGGACTGCCACGGTGGAGAGGTCTGGTGACAGGAGGGAGTGCAGGACTGGGCCCTTCCTTCCCAGGCACCTCCGCTTTGTCCCCTTGCCTGGTGCCTCAGAAGCCTAGGTGCTCGGGGGCTGGGAAGTCGCTAGGCCATCTCCCTGCCTCATGGTGACATCGCACACCCAGGCCAAGAGGGCTCTGGCCAGAGCTGGGGTCCTAAAGCATAGAGTGGTTTCTAGACCTAGAAACTCTAGAGCAAGGAAGAAGGCCCATTCTCTCCCTGGAGACCGTGGTTACGCTTGAGACCGAGAAGCTATGGCCACTCTGAAGTAGGAGGACGAAGTCAGTGAGTTTAAAGTTTTCTGATGCCAGAGTCACTTACTCCCAAAGACCCCGTCTCAAGTGATGGAAACGGAAGGGGAATTCTGGGTTTTGAAGCTAAAACTGACTGATGATGGGGGAGGCAGGACGGATGGGGGCCACGGATTGACTGGGAAGGGGCAGGTTGGAGAGCAGGGATTCGTTTCAAAATCTGGGTGGTGGTCGCACTGGCACCCATGAGTGGGGTTGGGGTCCTCTGCACACCCTGCTGCGTGTATTTCACACCTCCACGATATGTTTCCTGAAGTATTACAGAAGGTGAGGCGGGAGAAAGATGGAAGCAGAGGCCGAAATGATGAGGGACACTCGAGCACTGCATGCCCCCAACGCCCTGTGGCCCTCACAGCGACCCCCATTTCCTGGCCCCCGGCATCTGAGGCTCCCAAGGTTAAGTGCATTGGCCGAGGTCACACAGCGGGTGGCAGAGCCAGGCTCAGACCCCGATAGCAAAACCCAGGCTCCTTCTGCTCCACCGTCCCTCCCTCCTTTGTATAAGTTATTTAAAGAATTCAGGCTCTGGAAGAAACGCTGAGGTCTCCACCAGCTCCAGCCTTCTGGTTGTGTGTGATTAAACAAGAGGCACGAGTGAGGGGCCTGCTCCCCTCCCAGAAGGGGCTGCAGGCCGGGGGTACAGACAGAGGGTGGCTTCCGCTCCCTGCGTGTCCCTCCCACCCAGTGCTCACCTGCTGCTGAGGAGGCCGGAGTTTATCAGCGCTGCACTCAATTCTGCTGCCCATCTGTCTCTGCAGCTCCAGGGAGGGGACCTGGCACCACAGCCGCCGAGCCTAGGCAATCGATCACCACCACCCGGCGGCCTCCCTCTGGACCCTTGGCTCCTTGGGGCTGGGCAGGGTGCCAGGAGGGAAGGAGAGGAAAAAGCAGGGGGGAGAAGGGGAGAGAGGCTCTGCTTGCACAATGGGCTCCATGCTTCCATATCGAGGCCAGGCAGGAGCCCCAGAGCTGTGCTGGGGTGGGGCCAGAGGAGGAACCTGGAAACAAGGCTCCAGCTCCCGACCACAGCGTCTCCCAAACTCTTCCTTACGCGGTTGCCGAGGGCTTAGTTTAATAGGAGGTTCAGGAGGAGATCAGTTCTACACTTCCTGCTAAACCCAGAGAGGCTGCCTGGGGGAGGGGTCCATCTGGGTTGGCGGAGCTGCTCTTTCAAGAGAATAATTTCCCAACCAGCCCTGTGTCCCGGCCTGCGGCCCCACTGTGTGGTCTCCTCAGCAGCCACCCACTGCAGCCACCGGCCTGGCCGGGGTCTGGGTGCCGCCGCTGGGTCTTGTCCTCCTGGCTCCAGACCCACTAGCACTCACAAAGGAACAGGTCCTGCCCTACTGTCTCCTCAGGGCGTCACCCGGCCCAGGAGTCAAGGAAAGCACGCGGGGCCTGGCAGGTGGCAGTCGGGTAGGTCTGCTAAGGAGCCAGGCAGGTGCTTCAGGCTCTCTGCTGCTGTCGAGCCAGCACTGGCCCACAGAGACTGGGCTGGAGGGCATCTATGGAGTCGGAGGCCCTGGGCCCCAACCCTGACCCTCCTCACAGAAGCCGTGCAGCCTCCTGCCTGTCACTTCACCTTTCTGTCAGTTGCCTCCCTGAGCAAAACACGACTGAACAACCCCTTCTATTTATCTATTTATTTATTTATTTAGGGTACTGGGGATTGAACTCGGGTCCTTGGGCTTGTGCAGCAGGTGGCGAACTCTGAGCTAAATCCCTTATCTCACTGAGCTAAATTCCCAGCCCTAAACAACCCTTCTTTGCTTGCATATCGGGTGGGTAGGAGAACCGACTATAGTGTGTATGTGTACATCATGTTCCATTATGCACACCCAGTCACAAGTCCCGGTACTTGCTAGGTCCTACACTTGGTGCTCTGGGGGCCCCAAAGGCATGGCCCCTGCAGAAAGGACCTCTCAATCCAGCTGGGGAAAAGGGACACGTGATAGTCTGAACTCGTGATCATCCAGGAGATTAGGGCAAAAACAAAATTAGCTTCCCAGTCGAAACTGCTAATGGGCCTGCGTGAGCGGGCATGCACAAGACAGCCTTAAGCAGTGCGGGTGCTGGCAGTGAGTGGACAGCTTTGCGCTCTATCACGGGAGGGCTCTGTGCTCCAAGCTAGGGGAGGACTGGTCTGGGCCTGCACCGCGCCTTCAGGTCAGAGTTCTGGGTAAAGATGAGTCCTCAGCCGCTGCCTCTCTCTGGACCTCAAAGCCCAGCCCTGGGCTCCTGCTCAGCCAGAGAGGCCCGGGGGAGGGGTACCGGGGCTGGAGCTTTGAAGTTCAGGTGGTTTCTTGGTAAGTCTGCAGCGGAACACTGATCTGGCACTTAGAACAAAGGTGGAGGAGGGGAAGAAGGAAGCGGAGGCTCAGGTCGGGTCTGAAGGGCAGGACAGGGCGCCCACTGCACAGCCCTCTCCACCTGCTCGGCCCTCGTCCTCCTCTTCATCTGTGAGCTGTCTTGGACTGTCCTCCTCATTTGGCAGTTTGGGCCCTGCCTCCCCAACCAGCACGGCACTCTGTGAAGGCGTGGACCTGCTGTCTATTTCTGCTCCCAGCCTGCAAGCCACCTGGGGACTGTGCCACTGACCAGTGGGTAAGCTCAGTGGAGGCTTACTGAGCCCTAGGATCCAACATCTACTGTCTCCAACCTTGGGAGATGCCAGAACTGGCAGGGAGCTAAGATTTTTTGAGCTCTTTCTATGTGCAACACATTCAACCCATTTAATTCTAATGAGTCTTGTTTTATACATAAGGAAACGGAAGCTCGGAGAGGCAAGGAAGTCTTCCAAGGATAGCAAGGGGTAGAGCGAGTTCTGAGTCCTGATCTATTTGGAGCTGGGCCTGCTCTCTCATGACAAGTCTAGGTGAGAGTGGGCTCTGGTGTGTGAGTGTGGCAGGGCCAGGGGCCTTGGATCCAGTTCCATGACAGGCACCTCTCAGGGTCCCTACTTCCTCGTTCCTACTTCCTGTCTACCCACACTGTACACCACCCACTTCCCTCCCCCTCCACACCCCCAATCACTGACTTGGAAGGCTTTGTTCCCCAGGTTTCCCCTTGCACACGTGTGCAGGCAGGTGTGAGTGCATGTGTGCATGTGTGTTTGTTTACCCCAAGGTTTACGTGTCAGCGCACACACCCCTACGCAAACCTCTGCACCTTTCAAGCCACGGGTGTTTTTCCCACCTTCCGAAATAGCTGCCGAGCAAAGTGGGAAGCAGTCAGACATACACAGGCTCGCTGCTCCCCTGCTCAGGGATGGGTACCCTGCTCCAACTGCTCCCCTCTCCCTCATCCTGGAAGCAGCACGAGGTGGTGAGGAGCCCTGCTGGCCAGCTGAGGGCCATCTGCAACAGGGCTCTGAGCTTTCTCAGCTCCTTGGCAAGGAGTCCTCACCCCGAGGAGCAGGAATGGGTACAGCCAGTGTACCCCAGATCTCCAAGGCCCAGGGCAGGTGGGGCCAGACCTGGGACAGAGAAGGAAGGAGGAGAAGGCACACCCTCTAGGCCTGTTTTTGTCTGTTGCTGCTGACATCTATATGACTTGAGCCAAGTTCTTTGCCCACGTCAGGACCCGGGGGTATGAACGCTGTCTGGTGGGCCTGTAATGAGGAATAAATGGAATGAGATGTTCAGAGTCTTTGAAGGGAGTCCTGGCCAAAAGCAGGTGTTTGGTAAGTGTGAGTGTGCACTTTTTTGACACCTGCGGCTGCAAATCTGCCTGGAATTTGACCTCCATCCAAGAGCCAGACCTGGTCTGAGCAGGGAACCCAGAGTTTGGCCTTTTTTTGTTTCCGTCTTTGGTTGTAGGCCAAGGCAGCCTTGCTTCTGGGCAGCCTGGCCCTGAGGTCTAGGACAGAAGCTGAGTTGCTCAGATTCCAGATTAGGGGTGGAGGGGCCTCCTCCTGGACAAGCGCGAGTCCTACAATAAACGCTCAGGGAGCACCCGTCCTATGCTACAGGTTCCACATAAGCAAGGCAAGCCTGTGGCTCAGTGGTGGCAAACATGTGGCACACGTGCCACAGCAGGCACGAAGAGCCCTCCTGGCGTGCGAGCCAAGTGACCCTGGCATCACCCAGGCAGCTGAGCGTCAGATAACAGCCCACACTGGGGCAGTGTTGGCACTTTGCAATAAATAAGTGGGTTTTGGTTTGCAGTCTGGGCACTCGGGCTCTAAGAGGTTCACTGTCAGTGCTCTAGCTGGTGCCGCTTTCTGCTGGAGGAGGTCAGAGCTGTGACCACAGGAAGTGTAGGCACTGTCAGCCACAAACCAGCCCCCCTAGCCTCTAGGGTCTGGGGGTTTAGGAGAAGCTTTCTGAAGGAAGTGGCCGAACTTGGGTCTTGAAGAACAAGGGAGATGTCTGGGAGACAATGAGGAGGAGACACAGGAGAGGGCAGCTTGTCAGGGGACAGAACCTGAACTCTGACGCTGTGAGTGAGGGGAGTGGCACCCAAAGAAGCCAGCAGTGGCCAGGTCAGCCACAGAGCCACGATCTGAACCCCACTGCATCCCTTCTGGGCAGCTCTGACAAGCGGCTGGGAAAGGGAAAGCCCCTCACCTAGGAAGGCCCAGGCAGATCCGGGCAGAGCCACCCCATTTCCCCAGCCTGTGCTGATGGGGGGCCAGGTCTGCTGTCTCTCAACTCCAGTCCTGGGTAGCCCATTTTCCATTTTGTTTGGTTTGGTCTTTTCTTGCTCTGTAGCCCAAGCTGGCCTTGAACTCACTGTCCTCCTACCTCAGCCTCCGAGACTACAGGGGTTCACCACTGCACCAGCCTCCATCCCACATTTGAATTTTTTTTCCCATACCAGGAATCAAACTCAGGACTTTGCTCTTGCCAGGCAGGCATGGCACCACTGAGCTCCATCCCCAGCCCTCATCCCACGTTTTAGAAGCTGCACTCATTGGCACCATCCCCCTTCCTGCCTACACCACCAGAGGGATGTCTAGAAACTATCATTTTTATCTTCCATCTACCCAGTGAGCCAGGGAGCGGGGAAGAAAGAGGCTAGAAAACTTAGAGAATCTATTCCTCATCTCTCTGGGCTCAGAAGGTCTCTGGAGATGACCAAAATTCCACCTCATCCATGCTGCTTCACACACACACACACACACACACACACACACACACACACACACACACACGCCTTCCTTCAGTGAATCTCAGGGCTCTTCCCTAAAGATCTGTAGTCACTTTGTACAGGTTGTAGAAAAAGACACTAAAGTCTTAAGGAGTGTAGGGCAGAACCCAAGAGGCCTGGAACCTCTGCTGCTCCTTTGGCTTCTTGGGTGGAACCATGGAGGCCTGGATGGAGGGGTGGACTCTGCTTCCTACGTTCACCTTCACTCTGCATGCTCTCCTTCTAGGGCTGCCCCGGATGGGCTGTGGCGATGAGGGAGCAGGCCAGGCCCTGGTGGACGAGGATGAGAAGCCACACCCAGGAGGGCACCAAGTGATGCCTACCCAGCCTCGCCTAGAATGACTGCCTTGGGAGGGCGGCTCCCTGGGCCCTGGCAGGGCTGCTGATCCTCACCCTGCAGAACTCCAAGAGCAGGAAGCCAGGCTCTTCTTGTGGATGCTCTCCTGGCCTGCAGCTCCACGATGAGGCTCCTCGTGGCCCCTCTCCTGCTAGCTTGGGTGGCTGGTGCCACTGCTGCTGTGCCCGTGGTGCCCTGGCGTGTGCCCTGCCCACATCAGTGTGCCTGTCAGATCCGGCCCTGGTATACACCCCGCTCATCCTACCGCGAGGCTGCCACGGTGGACTGCAATGACCTGTTCCTGACAGCGGTACCCTCTGCGCTCCCTGCAGGGACACAGACCCTGCTGCTGCAGAGCAACAGCATCCTCCGCGTGGACCAGAGTGAGCTTGCCTACCTGGCCAACCTCACCGAGCTGGACCTGTCCCAGAACAGCTTCTCAGACATCCGGGACTGTGACTTGAGGGCCCTGCCGCAGCTGCTGAGCCTGCACCTGGAGGAGAACCAGCTGACCCGGCTGGAGGACCACAGCTTCGCAGGGCTGGTTGGCCTGCAGGAGCTCTATCTCAACCACAACCAGCTCTACCGCATTGCCCCCCGGGCCTTCGAGGGCCTCAGCAACCTGCTGCGTCTGCACCTCAACTCCAACCTGCTGAGGGCCATCGACAGCCGCTGGTTCGAGATGCTGCCCAACTTGGAGATCCTCATGATTGGCGGCAACAAGGTGGATGCCATCCTGGACATGAACTTCCGGCCCCTGGCCAACCTTCGCAGCCTAGTGCTAGCGGGCATGAGTCTGCGGGAGATCTCCACCTATGCCTTGGAGGGGCTGCAGAGCCTGGAGAGCCTCTCCTTCTATGACAACCAGCTAGCCCAGGTGCCCAGGCGGGCCCTGGAGAAGGTGCCCGGGCTCAAGTTTCTAGACCTGAACAAGAACCCACTGCAGCGGGTTGGACCAGGGGACTTTGCCAACATGCTACACCTCAAGGAGCTGGGGCTGAACAACATGGAGGAGCTGGTCTCCATCGACAAGTTCGCCCTGGTTAACCTCCCCGAGCTGACCAAGCTGGATGTCACCAACAATCCGCGGCTGTCCTTCGTGCACCCCCGCGCCTTCCACCACCTGCCCCAGCTGGAGACCCTCATGCTCAACAACAATGCTCTCAGTGCCTTGCACCAGCAGACAGTGGAGTCCTTGCCCAACCTGCAGGAGGTGGGGCTCCACGGCAACCCCATCCGCTGCGACTGCGTCATCCGCTGGGCCAACGCCACGGGCACCCGCATCCGCTTCATCGAGCCGCAGTCCACCATGTGCGCCGAGCCCCCCGACCTCCAGCGCCACCCGGTCCGCGAGGTGTCCTTCCGGGAGATGACGGACCACTGCCTGCCCCTCATCTCCCCCCGCAGCTTCCCCCCAAGCCTCCAGGTGGCCAGCGGAGAGACTGTGGCACTGCACTGCCGGGCGCTGGCGGAACCAGAACCTGAGATCTACTGGGTCACTCCAGCCGGGGTGCGACTGACGCCTGCCCACGTGGGCAGGAGGTACCGGGTGTACCCTGAGGGGACCCTGGAGCTGCGAAGGGTGACTGTGGAAGAGGCGGGGCTGTACACCTGTGTGGCCCAGAACCTGGTGGGGGCCGACACCAAGACGGTCAGTGTGCTGGTGGGCAGGGCTCCCCGGCAGCCAGGCAGGGACAAGGGATGGGCACTAAAGCTTCGGGTGCAGGAGGCCCATGCCTATCGCATCCTGCT
The DNA here is from genome assembly GCF_000247695.1 of Heterocephalus glaber. The sequence continues at coordinate 6,435,622 of NW_004624807.1, forward strand.
GTCCTGGGTCCCCCCACCCAACACAGTGTCCACCAAACTCACCTGGTCCAGCACCTCTGCTCTCCGGGGCCGGAGGGCACCTGCTCTGGCTCGCCTGCCCCGGGGCATCCACAGCTACAACATTACCCGCCTCCTGCAGGCCACAGACTACTGGGCCTGCCTGCAAGTGGCCTTTGCTGATGCCCACACCGAATTGGCTTGTGCATGGGCCAGGACTAAAGAGGCCACTCCTTGTCACAGAGCCCTAGGGGACCGGCCTGGGCTCATAGCCATCCTGGCTCTCACTGTCCTCCTGCTGGCAGCTGGGCTTGCAGCCCACCTTGGCACAGGCCAGCCAAGGCAGGGGGTGGGTGGGCGGCCTCTCCTTCCAGCCTGGGCTTTCTGGGGCTGGAGCGCCCCCTCCGTCCGGGTAGTGTCTGCACCCCTTGTTCTGCCCTGGAATCCGGGAAGAAAGCTGTCCAGATCATCAGAAGGGGAGACATTATCACTGCCACTGTCTCAAAATTCCTGAAGCTCAGCCAGTTCTCAGCAGTAGAAAAATAACTAGGACTACTTTTTACCGAAAGGGAAGCAATCTGGGCTAGATGCCCTGCCAGGGAAGTGGATGGACCCATGTGCTTGAGGCCTGGCAGCTGGACCATGACAGATGGGGCTCTGTGTCTCCGGGGGGTGCTCCTGTGACCTCCAGAAAGTTCCTCTTGCCTGTGGGGGTCCTCTGCTGCCATTCTGAGGACATCTCCAAGGCACAGGAGGACTCTGGCTGGAACCTCCCACTTCCCCATTTATCTACGCGCCCAGAGGCTGCTGGGCTTCTGCTTGGCTTCTGCTTGGTTGTCCCCTGCCTGTGCCCCAAGGCCCTTGGCCCGAAGGATGCACCTGCTTCCTCTTCCTTTCTTTGTACAGTCTCAGTTGCTTGCTCGTTCCCCTCCTGGGCAAGGGCTGAGGTGGCCTCTCCTTCCCATCTCAGGGGTATCCCCCAAACCAAGAGTGGCCCCTTGCTGGATCTGAAGGACATCTAGGCAGAGGGATGCCCAGGGATGGCTCGTCTCAGCAGCCTGGGCTCTTTGGGATTGACTTTCTATAGGCGATTTTGTATCTTTGTGGAGAAATGTGTCACCTGCCCCCAACCCAATTCACTCTTTTCTCCTGTTTTGTAAAAAATAAAAATAAACCCTAATAACAACAACAGTAAGAGGGGAAGGGAAGGAGTCCTTTCCATACTGAGTCTGAGGAAAGAGCTCTCTGCTTTAGGGTCGTTTCAGCCTGGAGGTGACAGAGGGGCTGTGATGAAAGGGCGAAGAGAGATGCGTTAGTGTTTGCTTTTTGGTTTGGATTCTGGCCTCTGGGTCTGCTCCAGCCCCCAAGAGTCTCCAGATCTGTGGGCAGGGGGCCTGGGGGAGGAGGGCAGAGAGCAGGAGGGGCTGATGATGAGCAGCAGGAAAGGGCGGGAGGAAGAGCACGGTGAAGGCAGGCAGAGGGTGGGAGAGAAAAGGGGAGACAAACCCAGAGATGGAGCAAGAGCGGAAATTTCCATCACCAAACATGGTCACCCTTCCTCCTTCTCTGAGAAGCAATTAACATGCCAGTGCATAGAAGCACTTCCCGGCCTATTTCTAATTAAACAAACCCAAGAGGCAGAGTCATGCAGAGAATTGCAAATCATCCAGACAGCAAGAACTTTGGCTCTCTGGGGCAGGAGGTGGGCATAGGTGGCAGAGGATTTGAGGAGGGGAAGACTCTGGAACAGGGAAATCGCTGCATTCATCCTTCCCTTCCATTTTGGTGTAACCGGCACCGAGTCTGGTTTGCTTAGGTAGTGTATTTTTTAAACTGACTTCTGAGAACCGAATGTGAAGAGGAACATCTGTTGGAAAACCAACAGAGCCAAGGGCAGAGCGGCTGCTGTGGGCCAACTGAGGGGTGATGCCAGAGCTGGAAGCCACTGAGCAACTGCACTCTGCTTCTGAGATAGACTTCGGAAAGGAGCAGGTTTCTGAACCTGGCAAGAAGCCCCACCGAGAGCCTGGGAGTATCCCTGGTGTTACGCGACACACACAGCAGGCTTGCAGGAAGCAGATCCTAAGCCACCAGCAAGACTGCAAATATATACACAGGAAGATGCCAGACCAGGAACACAGCAAAAGACCCATGGACCTAGAATGAGAACACTCCTGAACCCAGAGGTTAGCCTCCCTCCGTAAGCACGAAGGTTTGGACGGAGGTTTAGCAGCCTCCTGCCTCCTGGGCCGGTGGTCTCACACTTTAACCTGCAACAAACCTCCTGCAGGGCTTGTTCAGCACAGACACAGACCTTCTGATCTGGAAGAGCGGGTGGGGCCTGAGAATGTGCATTTCTAACAGGGTTTTAGGTGATGCTGACCCTGCTAGACTGGAGACAGAGCTTTGAGAACCACTGGGCAGCTGCTTGCCATGGCCAGGACTGTGCACACCTGTCCAGGCCTTGAGTTTTCAGTAGACAGCAGGAGAGGGGGAGGGCTGGAGGATGGACCCTCTGCTCCTCCCCGAGGGGCCTCCGTGTTAATGGCCCACACCCTAAAGCCAGTGAGCCCCTCCGTGGATGCTTTTCCAGGGAATGTGGCCTTTGGAGGCAGAAGGGGACAGAGATGCTTTCTACAGCCACATGCTTGTTCCCTCTCCCCTGCCCACATGCTGGCAACGACTCCTAACGCTTCTCAGGGTGCTTTCTGGATGAGTTTGGGGATCACTACAGCTGCCCTGAGCAGCGCTGCCTATTGACTGGAGCCAACCTGTGGGGTTAGCAGGGCCCATACTGAGCACAGGAAGCTGGAGTGGGCCACCCCTTTCCTGTCCTTTACGATGACTGATCAGCCATTGTTGCCTTTCTTGGCCGACCCATGTGACATGGAGGATGAAGGTTCTGTGGCCTTAAATAAGAGCCAGAGCCCTGTCATACTCTGGAATCAGCAACCCCACAGCCAGCCCTCAGCTTCCTAAAGAGCCCCAGGCTGGGTCACCGCAGTCGAAAAAGTGAGCCCAGCAGATCTAGAGGCCCAAGGCATTAGGTCCCTAGCTCAAACACCAGAAAATGCACTGCTTACGGCAGGGGCACAGGGCAAGTGTCCAGGTCCCCAGGACCATTTGCTCCGCTGATCTCCCCGTTTCCCTCCGACTCCTCCCCCTGGCCCTGCCTGGAAAGGGAAAGTCACCGACTCCAACGGGGCCACCCGGCTCCCAGGCCCCTGTCCCCACTGCTCCTGCCCAGCTACCACACAGCTCTCCGAAGCTCAAGTCCTCCAAAGTGAATCTCTTCTTCCAGGGGAAAGTCACGGGGGCTATTTTCTGTCTCTCAACTGAACCCCAGGTCCCAAACTTGTCGGCGTCCCCCAGGGACCTGAGTGAGGGCAGACGGGTAAGGAAGAGAAAGCCCCGTGACCTCTTTTCTCCTTGGGAGCAGGAGCTGCTTCGGGGACAGCGGCTGGGGAGAGGGAGGACGAGACCCCCGGGGGCTGCTGTGACCCAGAAGAGGTAAAGCTGAGCAGCCTCTCCCTGGACAAGGCACCCTCAGCCCAGGCTCGGCTCCACCAGGAGGGAGCACGGTGGCCTCGCTACACTGACACAGTCTGGTGTCTATGAACACAGCCCACCCGGCCTTCGCCATCAACTCTCTCTCTAGACCAAGGTTGTGCCAAGTTTACAAATAGGCCTGGCCTCTCTTATACATCTCAGGTTGCTATCTTTTCTTAAATCCTAAACGAAAAACAAGATTTGTTTCTATTTAATTCTTTTTTTTCTGAACTACCAGGGACTAAAGCCCAAAACACTCTACCACTGAGCTATATTCTCAGCTTTTTTTTTTTTTAATTTGAGTTAAGCTGTCATTAAGTTGCCCAGGCTGGCCTTGAACTTGCAAGCCTCCTGCCTCAGCCTCCTCGGTTGGTGGGGTCACAAATGCACAGCACTGTGCCCTTCTGTTTCTGTCTGAATCTTAAGCTGCTACTCAGGCTCTGTCCTGTACATCTCCTGAGATGACTGCAGTACTGAACATGTTCGTTTTTCCTCCCTTGTGATGCCACTGGGAAATTCCATCCTGCCCTCCACATTTCTCACCACGGCTCGGACAGATTGCAGAGCAGACCCGGGCCGAGAGACAGTTCCGTGGCTGCCCACTGCAGCCTTCCCTGCAGCCCGACACTCATCCAGGAATCAACACATCTGGCTGCTCGGTCACTGCAAACCAGCTAAATAGTCCCTCTTGCAGCCCACGTGTCTGCATCTCAACCGCAGGGCTGTCCAGGCAGGCTTGGTGGGGTGCTGTGTCAGCGTGAGGGGCTGGTGGCTGTGACATTCCTGGGAACCCTCAGACCAGTCACTGTGTCCCAGAGGGAATGAGGCTGGCTGGTCCAGTGCAGACGACCAGTTGGGACTTTCCTGGACCTAGCCCTGAAAGTCCCATGTTCAAGAACCTTCTCAGTCCTGGGGAAAGCAGGCTGGGTGGTCACGCTGGGGCAGTGAGCCCTCTGAGGACACCCAGGCCTCCTTCCTCCCTCCTCTGCCAGCAACAAATATCTAAAGAGCACAACTAGAAACCAGGGATACAGACAAAAACTGCTGAGCCCGGGGGCCCTGCATTTTAGTGAGAGGAGAAAGTTGATGAGGAGGAGAAATCAGTAAAAATATGCAATAGGTTGGATCATAATAAGTGCTACAGAGAGAAAAGACAGTCAGAGGGCTGACTCATGAATGGGGTCGTTGAGCAGGCTTAGAGGAGAGAGCTAAGCAGTCACTACTATCTGGGGAAGGGTGGTCAGGCCAGGAGAGCAGTAAGGATGAAGGCCAAGGGCAAGGAGATGGCCGTGCTAGGACCAGAGAGGGAGGGGAGAGCAGGCTGGAGGTCACAGCAGCAGCAGCCCCATTGGGCCTCATAGGCCACTGTAAGGACTTTGGCTTTGCCTTCCAGGAAGAGGGGAGCCACTGGGGTGTGAGGGGTGCCGGGCGGATATGGCATGAAATCCATCTGGCTGCTAGATGGAGGAGACGGCGCAAAGATTTGGGGTGCACAAAAGCAAAAGTAGAGCGATCCATTAGGAGACTATTACAAAGCTCTTCTAGCACTCTTCCGGGGCTAGACACTAAACACACCTCTGTATTTTCCGAGTCCATCTTTTCCCCTACTTTTGCAAACTGAAGCCAAAAGTATTCATTCACGGGCTTCTCGACCATCTGCATTTCTGCAAAGTTTGTATTGATCCAGGCTCTGCAATCGTGGCCGTAAACTCTGCAGTGCATCAGAAATGGTTTTAATTGCCCTCAACTCCGAGTTAAGTTTGATGTCAAAGCATGTCATTCCCAGGGACGTAGCGGTGACGGAAGCGAGTCACTGTCTGCCTTTCTGCCAGCCATGCACTGCGATGTCTGGCCCAGACAGGACGTCTACCTTACCTCCAGACGATTTTCCCAAGGGAACTTGTGGGTTCCTCCCGGTGTCCCAGTGTCTGATCACCGGTCCTGTCGCCTCCCTCATATGGTTCTGACCCATCTGCACTACTCTTTAGAAGCTGCCTCTCCTATCTTCTGTGGGATGCCGACAGTGCCTAATCCAGGTCTGCCACTTACCGAGCGCTGGCCACCACAGCAGATTTCACGGGTGCCGTTTCACATTTCACTCACTGCTACCCTAGAAAGTAGATACTGTTATCCCCATAGGGCAGATTTAAATATTAGAACCCAGAAAGGTTAAATGATATCAAGTTTACACAGCTGGTAGGTGGCCCAGCCAAGATTCAAGGGCTGTCTGATTCCAAGTGCTCTGTCGTAACCAGTCTGCTTTACTGTATTCAAATTCATATACTTTAAAAGTGTGTCAAAATTTTTTGAAAACATTAGAACTCCTAAAATATGTGCATTAGAGAGCTCCCTGGGCAGCCAGTTTTATTTTTAGATACTGGCCTCTTTCTAAAAAAATCCTCAGGATAATTTGCAACTTCACTGTCAGAACTTTGGGACTGAACCCTCTTGAACGATATTACCTTGAGAACCACAGCTGATGGTTCTGTTTCTTGAAGTCTGGAAACATGCTTTGGCACGCGTCTAGCCGTGCACCCTCACCTTCCATTTCCTGGATTCTATCAACTCTTCTAAAATTCTGTAGCGGGCTCCTCTGGGGGTTCTGATCACCCTGCTCACTCCTCGGTTCTTCTTTTTGGTCAGAATTAAGACCAGATCAGCTTTTGCCCATGGGCTTCCTTTGCTTCGGAGCACAGATGTCAGCTAGCAAATCACGGAGTGCGCACAGGCAGGTGTCCGGAAGTCGCAAGTCCCCATCACCGCTTCACTGGGCTCCCACCACTTAGGAAAGGTGGCCCATCTCACCCTTATCCCACGAAGCCCTCCCGAGCCATGCCCCTCACTGACCTCCCTGCAGACACTTGGGTCTGCGCCTACCACCTCCTCCGCCTCTGCTGCACACCACGCATTCCTCGAAGGTCCCTTTTCTGCAGTCCCCAAAGAACCCAGAGTACCACTGTCTTTGTAGAAATTACCAATCGTCACATCTCCACGTGCCCACTGTCGGCACTGTGCACACAAGAGTGCCCACTGTGCTTTCCTTCAGGACGCCTTAGAGCTCTTGTTTGAACATGGTGGATTCCTTAGCAACAAGAGAACACCAGTAGGTTGAGGAAATGCTAAGGAATTATTATTCCTCTTGTTGCCATCCTCAGGAATCAAAAAGGGCCAGGGTGTCAGCCTGTGAAGAGGAAAGAAAGAGGCCAAGCTCAACCTATGCGATGAGAATAATACGTATGGGAGGCTGAGGCAGGAGGATCACAAGTTCAAGACCAGCCTGGGAAATCTAGCAACTTAGCAAGACTCTGTCTCAAAAAAAACAGTAAAAGGGCTGGTAGTGTAGCTCAGCATGAAGGCCTTGTGTTCAATCCCCAGTGCCAGACACACACATAAAAAGAATAATTGATGATGTGTTGTAGCATATGCCTGAGCTCATTGATAAAACTATTTTGTCATTCATTCCTAGTAATGTCTCAGTGACTTAGGTTGAACAGGTTATTATTGCCCCATCGAGGATTAGAAAATTTAAATAACTTACCTAAGGTCATGCAATAAGAGGAGAGCAGGACTTGAACTCAGGGCCTCTAATTCCAAATTTCCATCCTCTATTCACTTGGCCCCTGGCTTCTACGCAAAGAACAAGGAAATGGGTGGGCACACTCCTCTCAGGGGTGTGACAGCAGACAGAATCAGCCAGTCCGTAGTAAGTGCAGAGGATAAAAGGAGACAGTTTTGCTTGTACTGATGAGGGTAATAGGAGCTGGGCACATAGTGGGCAGGAACAAGAGCCAATAGAGTGGTCCTGGGGTACCTGGGGGGTGAATCAACCAAAGCAGAGCATCCACTGCTGAAGAATACACACTTTGGCCGGGTTTTAGCTCCGTGGTGCTGCCACTTGCCTTGCAAGTGCAAGGTCCCAAGTTCGATCCCCGCTACCAAAAAAAAAAAAAATTCACAAGAATACACACTTTGCTGTTCCAGAGCTCAAAGCCACATTGTTTAGTAAAATCCCAACTTCCCGAGCTGAGGCCAGCCTCAGAGAGCATCAGGCGCATGCCTCCTCAGCCCAGGCAGCATCCTCTCATTCTCTGTACTAGAACCAGGTCGAAGGCAGGACTGGAAGAAGAGCCGAAGGGAGTAGATGGACGGCCATTCTGCCCAGGGCCTCCATTAGAGCCAGGGCACCCAAGCTGGAGAGTCCTGGCCCCTGTGAGCTGCTGGCTGATCTCTGTGTGTGTGTATATGTGAAATTTTCTGGAGAGGGCACCTTGGATTTAATAAGATTCAGAAATGGATTCAAAACTCAGAAAGGTCAAGAACAAGTGCATTAGAAGGTCTGAGAATTATACAGCTGCAGGATTCAAGACTCCAGTTGAGAGTTGCCAAGGGAAACAGAGCCACCCACAACAATCTGAGGGTCTGTCAGGGAGAATTAGACTGGTGATCATCTACCATCTCCACACCAAAATGGGATTTGGAGTTACATATCCAGACTCTTCCTTTAAAGTAAGGGAACTGAAGTGAGAACCCAGTGTCTTCAGTACAAAGCAAGGGCTCCTGGATCAGCTCTTAACCTTCAGCCAAAGGTTCCAGCTTTTAGACCAGCAAAGCCTACAGCTTCCCAGGGCTCCGCCAGTCGGCCACACCAGCTCCATGGATTCCCCGAACCCGGAGCCACATGAGAGCTTCCTCTGCCAGTCGCCAACACCTGCCAGGCCAGCATGCACCCTGGAATACAGCAAATTCACCCCAGTGCCAGGAAACCTAGCTCAAAGCCCTTCTCTCCTTTAGTCTTGGGTAGATCTAACTCACTCATCCTATTTCTCTTTTGTGCCCCTCTTCAGTTCCTCAACCCTCTGAACTCCCCACTCCCAGCCAATGAGTGGGTGCATGAGCTATGTGCTTGCACAAACATACAACTTTGTAAATGTCACAGGCAGCTCTGCTCTAGGCCCCCATTCTACACGCCATCTGCCAGAAGCTATTTTAAGCATCTAATAAAACCATTTTAGAACGATTCCTGGGGTGATCTGGCCTTTGCTTTCCCAGGGCAAGTGCACCTGGGCTCCAGATGGAGTTAAGCTTTGCTACCAAGCAAAGCGGAGGAGAAAGCATTGGCCAGGCACTAGCAAGGGACCCCAGGGACCCCTCAAAAGTAGTGCATGGCTTCTCAGCTTTGACCAGAGGACTACAGGTCGAAAGGAAGGCCAGAGGTCTGGACAGAGGCACGGCGTCTGGATTCGAATCCCTGCTCGGACCCTGGCTCCGCTGTTCCCATCCCTTGAGCTGATGACTAAATCTCCCCACCTTTGGGTGAATGGGGGCTCACAGCACCTCCCATCGCATTCTCAGACTCGCACGTGCCTCAGAACAAGTGCAAGGGAGGTTGAGAGACAAAGCACAAAGACCCCAGGGGTGGTCTTCTCTCCCCAGAGGGAGGCTTGGATATTTGCATTTCTGACACAAGTTCCCAGGGAACTGCAGGTTCAAGGCCCACTCTGAGAGCCAGCGACCTGACTCCTGAGCTTGCTGTGGGGATTAAATAAGGCACCTGGCACAGCTCCTGGCACAATCAGTAGTGATTCCCAACCGTGGCCATGCCCTGGAATCACCGGCGAGCTTCAAACCACCCACAGACTCCCACCTCAGACCAATGACAGCAAAGTCTCCGGAGGAGGGAGACAGACAGCACCGCTTCTCACAGGCTCCCAGAGGACTTAGGTCCACAGGCAAGGTTAAGAGTGACCGTGAGAGCCCAGTAAATTAAAAGCTCCTTTAAAATTTACCCAGCTGCCCTTCTGCTCAGGGCCTTCCTCCTCTCTTCTTTCTCCAGGGCTCCACCTTCCACTCAGGCTCAGCCTTCTCCCTTTATCTACACCGTGCTTGGGGAGAGGGACGAGTAAAAATCCCAGTCCTGCCCTCAGGAATTCGTAACATAGTACAAAAAACCCCAGAACAACAAAGTAGAATAATAAACTAAGATCTGGAAGAGTGCAGCTCCACCTCCCACCCAGTACAGAAGTTCTCATCCCAGCCCAGTGACTTCAAGGGACAGAAAGCTCACTGCCCACAAGACAGCCTGCCCTGCTTAGCAACTCTATTTGCTAAAAAAACTCTTCCTTCGACAAAGGAGTCCCCCTCCCCTGTAACTCCCCCTCGTTAGCTCCTAAACCCTGGGAGCTCCTTCTTCTAAGATTCCCTGCCTCCCAGCCCTAGCCTTAGGGAGAGAAAACCAGGGGAAAGTCAGGGGTACATTCAGAACCACCACCAAGGGGTCCGAAGGGCAGCACAGGGGTCCTTCGGGGAGCATTTCCTCTCTGCTTCTCCCAGGCTGTGCTGAGAAACGCAGCTCAGCACAACACAGCAACCGTCCACTCTTTAACCTTCGCCCCTCACTTCTGCTTCCTTTCACTTAACCCCAGCCTCTGGCTGACCCAACCCATGTGTCAGAGGCCCTCCTCGGTCTCTAGAACCCTAGGTCTTTACAACCACACACACACACACACACACACACACACACAAACCACCATGTGAACTGATCGCAAAGTCAAATCGCCCAACTGACCCCATGAAATGCAGATTTTTATGAGGTTTGATGAAATCAGTGTTAGATAAGTGTTTAAATCATCCTCAAAGTCACTGAAAAAAAAAAAGGATCTGGGGGAGATGAATTGCAATGAAGAAGAGAAAATTAGCAGCATCACAACATAATATTTACCTACAAAGTAAATGGTTTGGGCAGGAAAACTCAAAAGAAGTCTACGGGAAATCAGCTGAGCACTGCGATTTTGTTTGTTTGTTTGTTTTGTGGTTCTAGGGCTTGAACCTAAGTGTACTCTACCACTAAGCGACACCCCCAGACCTTTGTACTTTTTGCTTGTTTTGAGACAGGATCTTGCTAAGTTACCCGGGCTGGCCTCAAACTTGCAATCCTCCTCCTCTCCACCTTCTGAGAAGCTGGGATTACAGGGATGGGCCATCACTCCCACCTGGCCAACTACATGTTTGCAAAAACAAAGACCCTCTTTCAGGTCTTCCTGTAAAAGCCAAATAGGAAATGGTGTTTTGCCAGGTATGGTAGTGCAGGCCTATAATCCCAGCACTCAGGAGGTTGAGGCAGGAGGACTGTGACAAATTCAAGGCCACCCTGGGCTACACAGTGAGGTCAAGTCCAGCCTGAACTATATAGTGAGACCGTGTCTCAACCAAAAGAAAAAAGAAAAAGAAATGGTGTTTCACCTCAAAAAGTCTATCATTTGGTTAAGAAATCTAGCCTTGCCCCATAAAATAACTTCTACATTGCCAATAATATAAGCCAGCACGGATCAAGAGTTAGATTAAGGAGAATGCAGGTTAAGAGTTCAGGACGGGCCCAGTGAAGACCAGCATGGCTAGGGGAGGCTTTGCCAGGGAGGGTAGACCAAGCTTGTTTCTGAGAAAGGCAGTTTGGAATCGCCACCCCGCATCGCCTGTCTTCCTTCCAGTCTCCTCTCTGTTACCCAGAATCCTCAGCAAGAGATTTCCTAAAAGCTCAGGAAATCCCAGACATCTAACACACCAAGCACACAGAAGAATTCGACTGCAAGGGTCATGGTCACGACCTCGGGCGCACAGACATGCCGAGGAGGGAGGCAGATGGCAGAGGAAGGAATAAGGACCCAGTCCCCTGAAGTGAGGGAGGAGGGCACTTCTGAGGAACCAAGCCCCGCGCCTGCTCCACTGGAGATGCCCCAGCATGCCAGGTCCATCTGGGGGTCAATCTGCTCTCTGGGGCAGAGTCTCACTTGCGTGGCGGGGAACTCAGGGGCACTAGCAGCCTTCCCTCTCCACACTGACATTCCCCTAGGAGCGCTTCACACCTAGCATCCCATCCCGGCCCTGCCTGCAGCTGGAGCCCAGAGAGAGTGCAGGTGGAGGAGGGAGGCAGAGGGCTCCTAGACCAGTGCGGGCCTCAAAGCTCCTGGCCTCCCCACTACTGGAGAAGAAATGAGCCAAGATTAATATCCGGGGGAAGGAGTCTTCGATGGGTTGACCTTTTCTTGCTTCCTGCTCCCGCCAGGAAGGGAGAGCTTTGGATATCCTTCCCCACCCTGGCCTCTGCTTTGCTGTTTTACTATTATCATCATCATCTGGTTTTTTTCTTTTATTGTTACTTTAAATTGTAGTTTAAAAAAACACATACCAACATTTATCATCTGAGCCACTTTTGAGTGTTCAGGTGTATAAGTATAACCCAATCTCCAGAACACCTTTCAGCTTGCAAAACTGAAACCCCTAAATAACTTCTCATCCCCACCCCAGCCTCAGAGAGCTGCCCTCCTACTTTCTGTCCCTAAATTTGACTACTCTTGCATGTCAGGGACTTGGGATCATACAGTGCTTGCCTTTTGTAACCGGCTGATCTTACATAGCGCAAGGTCCTCAGGTTCAGCCACCTGGTCGCACGTCTTAGAAGTCCCCTCCTTTTCAAGGGTGCACAATATTCCACATCTTGTTCATCCATCACCTGTCAGCCAGTATCTGGGTTGCTCCCACCACTGACTAATGTTGGTGCGAACTTGCGGGTACAGACACTTTCAAGGCTCTGCTTTGGGTTCGGGGTGTACCCAGAAGCAAAACTGCTAACACGTGTGGTAATTCTGCCGCAGTTTCCTAGCGAACTGTTTCCCTGGCGGCTGTGTCGTTTTCATTCCCGCCAGCGGTGCCCAGGAGTCTGATCTCGAGCGCCACTGAGAATCGGGGTCTCTCTGCTCCTCTCAGCTGAATGAAACCCAGGGCCTCCGGTGGGTTGCCCAGGCTGAGGTCCCGGCCCTTCCCAGCCTTCGCTTCAGCAGCCACTTGCTTCAGTTCCTGGGGGATCCGAGGCACCATTCCGCCCCCGAGTCTGCCCTCCAGCGGCCTGGAGGAAGAAGGAAACCCTGGGGCCTCCAAGACAGAGTAAGCATCGAGGAGCGGCTCTGCTGCAGGAGCTCTGGGGAGGTGAGCTCGGGCAGCCACCTTGCCACCCGCGGCCCAGCGCACAGGACAAGGAGGTGAGAGGGGAGACTGCGCTGGGGACGGGCGTGGAAGGCCGCTGCCACTCTCCCCTGAGCCACCGCGACAGCCTCCAGCCCAGCCTTTCGGTGGGGGCTCCACCGCCGCCAAGAGGCTCAGGAAGGTCTGGCTCTCTCACTTCACACGTCCCTGCTTCAGACTCAAATCCCGACTCCTCAGGGTGCCGTGACGGCCCTGCCCACCCACCCTGGCCCCCGCCCACATGTCCAGGGTCTCCCTCTACTCCAGCTTCAGCCTCCTCAAATACGCCGCGCTGCCACGCTGCCTCTGTTCATCTCCTCCAGGAAGCCTCCCCTGACTCCTCCTGAGTCCGGACCTCTCCTGGCCCCACTGCAAGGCTTATCCATGTTCTACCACACTGGGGACTTCCCGAAATACAAGGCTTCCTGAAGATAACAGCCTTGGCCACGTTCCTCCCTAGTGCCTAGGACTCTGCCTGGTTGGGTGTCGCTTTTTGAGGAATGAATGAATGAGTGAATGAGGGAATACGTGAAGGACGAATGTTGAGGCTGCAGAGATAGGGTGGGGTTGGGGCTCCCAACTCCTGCCTCCCTCCCACCCACAGAAGCAGGGAGCGCTCTGACATACAACCACATTGACTTAAAAATTGGGCTTTTTTCTTGCCTTTCGGTCTTTAGTGCCTCCTAAAAATTATGGGACGATAAAGCACACAGCAGGCAGGGGCCTCACAAGCAGAGCACAAACCCTTCAGCCCCCTTGGAAAGCTGCTCCAAAGCTCTGGCCTACCGGTGGATTTGAATTTATGACTTTCCCTTGCCCGGAGACTCAGCCATGAAGAGTTTATGGCTTCTTCAAGCCTGCCCTGCCTTCCCGGCTTCTGACCTCCTCCCCTGCTGGGAGTTACTGCTGCCTCCCTGGGAGCCGGCCTGGTCCCCAGGGCTGAGAGCCGAGAGCCCTGTGTGACAGTGATGTATGTCTCCGAGCTGGGTCTGATTGGCCGCTCCCCCAGGAGTGTGGGACTTAGCAAGACAAAAATCTCCCCTCTATCACCCCAAATCCTTTCTGCAGCTGATAAACAGCAGGTCTCTGGACTGGGAACATGCCGAAGGGAAGAGCCATGACTAGGAGAAGGGAGGGATCAAGGGAGGGAGAGACCCAGGCAGAAGTGCCTGCCCAAGCCCCAGGTCCCCAAGCTCACACATTCTGGGAGCACAGCTTATTAGGGAACTTCATGTGAATACTATTGTCATTGTCACTCTAACTAAAAACAGCATGCAGAGCCACACAGCTTTCCTGATCTATTCATCCATGCCATCCCTGACAGGTGGGAGGGCTGGGTGGGAACTTTGTAACTATAGGATTGTTATTTATTATGTGTTTCCTGTAAGACAGGAGTTCAGTGCACATTATCTTCACTCCTCTCAACAATACCAGAAAAGAGTTATGTTTTTAACCTAAAGCAGTATACAAATTCAAGTCTTTTAGTACTTATTATTCAGCATTACATTCATAATGCCACTGTATTAGTCACTTTCTCATTGCTGGGACGTTATACCTGACACCGGCAACTTAAGAGGTCTATTTTGGCTTGTGGTTTGGGGGATTTAGTCCATGGTCAGCTGGCTCCAAGGCAGAAACATCGTGGTAGAAGGGCTTTGCAGAGGAAAAGCTGCTCACATCATGGCAGCCAGGCGGCAAGGACAGAAGGGAGGAATAGGGACAAGAATGCGTCCTTCCAGGTCACGCACCAGTGATCCACTGGCAACAGCCTCTATCTCTCTTACACACATGCAGTCCCCTCACCACAAAGATTTGGAACCAGACGGCCCATTGGTCACACCTGACAAACCTACAGGGCACATCATTGTCACCCAGTTCACAGTTCATAGTTCACAGTTCACAGTAGGGCTCACTCATGCTGTGTGTTTGGATATACAATGACATGCACTCACCATGACAGAAACAGGGTAGTTTCGATGTCCTAAAAATCCTCTGCTCAGGAGGAGAGTCTTAACCCCCTTTACACAGGAAGAGACTGAGGTCTAGAAAGTGCATGTGAGTCACCAAACACCAGGCCCAGGACTCAAACCAGAGTCTGGTCTCCAAGCCACACCCTTTCTTCCTCTGACACAAAGTCTGGCCCTTTCCACAGCCAACCAAGGGCAGCGCAGGGTGGAAGCCCCAGACGCCTGCCCAGGCCAGTCGCTGTGGATGCTCCCTGTCCCGGTGGAGACCCAGCACCCATCATGCCCAGGGAGAAGCCCAGCCTGGGATGCAGGGAGCAGAGATCCCAGAAGGGGAGCTGTCCTTCAGGTTAGAGGTGAGACACCACAGTCACGACTGACAACTCTGAGGTGCCAACCAGCGTGTGAGGCCCAAGCAACACCTCCCCAGTTGGCAGATGGGAAACACAAAGCTCAGAGAGGTTAGGTGAGTTACCCATGGTCACACAGCTTAGACTCCCATGTAGCCCTCTTCCTACGGCCACACATAACATCGCTTTCCTGTCAACAAAGCAGAAAGGGTTTTTCCAGTGGCAGGAGAGACACCAGGCTGCCAAGTGTGATGCTTGGAAACACATGTGAGGAGAGAGAACATGGGTCTTCCTGCCCCCTCCCTCCAGGAAGAGAGGCCTGGCAGGGCGACGTGCAAAGAGCACGCTGAGGATGCCGGGTCTCAGACCACAAGGCCACAGCAGGGGCTGGACAGCACAGGGCAGAAGGGCAGAGTGGGTGCCGTCTTCCTCTCCCCTACGTACACTTCAGCTCCCCCTCCTTGTCCCAGCTGGGGACGTGGGAAGGTCAGATAAAGTCTCCGAGACCTTCTCTGCCCGCCTACATTCCTCTGCTGTCCAGCAGGAGCCCCATTAGGTCCTCCTTAGGAGTAAACCCAAGCCAATTAGCTGGGGCTCTGTGCAAAGCAGCAAGCAGCAGCCACCAGCACACAGGCAGAGGGAGACAGGACCTGCCCCGGTGACGGTGACGCCAGGGCTGGGGCTCTGCGACTCCCCTCAGTGCTGTCACAGGCTGCCCTGTGGTCCCCTCATCCCTCCTCATCCCTCTGCGCTGGAGTTGGGGGGATGCAGGCAAGGCTGGGCACCAGCTCGGCCTGGAAGATGCTTTCTCGGTGAAATGAGATTCCGTCTCTCCCAGAGTACAACAGAAAGGCCCGAGGAGATGGGATCACAGCTGCTCTAGAGGCCCCTGCCCCGTCATGCTTTCACACGTGTGTACACATCGGCACACACGCATGTGCGTACCACACCCCTCAGGCTCCGGCATCCTCCCTGCAAACCAGGGGCCCTCCGACCCGCGCAGCCTCCTCCTCTCCCTTCCTGCCCAGGGCTTAGACTCAGGCGCCAGAACCAGACCTGACCCAGGCCAGACCCGGGAGCTCACTGGCCTTGCCCTCTCCTGCCATTTCCTGCTTTGAGCTAAGATCCGCCATGCCTCAGCTCAGCAGGTCCGAGCAGCAAAAGAATTTCTCTTGCAAAGAAAAGGCCAATGTGAGGTAAGGTGGCATTAATAACAGTAGTGTCTAGACAGGAAGCAATGATCCTGAAGCTCTGCACTGGCCCGACCTCCCCTGCTCAGCCTGCCGGCCACATTCTAAAGACGCAGGGGACTTGAGCCCCCTCGGGCCCGCTATGCGGTGGCCTGGGAGACCCTCTCCCGTCCAGTGTGGGGTGGTCATGTGGGAGACGGAGGAGAGCGCTCGGAAGTCTTAGCAGGGACACTGAACAGAGCACGTGAGTTACAGGGAGGGGGGTTTCCCTCGACACGGAAGTGTTCGAACAGCCAACGCTGGCTAACAGTAGCACAGAGCTTCGCGTCTCCTGAGGGGCGAAAGTGCTGCCCTAACATATATTCAAACAGTGCAGCACAGTGTTCGAGAGCCTAGACTTTGGAGCAGATACGTCTGCTTTCAATTCCTTTCTTTATCACTTGTAAATTGTGTGACCAGGAGAAAGTTCCTTAAAACTCAGTTTCTTTATTGGTGCATATGCATAACACTTAGCCCCTCAGGTTTAGTAAGTTATATGCAGTTAATGCATAGAAAGTAATGTACCTCATAATGGTAAGTAAGCACACACACAGATTTTAGCTAGAATTGTATTTATAAACAATAAACAAAAGCTAGGTGGCTGCCACCCAGGGGATGGCAACAAACAGCCCCATAATGGTTGGGGATAGGGATGGATACCTCTGAGACCCCTCAAAGGATGCACAGATCCATGCTCTATCCCTTTTCTTTCTTCTTTTCTCTCTTTCTACCCTGTGACAGAAGCTGTCCAGACCCTGAACATACAAGGGAACAGAAACTCCCGTGCTCGCTTCCCTCCCCTCTGAGACCTCTGTAGTGACTCCTTCGGGCCTTTCCCAGCTGGTCAGAAAGATGAGATGTTGGCCTGAAAGACACACACTCACACACACACACTGCCGTGCCCTCCTCATCACGCTAAACACTGAACCCTGGGCAAGCATACATGTGCCAAGACTTGGCTGCTCGTTTATTTCTGTAGCTGCCTCAGGCTCACAGACTCTCAAGCCATGACCAGCAAGATGTGTCTGCTATGGCCAAGTTCACCAGAAATCTATTCCTGGAGCAAAGAAACAAGCATACAAACAAACAAAAAAGCCTCCTTATAAGTGATTGGTCGGTGGGGATCCTCTTTCCACTAGGAAGTCTGTTTCAGGAAGACAAATCATAACCTTGAAATACATTCCAAGACTTGTGTCCCAAAACAGGCACGTACTTTATAACAGGGCTGTAAAATACGTAAAGCAAAAATGAATAGAACCACAAAGAGAAATGGACAGTGCAAAATTATAATCAGAAATGTTAATACTCCTCTCTCAATAGTAAACGGAACAAGTAGTCAGAAAATTAACAAGGACATTAAAGATTTGAGCAACACTATCTATCAACTTGACCTAATCAATGTTTCCAGAACACTAGCCAACAATGACAGAGCAGTCTTTTCAAATATTGGGCCCTGGCTTTAGCTCAGTGGTTCTGGTGCCTGCCTCAAAAGGGCAAGGTCCCGAGTTCAATCCCCGGTACCAAACAAACAACAAAAAAATCAAATATACACGAAACTTTTGTCAAGGGACATTATCTTCCAGACCATACAATAAAATTGAATAAATGTAAGAGGCTTTAAATCATGCTAAGTAGATCCTCTGACCACAGTGGAAATAAATTAGAATCAATAATAGAAGGTAACTAAAAAATCCTTAGATGGCTGACAACTAAATAAACTAAATGACATTCATTTAAAAGTCCATGGGGCCAATGAAAAGGAAACTTGGGAAAGGAATTAAAAACACAACATGTCAAAATTTGTGGGGTGCCACTAACGTAGTACTTAGGAAAATTTATTTAAAACACTTATAGCATTAAACATCTATCCTGGAGAAGAAGGTTTTAAATAAATTCTCCAACTTCCTCTGTCACTGCCCTAATGGGATGATGTGCTTAAACCCCGCCCACAAAACTGGGTGCTCTCAGGAACATATCTTAGCCATCTCCAGTCTTCACTCCACAGAACCTGCCACACCACCTGGCCCACCACTTGCTCAGAGCTCTACCCCAGAGGTTCCCTGTCACAGGAGCTAGGGGGTTGCCTTATGGACTTCGGTCTTCTTTTCTATTCCATTTCGAATAAACAAAATTCTGTTCCCATGATGGGGCCCTTGGAGATGGATCCATTTCTCCAACCCAGTCTGTGAGGAAATGCAGAACTCAGCCCCCCTGCCTCTTGAAAGCCCCCTGAGCTCTTTCCTACCACAGGGCCTTTGCACTTCCCTTTCCCTCTTCCCTCAGCTTTCCATGTGTCTGGCTCCTCTCACTGTTTTGTTTTCAGGTCAGAAAGCCCTTGCTTTTGGTACTGTTGCCCTGACCTTTCTTCAGATGGCTGCACCTCCCCAGTTGGGGCTGGTCTCAGAGACACTGTCCGTCAGGGCTCCCTGCTGGTCATCCTGTCTCCCTGGTCAGAGTGAGGACCCTCTGCCCCAGACTGGGATCCTGACAAGAGCATCAGGAACACACGAAACTGTGGGGAGGCGTGTCCTGAAGGGACTGTCTGTGAGTGCTGCCACAAAGATCCCCCAAATAACCCTGGTTCCTGCACATTTTTAAATTTCTTCTCTCTTTTCTTCTCTCCTTTGAACCTATGAACTCTCCTTATCCTCCCAGACATCTCTTTTCGATTAAGTTTTCCAGAACCGGTCTCTAATTCCTTGCAATAAAAGACTCTGACATGTGGTGTCCTGTCCTTAGCCACTAGCTGTTTAGTCCCTTTATAACATTTTTCTTTTCTTTTTGGTACTGGGGATCGAACTCGGGACCTTGCACTTGTGAGGCAGGCGCCAGAACCACTGAGCTAAATCCCCGGCCCTTTTATAACATTTTTCAAAATCTAACATGATATTTTTTAAATGTGTTGACTCGTTTATCAGAATGTAAGCTCTGCGTCAGCGCAGACCTCTCCTGTCCGGGCACCAAGCCCAGTCCTGCCACAGAGCGGGGACCCTGAGCAAGGTGGCCTGCATCTTCCCAGGGGTCTGCCTACTCTGAACACCCGGCTGTGTGACCAGAGGGAAGGCAAAGGTGTGGGCCCTGCGGGAGCTAGCGAATGAGCTTGCCCTTCCCCAGGGCTCCGACTCCAGCTTGGGACCTCAAGCATCAGATTCCACCACCAGATCTCCTCCCTTCTCCCTGTGATCTCCCCCGATCCTTCAAAAATCTCAAGCAGTGTCTTGTAAATCTTTAATTACAAGAAAATTGCAACCCAACCAGCGAACACAAGAACAGTGTTGATAAATATTTAAAATTGCTACACCAGCAGATCTGAAGGGATTAAGAAAAGATATATTGGAGTGACAGTTTTTAAACACTAAATCCCAGTAAATGTTACAGAGCAGATAAATAATGCAAACTCCTGACAGCCGCTCTGTGACTGACAAGAGAGGAGAGACATCTGCTAGGGGACATGGTGTCAGGGAAGATAGCAGGTCCCCAGGGGCTGTGTCAAGGGATTGGAGGAGAGGGGACAACTATGGGCTTGGTTCCCTGTTCCCTGGAGGCATATCCTGCTCCAAGGTTCTTCAGCATCACTCTGCCTGCAAGGTTGGTGGATGGTAGAAGATGGGAAAGAAGGAAGGAAGGGAGGGAGGGAGGGAGGGAGGAGTGTATGGGGCAGCAGCTGGACCCCCAAAGGCTGTCTACAAGGCTGTCCCCTGAGCCTTCCCAGGCTCTGAAACTGGCCTGCTTGGATTTCTACCATCACACAGCGCTTTGGAAGGAAAGCAAGGAGGCTCCTTCATTCAGACCTTCACCTTCACGTCTTCAAGCCTTTTTTTTTTTGTACTGGGGATCGAACTCGGGTCCTTGCGCTTTTGAGGCAGGTAGCAGAACCACTGAGCTAAAGCCTCGGCCCTTCAATCCTTATTCATTCATTCGCCTCTTCCCCCACTGATGTCCTGATCGACTCCTCAGTGGTACATTCCCTAGTTTATGCATTCTTTCATGAGTTTAGTCAACCATGCACACACTAGTGTACTTATTAGTTACGCACTCACTAGTCAAACGCATATTGAGCATTTCTGGTAGCTGGGGACACACAGAGCTAAGACCCAGGCCTTGCCCCCAAGATCAAAAGGTCAAGGATGAGTAGAGGTCAAGCTTTGGCAGCCTAGGAGGGGATGGGGACTAGACTGATAAAAACACTACAATATGGTAAACTCTTGGCGTTTGCAGAGTCCTTGTTTGCAGTTTGACTATTCAGTGAAAACCACAAGATTCTGCAGCTGCCAGAGATGTGCGCCGCTGTTAAGACACACATTTGAATTACACAGGTGCCAAGGCTGATGTGCGGAAGGGGAAGGTGCCTGACACAGCATGGAGAGGCAAGCGGTCTTCCTGTGGGGGAGACGCTTGGCACCAGCTGCACATCAGGCACCTGGCTGTATTGGCTCCTTCAGTTCTCACAACAATCCCCAGCCCATCTTAAAAGATTTCGGAAACGGAGATCAGCAAGGTCACAATAGCAATGGCTGAATAAAATTAGAATCAGAGACCATGTCCCAAGCCAAGCACTTTCTACTTCATTCACCTCCTCCACCCCAGGGTGCCCACCGGCTGCCACTCTGCAGCAAAGAAATGTGGTGAAATCTCTGCCCCTAAGGACAACGAGACAAGGTCGTTTTATTTGTTTGACATATAATTTATATTCAATAAACATACAAATTTTAAGTGCACAGTTCAATAAACTTAGACAAACGTATATGGCCAGGTGAACAACATTAACTCAGGATGTGCAATATTCCCATCACTGAAGAAGGTAGCCACCAGGGCCCGGCATTGTGCTAATTCCTATCACCACAGATCCATTTGGCCCATCCTCAAACTTACGGAAATGGACTTCTGAATAAATGGCTTCTTCCCCTTCATGTGGTAAGGAAATGTTTTGAAAAGGGGTCTTTGTAAGAAGCTAAGGGGAATCCCTCAGAAATGTCTCCACAGTGAGGTGGCAGATCACCCGTGGGTCTGGACTAAATGTAGAAGTGATGAGACTGTTGGCACTGCCCAGGTCACCCAGTCCCTGGGCCCTTAGGAGGGATCTGCCAGTGGTGCTGACCATAGACACTCCGGGATTGGGGCCCAATATTCTGGCTCTGGAGGCATCTGATCTTCCTGCTTCCTGTCCTGCACCTCGACTGCAAGGGTAAAGGACCCACTTGGTCTGTGTCAATTACCTCTCCTGCTACACTGGGCCTCGGGAGGCTCTCCCCAGCCTCCCAGGCAAGGAAGGCTCATTCCTCTCTGGTTTGGATTCCCTCTGGGAGTCTGACTGTCCTGTCCTTGTCTCACACACCCTCCTCGTACTTCCAGGAAGAGGGATCCAAAGTAGCTCTAGGAGGCCTAACCTCTTCCACAAGGTCCTGGCACCATCTTGGTTCAGACTTTCTGGAAGCTTGGCAGGCTCTCAGGCAGACACTGTCTTTCCAGGGCCTTCCGGCTTCGAAGCACTGTCTCTGACAGGGCAAGCCGTGTCCCATCCTGGAGGCCCCATGTCCCTATTTCCTGAGCTAAGAGTGCCTCTGCACTTTCCAGAGCAAGACTGCTGTCCTTTAGAGACTGAAATGCTGTGACTCACCAATAAACAAGTGCACTCAGAGAACCAGCCCTGTCGACCGAGGGTAGGACACCCAGGTGTTCCCGGGTGCCGCACAATCCCCAAGCTCCTCAATTATATTTTCACCACCTGAGAAAATTCCTGTCGTATATTACAACTGTAGAGCAAGATTTCCTGACACAGGGTGTGGGGAGGCTGTGGGAATTCCCCAAGGGTCTACCACAGAGGAGACCCCTGATATGGCCAGGGACGGACCAGGCGCAGGATGGCAGAGTGACCTCAAGGACCTCAGAGCCTTGGAAACGCCATCTCCTCTGCTGAAAGGGGACAGAGCTGAGCAGGATCCCGGGACAACTGATTAAATCTTCTTAACTGATGTCCTAGACATCTCAGAAGTAATTATCTGAAGCTCGGTCTGTCTCTCCCTCAGGAAGCTCAATGCTAATGTGCCCTGTGGCGTCCTTCCAACACGTCCCAGGAAAAGGATTCGGGCTCTGTCCCACCAATTAGCTGCCTTATGCTGCTCCTCCCCAAAAGGAGGGCCAGTTGGGACAGGATAAATATCCTTGTTCCAGAGCACATTTGTCAATCAGTCGACAACCATTAAGGTGCCCTTCAGAGGCGAATGATGATTTTATTCACTCTGATCTTTACCCACCTACTCTCTTATACTATTTCCTAATTGTCTCTGTTTCTGTCTTTCTCTCGGGCAGTCATTCATTGAACAAAGACATATTATTGCATTGGAGAAGCAACTCGGTGCTATAAATAGCACTGACTCTGGAGCCAGATGGTCTGGGTTTGAGCCCCAGCTCTGGGACTTTGGCAGACCTCCCTTACCTTGTCTGTAGACTGGTGGAGTATTGCAGAGAACAGACGAGTTAAATATGTCACCTGTTTGGGAGAGTATCAGATACATAGTGCTGTCAATGCTTTTTGCTATTAAATCACTAGTTATCACCATGTGGGAGGCACAGTACTGGACTAGAGATGAGACAGTTCCCAGCCTAGAAACCCCACCTCCCCACAAGAAATTAGGTCTTGAAGCTGCAGGGAAACTGCAGCCGAGGACTAGAATACGTGGGAGGGAGGAGAAGTACAGGAGCTAGAGAGGTCACAGGAGGAGGCGGCTCTTGGGCTGCACCGAGACTTCCGGAAGTGGCACTGTTGAGTTCCCAGGGACCTGTGGGAGGCTACTCGGCCAGTGGCAGGTGAGGCCTGAAGTGGGAGGGCGTGGCCAACGTCAATGGAGTTTGCAGAGATCCTCCAAGTGCAGGGCAGGGAGGCAGGAGAGGAAGCCTGGGGAGTCGGGTCAGGAGGCCACTGGTGTGGTCCCCAGAAGAGAAGGCACAAAGCCCGGCATGGCAGCACACGCCTGTGACCACAGTAGCGGCGAAGCTTAGGCAGGAAGATCGCAAATTCAAGCCTAGCCTGGGCAATTTAGCAAATTGTGCAGACTGACTCGTCTCAGAATTTAACAACTTTTTAAAGGGCTGGAGACCAAGCTCAGTGTGAAGATCTAGGCTCAATCCCAGGACCATCAAAAAAGGGGAAAAAAGTAAATACGACAAAGGCATCATCCATGAAAGAAAACTAATAAGCTGGACCTCATTGAAACCAGAAACTTCTGCTCTGTGAAAACACTGCCAAGAGAATGAAGGCACAGGTCACAAACCGTCAGAGAACATCTGCATAAGACACGTCTAATAAAGGGCCGTCATCCATATACACAAAGAACACTTAGAATCAACAATAGGAAAACAACCTGACTTAAAAAGGGGGCTGACGACCTTAAAAAGCGCCTCATCAAAGACGTGTGACGCTGGCAGATGAGGGCATGGAAAGATGTGTGGTCAGGGAAGTGTGAGTTAAAATGACGATGAGACACTGCTGCATGCCCCTGGGAGCGTCCACACGCTGGCACCAGCAAACGCCAGCGAGGGTGGAGCCATCGGATGCCCACTTTTCGCTAGTGTGGCCACTTTGGGAGAGTCCAGCGGCTTCTCACAAAACCAAACGCTCTTTTTTTTTTTTTGGTACCGGGGATCGAACTCTGGACCTTGCGTTTTCGAGGCAGGCAGTGGAACCACTGAGCTAAATCCCCGGCAACGAAACACTCTTTACCACAGAATCCAGCAGTTGTACTCTTGGTATTTACCCAAATGAGCTGAAAATTGTGTCCACACAAAAACCTGTACACAGATGTTTGCAGCTTTGTTCACCAATGTCAAAGCCTCGAAGCAGGCAGGGGGTCCCTCAGTAGCATCCAGACAATGCAGCGTTTTCAGCATACTGAAAGAAGCCAACCTAAAGAGGCTACCTTGTGGCCCCAGCTACCTGACATCCTAGAAAAGCCTGGACTATGCAGACAATGGAAAGGGCAGCAGCTGCCAGGGGAAAGGGGGAGCTAGCCGAGCACAGAGGATTCTGAGAGCAGTGTGCCTGCCCGGTGTGACACAGTAAGGCGGGCACAGGTCTTTTACGCTTGTCCAAACTCATGCAGCGACACCCCCAAAGGGAACCCTGAGGTAAACTGAGGACTCTGAGTGGTGCGATGTGCCTGTGCAGGTCCATCAGTCGTAACAGACGTGCCAGTCTGGTGGAGGTGGTGTAGGGCGCAGGCACGAAGTGGGAGGTAGCGGGTACACGGGAACTCTCTGTACCATCTGCGCTTTCACTGTGAGCCCAAAGCTGCCTTAAAAAACAAAGTCTATTGGCGGCAGCAGTGGTGAAGGAAAGACAAGTTCTGGATGTGAATGCGGGACTGGAGCAGACAGGGGTGTGGATGAGGAAGCCCACATCCCCAGGGCTCCGTGTGTCCCACAAGGGCTACTGGAAGCTACTGCTCCGCCTTATACATCTGGGTTTGAGGGACCTGTGACACACCAGGTGGGGGTGTCCGGGGGGTGTTTCAGCCATGCCCTGAGGTGCAGAGCAGCCTCATGGACTGGGAGACATTGCATAGGAAAGGTGGCTTAAGCCGTGGACAATAAGCCACTGATGCCCAGGAAAACATGAAGAGGCAGGAAGGCAGTGGGCCGGGTCCCGCCAGGGGACCATGTATGGCCTGGATGCCTGATTTGGAAAGACTTCAACCCCTGGCCTGCATCCCAGCCACACCTCCCAGCCTCCTGCTGAGGCTCACTTTGTTCCTCCTGACTGGCACCTCCTTACTGTCCCCGGAAAAACCTGGGGCTCCTCTCTCCGGAAAAGAAACCCCAGCCAGAGACACGGCCCAAGTGTTAGGGGAAGGTCAGTTTGGAGCCACAGAGCAGGGATGGAGAGAGAGAGGGGATGTGTGGTGAGAGACAAGGGAAACAGGAAGCTGGGAGGGGAGAGGAGAGAACAAATAGGAAGCGGGGAGGAAAGGAGAGGGAAAGAAAAACACAGGTAGGGGTCTGACTCAGCATGGATTATACTGACT
The DNA here is from genome assembly GCF_000247695.1 of Heterocephalus glaber. Next base: position 6,460,746 of record NW_004624807.1, read on the forward strand.
TTAAAAATGAAAAATCTAGGGCCGGGGATTTAGCTCAGTGGTTCCGCCGCCTGCTGCGCAAGCGCAAGGACCCAAGTTCGATCCCTAGTACCAAAAAAGAAAAAACTTCTGGAAGCTGGCATTTCCCACAGTGGGAAGAGCTCAGCTTCCCAGGTACATGGACACAGGCATGATGTATATGCAGGGTGGACTGTGGACAATAGGTCCATGGAGCCGGACTTGAAGCTGGGCAGAGACGGGACCAGACAGGTAGGGAAGCACTTAGCCTGATAAGGAAAAGGGAAAAGGACTAAAAATAACCAAATGCTCTTCTCATTTCCTGTTTATCTTCCATGTCCTTCTGTGTGCACCTGAGACTACCTCACGGTAGCCTCAGTGAGGACAGAATTGGATGTTCTGCCCCCAGCCCCTCGAGAGGCACCTGGTTTCCACCTGGCTAGGAGAGGGAGGGAAGCAAAGCCCTGCCCCCCTCCAAAGTCCTGAACTCATTCAGTCACCACCTCCCACTCACCGCCACCCCCCACCTGCACTGGGCAGGCTCCGGATCCCTGTTCCCTTAGCCACCTCACCGCCTCTGTTAGGTAGGGCCTCACCCTCTCTCGCTTCCCTTGGCTGCAGGTCTGCACTCGACTAGTAGTTCTGATCCTAGCCAACCCCGCGTCCCCTGCAGTGCACAACCCAATACTTTTCCATGTCCTTCACATCTTAGGTATCAGTTTTACCAGCTGTGTTATACCCTGTCTACCAGATGTCCTCTCCCTAGCCTTTACACTAGGGTTGAAAATCTTAGATGACTAATCTTTTGGTTTTTTTTAAAGGGACAGTTTTTGTTTTCCTCCTGAAAGTATTCCCTGTGAGCCTGAGGGTGGGGAACAGGGCATCCCTCTGGATCCTTGGAGTGCCCAGGACTGCTCTGAGGAAGGCCTGGGATGCGGGACTTCCCTATGTCCTGCCCTACCTGACTTCTCCCTGTAGCTCCAGGATAGCACCTGAGAGGATCCGCATCCCAGGGCAGCCAGATCACTATCAGTTGATTTGCCACATTGCTTTATAGGATGCCACGTCTTCTGGCAAACCATAAATATCCTAAGAGCTGACTGTTCTACTGACCACTTGGCATGGTGCCTGGCACATTATACTATGAGTCAACAGAACAACACAGAGTCAGCCCCTAGCCTGTGTTGGGCGGAAGTGGGTGCTGCTATTCTGCCTGTGTTTCAGAAGCTGAGGTTGAAGCCTAGAGAGGAATAAAAACCCAACTCGTTTTTAAGCTCCTGGGTTTCTAGAGGAAACTTCCCTGAAATCCTCACTTAGCAGCTCGAGGCCCGGGAGGTATGGCTCAGAAGCGGATTGCCCCTATTCTGCCTCTGTCTAGCAATTGGCAGCCTCTAAGGAATTAGAATTTTCCTGGAGCTGAAATAATGATCATAAATGCCAATATACTTTTGAAAGCATTTTCCTATCAGATAAATTGTAGGTCCTGTGCAAAAGGCAGGGTAGGTATCATTCCCATTTCTGCTGAAGAAACTGAGGCTCTGAGAGAAGTGACCCATCCAAGGTCCTGTGAGTTGGAGGGGCTTGCAAAATAGAATCCATCTTGCTTTAGGAGGAGTGTGCGGGCAGCCATGCCCTTTCGCCCATTTCCCATCACCTCAGGGCATCTGGGATGCAGAGGTCGCTGTCCCCAGGGGCTGAGTCTTGGGGCGATGCCACACTCCCACACTGGAGGCAGAGGCTGAATTCCTAGCACTCAGGGGTAGCCTGGGCCTTCTCGGCCTCAGTGGCTGCACACTTTAAGGCCAGCTTTGTGAAGGAGGGCTGCAGTTATGTCCCACATAAAACATCTTTATGGACTTGCAAACGCCAGACTCTAAAGATGTCTCTCTAAGTTGGATCTGCCTGAGTGAGCTATGTCAGTGAGTCACAGAGGAACTGGCCCCTCCCCACTAAGATATCCCTTGTCCAAAGCCTGGGGGGCACAGCACCTGCCACTGAGCCTGAGCTGGGAGCAGACACCAGTAGAGACACAGTCCCTGGCCTCTCAGGTACAGCATCTTACCTGGACATCTTTGTAGCTCTTGTGTGTGCCCTTGATAAGCCTCCTGCAGGTGGGTGCAGGGGACTTCTGGAGGTCAGCTGCCCAGCAGAACTGCACCTCCGAATGTTACAGGGAAACTCCCAGGGGCCAAATGCCCTTCTCTCCTCTGACAGCCACACTGATTGGACCAGCCGTCCACAGCCTGCCAATTCTGGGCCAAACAGAGGCCTTCCCTAAGAATTTGGATTTGGAACCAAGAGACTCTAGACAGCTGACTGTCATAAATGAAAAATGTGTAAGATTCAGATATGCAGAGGAGGCCTTTCCCTCTAGGGAAGGAAGCGCCAGAGAGAGCCAGGCTGCACCAAGAGAAAGGAAGGGCTCAGACCTACCAAGAGGAGGCCCCTTGCGCCCAGGCCTCTGGCTTCCACCATACTCTTAACATTCTTCTATCAGGCTCTCATTTCGGCTGAGCGTTGGCTCCTGTTACTGCACCAGTATCTGATATGGCCTAACTCAGTCGTTCTCAAGGAGGGGTGGTCTTGTCCCCCAGGAGACATTTGACAATGGATAGAAACATTGAGGACAGATCTAGAACGTAGCCAGGGAGGCTGCTAAATGCCCTACGATGCCCAGGATGGCCCACCCATGCACCAGAACTGTCCATCTCAAAAGGCCAAGAGTGCCGTGTCCGCCGTCCGGTGTGGCTTCACGCCCCGTGCGTGTCTAAGACGGGAGCATCACCACGTCCCACTTTCCAGTTAGCAAGGGTCCTTTTACTTTAGATGATAATATGCCGGTGGTAGCTCTCTGTCTGTCTGTCTGTCTCTCTCTCTCACTTTTTTTTTTTGGTACCGGGGATTGAACTCCGGACCTTGCGCTTTCGAGGCAGGCGGCAGAACCACTGAGCTCCATCCCCGACCCCTCTCTCTCAATTTTTGAGACAGAGTCTCACTCAGTAGTTCAGGCTACAACAGTGATATGTGGCCCAGGCTGGCCTCTAACTTGGGATGATCTTTCTGCCTCAGCCTCCTAAATGCTGGGATTACAGGTATGTGCCACCATGCCTGGCTGAGAATTCCCATTCTTATTTTGGGGGGCAGATACTGGGAATTGAACTCAGGGCATTACACATGCTAGTAGGCAAGTGCTCTACCACCAAGCTACATCCCCAGCCATATACATATATATATATATATATATATGTATATGGCTGGGGATATATTTGGGGGCGGTGCCAGGGATTGAACTCAGGACCTTGCACTTTTGAGGCAGGCACAGCACCACTGAGCTAAATCCCTGGCCCTTTTTTAAATTTTTCAACAGGGTCTTGCTAAGCTGCCCAGGCTGGCCTTGAACTCGCAATCCTCCTGCCTCAGCCCCCTGCGTAGCTGAGATTATAGGTGTGTGCCACCATGCCCTCATGCCTGAAATAGTGGAAACAGTGTCAACTACTGCTGGAACCTCTCTGAAGAAACGTTTAACAACTTATATATAAAGAGCCTTAACATATTCACTCCTTGATCCGTAATTTACTTTGTAGAAATTCTTGGTAGAAAAAAAAATTTTTTTTTTTGGTACCGGGGATCGAACTTGAGACGTTGCACTTTTGAGGCAGGAAGTGGAGCCACTGAGCTAAATCCCCAGCTTGGACATTTAAATTGGACATATACACAAAGATTTGCACAGAAAGATGTTCACTGCAACTTTATTTATAAGGGTGGAAAATGGAAACAAATATCTGATGATCCTATATCTGTAACATAAATCAGGATACATTTGTAGCACTTAAAATCATATTTGTGATGATTACTTAATAATAGGAAAATGCTCATTATATTAACTGAAAAGCTAGAATATGACACTTTTGAAATGTATATAAGCACAGAAAAAAAAGGCTGTAGGGAAATATATGAAAACATTAACCACAGATATCTCTAAGTTGTAGAATAACAGAGTCTATCTTTTCCTATTTTTTCACTAAACTCAAATTTTTCTACAATGAATTTTGTTTGTTTTTGTCTTGTACTGGGGATGAAACCAGGGCCTCCTACATGCTCCGAAAGTACCCCACTACTGAGATCCACTCCCAGCACCTTTTTTGTTTTGAGATAGGGTCTTGCCAAGTTTCACAGGCTGACCTCAAACTGTGATCCTCCTGCCTCAGCCTCCTAGGGACCTGGGGCCACAGCTGTCTGCCACCATGCCTAGAGGATTACTTTTATAACTGGGAAAATTTAATACCAAAAAGGAATCCTAATGTTAGAATTTAGGAGGATGTAGATTGATTCATCTGAAAATAAACAAAGACACGAAGGGCTAAGCACATGCCCAGCACTGTGAACAGGGGCAGACCAGGCCCCTGCCTCGTGGGGTCCACTCAGGAAGGGGAAGCACTCGGAGTTTCCAGCTACTTGCAAATTCACTGTCTTAGAAGCCCTCCGACAGGCTTTCTTGCTCACAGTTAAATAGCTACCACGCATGGAGGACAAACTGTAAGTGCCAGGCGCCTCGGTGCATTGGCTTCATGCTGTGTGCACCACATTCTCAAAGGTCAAGGTCACAGGGCTTGAGGGCAGTGGCCAGGACTCAGTCCTGACCCATCTCCTGCCAGAACCAATTACCAGTTCCGGGCATGTGCGGGGAGGGCCGAGGGTTAGGTTATCTGCAGCGGCAGTGAAGGTGGCAGGGCCGGGGCTCGGGCGGAGGCACAGTCGCCATCACAGGTACACGCTGAGCTCCCAGAGAAAGAAGAGGGAAGAGCTAACACCGCGTAAGGAAGGCTCTGGAAAGAAGAGCACGTTGGTGGAGGTGGACACAGCTGCCACTGCAGCCTACGAGAACGTGCCCCCAGGGAGGCTTCGAGAAAGGCAGAGGCAAGAAGGGGGACGCGTGAGTCCCAGGGTCAGACATGTGCCCCTGGGCTTCCACGGCCTCAAGCCTGCAGTGAGGACGGAGCCCTTCTGCCTCCCACCTCCCCGCCTGATTCTCTCAGGGCCTCAGTGTGCTCTTCCACGCAGAGAAGGTGAGTGGTCACACCTGTAATCCCAGCCTTCCAGGAGGCTGAGGCAGGAAGTTTGCAAGTTGGAGCCCAGCGTGGGCAACTTACTGGCTTAACAAGACCTTGTCTTAAAAATGAGTAAAGGCTGGGGAGCAGCTCGGTGTGAGGGTTGGGGTGGAGACCCTGCTGACTCCAAGTTGCAGAGGTGAGCATTCAATGAGGCGCAAGCAGGGGAACTCCGTTCTAGAGAGAGCCAGCAAGCGTTCATTGCTGCTGCTGCTGCTGCTGCTGTTTTCAGGCTAAATTGAGATGATGGATGTGAAAGTGCCTTGAGAAATACAAAGCATCTCATCTCACTCACTTCCTGCCTCCTGCCTCAGACTTCCTCCCCACCCCAGGGAGCCGCCACACTGAAGTTCCGAGCACAGAGTGGCAATGGCCCTGCAGCCAGCACCTGGACACCGGCCCTGCTGACAGCTCCTTCCGGCCTCCAGGGTGCCTCTGACCTGCTGCACCTGTCCCACACCTCAGGCTCCCAGGCACAGACAGGGCAGCTAACTTTGTCCCTGCCTACCCAGACACTAGTGAAGTGCAGGCCTATCATTGTAGGCTGTGTTAATGTACGCAAATGTGAATGAATGAGTAAACAAGATAATGTACAGGAAATCACTCTTTACAGTCTTAGGAATGATCCTTATTAATAGTTCATTTTGTGATTTTCATTAATCATGGACTAATCTTCACCAGGCTCTTGCAGGGGCCTCGGGCCATGTGTAATGGAGTCCCTGCCCTCAGGGACTTCACAGGGGAGCGCAGAGAGGCTGCGGTATAACTTTATTACGACAAATGACAATAACACAAATATATGAATATGAGCGTGTGCTACAAAGGAGGCCGCCACAAGCTGCAGAAGCACAGTCCAGGACAGCTCCACACCCCCGGGGCCTTCGGGGCTCGTGACTGAGGGGTGTGGAGGGGCCCGGGCAGGCCTGAGGCAGGTCCCCCTCCTGGCCCGGCCCTCCATTCTTTTCCTTCAGCCCTGGGACAAGAGAAACTACAGAGAGAGCGCCCCTCCTGGCTCAGCGGCTCCCCTCAGCCAAGTCTCCGAGTGCTGCACTGGGTTGGCTTCCTTCCCAGGCCTCATGTGGCCAGCAGAGGCTGAGGGCCGAGAACTCGGTAACCGGGGTCCTGGCAGCAGCCCTGGGGCCCACCAAACCCTGGTTTGAGTGGCTTTGCCACTTCCTGGCTTTGTGACTTGATGTATATTTTATCCAAGCCCTGGTTCCTTCCAGTACAGAACGGGGATAGTAACAGCTGGTGACAATTGTGTGAAATAGTAGATACAGAGCACCTGAAGAAAAGATTTTAAGCCCTCAATAATATAAACTGTAAGCAGGTTTGGCGCTGCACACCTGTATTCCCAGCTACTATCAGGAGGCTGAGCCAGCAAGAGTGCAAGTTTAAGGCCAGCCTAGGCAACTTAGAGCCTTTCTCAAAATTTAAAAATGAAATGGGCCGGAGATGCAGCTTAGCATGCCCTGGTTCTATCCCCAGTACTGGGCTGCTGGGAGTAAACTATGTAACCTCTAAGATCCACAAAATTGCAATGCTGGGCAGCTGGGGCTGGGTACATTTTGAGCTGAATGCGTCTCAGCCAGGCATCTCCCAGGCCTGTTCCGGACTTGGGTTCCTTCCCGGGATCCGAAGAAAATGATGTGGATGGTAATGCCCTGATCACCTCCACTTTAGGGTATATATAAGAATCTCTCCCTCTAGCGGGGGAAAGAACTAGTCTGTAAACTGTGGATATAGGAAAAGAGAAAATGAGGGGGGAGTTACCCTAGATGAGCAAACTGGGCCCAGAGGGAAAAGGATTGGGCCAAGGTCACAAAGCTCTAAGCTTCCTCCGCCCTGACCCTCTGGACCTCAGACACTCAGGAGAGGGCTGTGCGGTCAGTGGGACCCTCTCCTCCCACCCAGGCCTGCCTGCCCTCTGGCTGTCAGCACTGCCACTGGCAGGGGCTGGGAGGGGCGTGAGAGGCTGAGCTCCAGAAACCTTGAGCACCCCCAGCAAGCTTGTGGTCCCCCAGCCACTGTATTGTGTCGCCCCCCACTCTTTCTGTATCCCACCCCTCGGCCCAAGGAGCCTAAAGAGCTCGGGTGTGTGTGTGTGTGTGTGTGTGTGTGTGTGGAAATTTCTGGCAGCTGACCCTTTGCCAGGGGCTGGGAGACTTCTGCTTGGGGCATCTCGGGGAGATGACAACTGGCTCCCTGCTCCCTGAGACTCTTCTGGGCTACATTCGCACTGCAGTCACCCTGCCTGGTGCATGAGGACGCAGAAGCCCAGGGAAGCTGACGTGGAGCAGCAGGAGGAAGCCACTGAGTCTCTGAAAGGAGCACAGCCAGGTCGCCGGCTGGCCTGGTCCTCTGCCCTCCCAGAGCCAGCTTCCAGGATGGCACTGGGTTGGGGAGGGGGAGCTTTTGTCTAAGTCCACTGTGTGGATTCAGGAAGAACTCAGATATCACAACTAGCAAGGGTGGAAGTGGGGAGCGGCAAAGGGGGAAAAGGAACATCAAAGGCCACAGTCCCTGAAGGGAGGAGGCTTCCGTGTGCTGCACCCTCCCCGCACTGCACCGCCCAGGGCCTGGCAACACCCTCAGGTTGAATCTTTAATTAAAAGAAGCAGAGTGTCAAGTTACACACTAATCTGTACTGGAGACTGCCCCTCTGGGAGCCCAAAACAGATCAAAGCACCTCAGTGGGGCACTCCATCTCCAGGGGAGCTGGCAGCAGGAAAAAAGATTGGGAGAACCTCAAAAACTAGACAGGGAAGAGAGGACGGTTGGGAATAGGAAGACTGGAGGATCACAGGCCCCGAGGACCAAGATGCCAGGCTGTGCTCAGCAACCTGGTGCCTCTCCTCACTCCCAGCCTCAGTAGCAATTGGTGTCCTCTGTTCCGGCCACGCAGCAGCCCCCTGCCTCCATGCTCCTGACCCTGTTGAGACCCTTCTGTGACTTCCCTCCACCTGGGTCCCTAAGGACTTGTAACACACACTGGCCACATTCCTTCTCTTCTGGGCTGTAGACCTTCGAAACTACTGCTTCTGCCTGCAGTATCCTTGGGTAGTGTTTCTGTCTCCTGCATTCAAAAAAGTCTAACTTAAGAGAAAGCTGCTATGTGAGAGGAGAGTGGATCGTGGCTAAGTATGGGAGGAAAACTGGCTGAATTCAGATCCCTGTGCCACCTCTTGCTACCTGTGAAGGCCAGGCAAGTGATCTCATTTCTCGGCACCTCATCCGTCAGACGGGGCTGTCACAGAAGGTCAGTGTTGTGGTCCATGAGGAAACTCCCATACGTGTTTGACTAGGAGACTGCACCAGTAAGCACAGCCCGCTGACCAGCTAGGGCTGCTTTCCAAAGCACTGCTGTGTGCTTCCCATTCAGCCACGTGGACCATGCCTGGTGCCATGGCCTGGCAGCAGCCCGTGCGTGTCTTTCCAAGGCCACAGCCAAGAAAGGGAGGACTGGGAGTCACCTCATGGCGGAGAAGCTGGCGAGGCAGGAGTGCAGGGGGATGGAGTACTGGGGAGGGAGGGAGCCTGCACATGGGGCACCCTTGCTCTCTGTGTAGTCTCGGGAAAGGCAAGCCCAGAGGGCAGGGCTGAGCTGTGGTCCTCCTGCTAGGGTAGCAGGGACCTCAAGACCTCTGGGAGTGAGTTTCCCACCAGCACAGCTGCTGGCTTCCTCTGGGAAAAGTTTTAAGTTTTGCTTTGTTTTGTTTTGTTTTGAGACAGGGTCTTGCTGTTTAGTTCACTCTGGCCTTGAAGTCACTATGTAGCCCAGGCTGGGCTGGAACTCACAGTGATCCTCCTGCCTCAGCCTCCTGAGTGCTGGGATCACAGCTGTGTGCCACCTCACCTGACAAGTTTTAAATTAAATACACCTTGCTACGAGATTAATTTCTTCTTAAAGCTCTCATGTGGTCTGCTGGAGGAATTTACCTTCCTCCAACTATCCTAACTTTGTTCTCAAGAACTCATACCCTGGCTATGAAGATACAGACACAGACAGACACAGACACACACAGACACACACAGACACACACACAGACACACACACACACACACACACACACACACGCAAGCACGCACGCGCAAAGATTCCAAAACTGAGCAAACACATTTCACCTGCCCTGCAGCGGAAGGTAGGGAAACAAGAGCAGATCGAGTAGGGGGATAATTAGGTTCTGTTACAGCATCAAAGAATGAACAACATAAAGTACTACTAATATGATGCTCTCCCCAAATGAACTGACACAAATTTTCTCATCTGGTACTCAGCACATATTTGTTGAATGAATGACTGTTACAAGCATGTGATAAACTATAGTCAACATAACTAATAAGCATCAAACCTGGTTCACACGCAGTCTTTGCTTTGGGAACCCAGGCCCAGGTAAAGAGACCATTTGTTGAAAAGAAGTAAGAATGTCCGTTTGAGAGCACTGGGTGTCCTGTATTTGAAGGGGACTTGAGAGTAGGCTCCCAGCTGCTGTTCTCTGATCCCAAGCAAACCAGGGCTGGGCTACCCCTCCCCTTTTATGTGGAGCTGTGTTGGGACCTCACGGAGCTCGTACTGTCCAGCTGAGCCCCAAGTGTTTGGGAAAAAGGGGCAATTCCTGCATTACAGACTCTGCCAGATATTTACATCTCTCCATGGTGCTGTGACTCATCTGGCTGTCCTTGGGCAGAACTCTGCAGGGAAATCACATGCAGAACCCGGTCACTATCTGTACACAGGGTAAGTGCACCGAGGGATTCTAGGGAAAATAATTTTTGAGTAAATTACCTAAGTGCAGAAGGGTCTGCCACAGGAGCCGGGAGAAGATGAAGCAGGCACAAGAAGTGGGAATAGGACTTGTGCATTCATCACAAAGCAATTGGTGGATGGCATGGGGCCTGGAGCCACTGGGTCTCTCCAGCTAGAGGAGGCAGAGGGAAAGGTCACCCCAGCCGGGTATCCCGTCCCAGAGACGCCACATACCTGGCCACCATATGCCGAGACCCGCTTGGCAGAGTCACGGCACTGGCCTGGCTCTCTGTCCTTGATCGTGGCTCCAGGCTGTCCAACCATCTACCTGCTCTACCATCCCTGGCATAGGCATGGCAGAGGGTGTGGCCTTGGCTAGTTAACCCTCTGGAAACCATTTATGGGGTGTGGCTTACCTCTGCTCCTAAGACCCGCAAACTCCTCTTCTTATGCTCTGTATCTTCCCCAATTATCAGGGTCCAAGAAGGAAAGAGGCAGAAATTCTCATTGCTCTTCCCTGTCCTACCTGATCCTCCCCAGCCTCCTCCTTCCCTGGCCCTGCACAGAGGCCTGCTGAACGGAGTTCCCCTCTCACCTCTCTCATCCCCCATGGGCCGTGCCCCAACCCTCAGATTACATCCTCTCCTCGGCTCGGGTCAGTTTGTTTCTGACCTCATCTTCTTGGTGAGTGTGTTACGCCTTCGAGGTCACTGACCTCTTCATGGGGAGCAGTGTCTTTACCCTGGTGTAACAGCTAGCAGTGAGACTGGGCTATGCTGAGGGTTTGGGGCAGGACACGGTCCTGACTAGGAGACAAATCATAGACAGAGCATGAGCTCTGCATTTTAAATCCTGGCAAAACAACACCCTGGCCGGATAACCCTGGGTGAGTCATTTAACCTCTCCTAGCTCCTCATGAATGACAGGGATAAACATCCACCTCACAGATCTGAGGAAAGGACTTAAGTATTTTAAGATCTGGATGCCAAGTTAGAATGGCAAGGCTGGCACTCCCAGCACAGGTGGAGGGGTGAAGGCAGGAGAACCCAGTTATCCTTTGCAACTGAATACCAGTAGTTCAAGTCATTTAAAAGCATTGGCCTCAAATATTTCCAACACCTGTCATTGGCCCCCAGCAATTATTCTGCTGAATAACATTATCCTCCCTGGCGTTCTCTATTGCAACATGAAAACCCTTCTGAAAGACACCAACATGATAGAACAGTTTCATCAAGATTTTTTGCTGGTATCTGTTTTGCTTGTGAGTGTACAGAGTGCCCCGGAGCAGAGCCACCAGGGAAAGCAAGGATTGTGCCAGCTACAGAGAGCAAGGTATGTGGCAGGCCCTGGACCAGGCCCTCCTTATCCATGACTTAATTCTACTGTCCCAGCAACCGTCAAAGGTAGTTATTACTAAAGAACTGTGTTTTAACAAGACAAGGCCCGTGTACAAATATAAAATTAACATGCCACCTGCCTTGCAAGCACAAGGTCCTGAGTTCAATCTCCAGTACCAAAAAAAAAAAAAATATATATATATATATGTATGTATGTAAAATTAACATATGCCAATGACTTAAGTCAATTAATGAGGGAACTGCTTAAAGGAGACTCCAAAAGCAGGTACATACAGAAGCCATTAGAAATGCTGAGATTAATTTGCTTAATAGATAGAAAACTGGTCAATATCTGCAGGGCAATAATCAATTACATCTCCACTAGACAAAATTTGCATTTCTATGGACAAAATCATTTGTGTTGTTATCAGTTTTCTACAATTAACAGAGTCACAGGAAGGCTCAAAGACAATGAAAGGCAAAGAGAACCCAAGGGGAAGCTAGACCCGGTGCTCCAACCATTTCGGAGTCCTTCACCACATTCCCCAACACTGTGATTGCCCTCATTTCCTGACAGAAAACGCAGTGCTGTGGGTAAGATCTGAAATGTCCCCAGGTCTCACATGCGCGGAAGGTGACAAGGTGACTGGGTCACCAGAGCACGACACTCATCAGTGGGTTCATCACTGACTGTGCTGTTAGGAGGCGGGGCCTGGTGAGCTGAAGGGTGTATTTTTGTCCGGGCTCCTCCCTTCTCTGCTTCCGGGCCACCCTGACAGGACCTTTTCCTCTGCCCTGCTATTTCTGCCTTGGAGTCAACCAAGCATGGACTGAAACCGTGAGCCAAAATAAATTTCTCCTCCTTTAAGCCATGGGTGTTGGGTATTTCGTCTCAGCAACAGAAAGATGGCTAAGACAGAGCATTAGGCATAAAAAGTAGAAAAGAAAAAGTTATCTAGTCCAGTGGTTTCCAAGTGCCAGTCTCACCTTGGGTCTGGGGAAGTCCAGGATGTCCCATCTGAGATGAAACTAGAATGAGGTAAGTTTTTCTATAAAGCTAAACAATTTCCTCTAGAGAACTGTACTTTATGGGAGATTATATCCATCCCAATTTCTAGCTTTAAAATATCCTTCTGTTTATGAAAGGATGATGATAAATACATGATAGTGGTAATTGTTCTGAAAATGTTCTTGTTTGATAAAATAAGGGTTGGCAACCCTATGTAAGTCTTCACATTAAAAGAATATATATGGTTGTTGTTACTGTGCGTGGCTGTTTTTAATTTTCTTCATCTGTGATAGCTAAAGGTCTGGAAACACTGATTCTGTTCACCATTCTGAAATTTTATGTTACAGATATATTTGTTGAGAGAGGATTCCTGAGTGATACTACCTGTGGCCCCAGACTAAGCGCTTGTCTTCCTGCAGGAAGGGAAGCCAGCTTGGACAGGCTGGGCATCCAGGTATGGAGGCTAATCAGAGAAGGCAGAAGAGAATGCTAAAGCTTACAGATGGACTTCTGGAGTCCCAGAGGGAGCTGGAGATGGAGTGAAGCCAGAAAATCGCCTTCTTAGTGCTGGCCTCCCGAGCCGTTCTGTGTATCACGTTGTATAGCTTGTGCTACAGTCTAAATATTTTGGTCCCTCAAATTCATACTGAACTTAATCCCCAATGTGATCCTACTAAGAGGTGGGGCTTTAGGAGGTGATTAGACTACAAAAACGCCACCCTCCAGAGTAGGATTAATGCCCTTATAAAATCAGCGTGAGGGAGCCTGCTGGCCTCCTCCATCTCCTAAGAACACATAGGAAAGCATCACACACGAGGAATGGGCCCTCACCAGACAATCTCTGCGAACCTTGATCTTGGGCTTCCCAGCTTCTAGAGCTGGGAGAAATATATTTCTTTTGCTTATAAATTACCGAGTCTTAAGATACTGTTACAGCTGCCCTGACAGTGTAAGACAACTTATCAACAGCCTTTACCTACACCATCTTTCTGTAACAGAAAAGTTTCTGAGACAACAAAACCTTGTCTGGGTTCACACATGGACAAAGAAAGAAAGGCTACAGGAACCATCTTCCTTCCCGAGAGCCCATTCTGGGATGTAGGAGTCCGAGCAAAGCCAGGAACCAAAGCCACAGCCTACAGGCTTCAGAAGAGCTGACTAGTATCCAGAGAAGTAGAACAGAGATTTCTCTGCATGTTAGATGTTCATATTTGCAACCTGGGTTTTTCAACTTCTCCACATTAGGAGTTTGGTTGCCAAACCCTGTTGCCTCCCCAACGTGTGACTATCCTGCTGTTTAAAGTCAGAAATGATCAAAGGCACTGTGTTTCAAAGGCATGGTGCTATTCGACAAGAGTGAGAAGCCCTGCCAGGGAAAGGACAGGGCAGGCCACGCACTGGAGTGTCAGATTTTGCTGTAAACAACCTGGGCATCTCATCATGACCCGCCCCCTGGGGTGGTGGGCAGAGTCCAGTGGAGCACCTGGCACCAGCATCTTGAGTACTCAGGACCTGCTTTCTGCTGGCTGAACACAAGAAAGTGACCAGGAGAAAGGAGAAGCTTCTGGTGGTTTTTAAAGTGTGCATTTAAATCTAACTCATTGTGCAGCTCAACAGGTGGGTTGGAAAATTGGGTCTTTTAGCTTTGCAGCTTATGGCAGGGACTCACTGGATGAAAGAAGATAAAAGCAGCTTGAGTTTGTAAACTGCCAGTATTATGAACCAAGGCAAAGGCCTCCAGGGAGCAGGACTCAAGCAAGTGCTTTTCCCCACTCCCACACACCAGGGGAAATTGCCAGGGGTCTGAGCACACACCCATTGGCTCTAGAGTTTGTGTGTTTCCAGCTCTGCCTTCAAGAATCATAGCAGAAGAATTCCAGAATCTCAGATCCAGAAAGCACTGGAAATGGTGCAGGAATTCCTGTTTCAGTGGAGTCCAGGGCCCCAGAAAATGCTCACTATCCTGTTTGCCAGCCTAGACCAGTGGTAAATCCCTTCCTATGTGTACTGAAACTCACTCCGAGGGGTGGGGGGCATAGCTCAGTGGTCGAGTGTGTACTTAGCTTTCACAAGGTCCTGTGTTCCATCCTCAGCATCCTCCCCCTAAGCCTCAAAACATGCCTTCCATGCTGGGGATTTGGCTCAGTGGTGCCGCCGCCTGCCTCTCAAGCACAAGGTCCTGAGTTCAATCCCCGGTACCAAAACAAAAACTTGCCTTCCTTCCACCCACCAGCACGGTGTTAGATGGAAATGGCCCTCGGAGATGACCTAACCCATGGGTCACATACCCAAACTCACAGACAAATATTTTTTCTTGTTCTTCTAGTGTTTTAAAACTTTTTTGATTCAATATTTATAACAGATTTCCCAGAAAAATCTGGCCTTGCAGGTTGATCTATAAGAAAAGCTGCCGAGGGCCGGGAATTTAGCTCAGTGGTTCCAACACCTGCCTTGAAAGTGCAAAGACCTGAGTTCAATCAATCCCTGGTACCAAAAAAAAAAAAAGGCTGCCAACAACGACCTCACATTACCACCTGAAAACACCTGACTAGAGTTGGCCAGAGCCTGGCCCTCAATGTGGGCATGACCGTCGATCTTAGCCAGGCCCCATTCCAGCTAACCCCTTGTCTAGAGACCCTCCTGGCCTCTACAGGTGTGCCTCTGTGAAGCCAGGCCTATTCATGCCCATATTCTCCCAGGGTCCTCCCCAGCCCACTGAACATTTCCAAAGCAATTTTGTGTAACACTCCTTTCACTGTACCCGTGCATCTAAGTAAGTGGCTCTCCGCCAGCAACTAGATCACCTCTCACATACAGCTGGGAATTTTTGTGTTGTCATGACCAAGGCAACCTGTGCTTAGGGGGCAGAGATGCTAAATTACCCTGCTGTGGAAAAGCAGGTCCACTGAAAAACAAGCAAAACATCCCATTTGATGCCAATAACTCATGGAGAAGACACTGCTTTAAATGGAATGCTTGCTGATTTTGTCCTGTATCATTTATGTAACTGCTCTATGCCTATGTAAAATGGGGATAACCTTTCATTCATGTAACGCTACATTTCCATCAGAGTTCTGTGGATTGTATGAGATAAAGCAAAACAGCTACTTGACATATGAACCACACAAATGTGAATAATGATGACTGATGTAGAAAATGGAATGGTGTGGCAAGAATAAAGTGTGTCTGCCCACAGAACTGAATTCTACTCTGCTAAGATAACTATCTGTCATCAAACTATGTGAGTCTGGTCATGTTGTCTCTCCTGTCTGAACAACGAGGGGTTGAACTGGATTTCTGGAGTCCCATCCATCTCAAATATTCTACAGTTCAGTGTTCCCAGTGAGACACACGGCACACCCTTCTGATTTTCTTCAGGCTGTTTTGGTTAGGCTGGCATCCCAAGGCCCAGTGCTGAAACTTTATCTGGGCTCAGATTAGAAAACAAAGACCAATAAAGACCTGATGACAGACACAGGAGAGATGCACACTGCTGTCAAGCAGCTCCCCTGAAGCTCACGATGTTCTGAGGGAGGCTGTGGTAGGAGTGGTTAGTGGCCTGACCTTCTGACCCCTTTCCCTAGAGTTTTTTCCCCAAGACCCAGCCTTTTGTGCTGGGCACTGGTGGATCACTAGACTCACAGCACAAAGATCCAGGGAGCAGTGCCTGAGGCTCAGAAAGAGATGCCTCCCCCTGCTGCCTGCTGGAAGGTGGCTGGCCACACCAGGGGAGGCGAGGGAGGCTGCGCATCAAAAGGAGAAAAAGCAGTACAGTTCGTCTGAATAAATCAGGAAGAAAGGAACTTCAATAGGTTATCACTGACAGAATAATCTGTAACTAGGTAACAGTCTTGACAAGAAGGAGAACGCACAGTAAAAATGGACAAAATAAAAAATGGAAATATAATTCTCTTGTCTGGTGTGGAGTTAAAGAGTACCATCTGCCCTTTTGCTGAAGGTTTTACTGCTGGATTTTAGAGGAAAATTACAAATGATCCCTCAAAACACCAGAAGATTATTTAAATAAAGATTTGAAGCGAGGTGGTTATCCTCTGGCAGATTCAACTATCTTGTTTTAAGGGCAAAGGGACATTCCTTAGATTTTATAGGTTACTGATGCCCTCTGGTGGAAGATAAAGGTTACATTCGCTGGTCAACGACCAGAGATTTGTTTGGTCATTGGTATTTGAGGAAGCTGCAATGCCCCAGCTCTGATATACTAGCAAGAAGAGGAAGAAATATGAGGTACTAAGTACTTTACATGCTCTATTTCATTTGTCCAGCACACCTGTTTCACAGATCTGTAGGCTGAGGCTTAGAGACATCAAATGAATCACCTCAGTTCACACAGCAAGCAGCTAACCAGCAAAACTAACCCAGCACCAAGCATTCCAGAACACTGAAGGTCGGGGTTTCAAACACAGACACGCGTGCATATATATTCTCATGACACCCCTCTCCCTCCCATCCCCATCCCACTAAAAGAAAAAGCAGACACATGTCCACCAAATGTGCCTTCTAGTCAAGAAGTTTAAAGTCTTTCCTACAACTCGAATGCATGGTTGACTTCCCATTAGTGATTCTTTTAGCAGCAATGATGAAGAGGAAAGAGATCCAGACTGAGAGGAAGCGAAACCTTGTTACTTAGATCAAACATGTTAGCCACCCGTGTGATCTTGTTATCGCCTCATGACTGTCAGGTAAGGGGGATCAAGACATGGTCTATAAGGCCACTTCACCTAAATATTTTTTATACTCCGTGCCCTGAACCTGAAATGTGTGCTCATTCTCCTCTCCCTTTTCTCCACTCCTGGAAGATTTTCTATGTGGCAGAAATAACCTGGAGTATCTGCTTAATTAAAATCTAAATCCCTTAAAACAAAACAAAGCTCCATTCTCACTCCCACTATGTTTCCGTGACCGGCCCTAACCACGTCCCACGCCTTCTTCCTGCCCCTCCACCTCAGCCTTAGCCTCCGCAGCGGCTCTCGGGCAGGGATCCTAGCCCAGCGTCAGCAGCGCCACCTGCGGACACGGTGAGGACGCAGGCGCTTGGGCCTCACTCCGCCCTACCTGACTGGCACCTCCCGGTGGGGTGACGTGCGCCTCAAAGGCTGCCAGGTGCCCCGGCCGGCGCTTGCTGCAGCTTGACAGTCAGTGTTCTGTGACAGTGTTCTGAGTTCCTGGAGTTTAAGGCTCTTGGGTTTGCGAATACAATTTTGCATATGTTCACAGCCCTCTTCTCTCCCAAGCTCCTTCCCAATCAGATGTTCTCATACCCACAAAGTCAACACACCCAAAACTCAGCGTTCTTTCCTGTCTCCCACTACCACCACCACCAATTTGCTCACTTACCCACATTCTCAATCCTGAAGAATGTTACCGCCCACCATCCGCCAATTGCCCAAGCCAGCCTTGACCTCCTTTCCCTCACATCCGTTTATCAAGTCTGTCGGAACTTTCACCTTGCTTTGGCTCCTATCTGTCCACTTGGGGGGTTAATCACTGACTTGACTGCAATTCTCACTCTACAGGTCTCTGTCTTAAAGGCCTCACGGGATAAGTCTGCCTAGTTTAAGTGACCAGTAAGGTTCTTATCCTCCTCAGGCGCCCAACCATTACCTCAGGAGCGTCACCATTTCTCAAGCAGATTGCTGCCAACTGTCCTCCTTGCTTCTGCTCTTAGCCAGCACTCTGTCCGCTCGGCAGTGCAGCCCCATGAGCTTGCATAAATACAAATGAGATGCTGTCTCTCTCCTTCGTGAGACCTCCCGTGGCTCCGCACTGCCTTCAGCACAAGATTCGAACGTGTTAGCCCGGCATGTCACACACCTGACCACCATGCTGCACCTCATTTTGCACCACCCCAGCCAACCTTGCCTCACTTCTCCGTGCACGTGGTTCACTCCAGCTCGACGGAGTAAGCTTCCCAGACAAGCTGTGCTCTTCCACCTGCTGCTCCCCTGGCCCATGTGGAAACTATCCTCATAACCACTGCATTGTTAAGACTGTAGGCAAGTAGAGGGCAGCCTCCCCTTAACCATGCTGGATTCCCACTACAAAGCAGTATCTGGCACATGTTGACATTTAGTAAGCATTCGGTGAATAGATTCATCTCCTATCATTTAGTTTGAAGAGGATTAATCAAGGGAGCTCAGAGCTGGGGATGTACACATCAGGACTGACCCCATATCCTTACACCTGTAATAATATGAAATTTGTCTAACAACACCTTTTTATACCTTCACGGGCTGGATTTATACAACTCTAGGGGGGGAAAGGGCACTGATTGGAATTTGTCTATTGACAACAGTTTGTAAACTCAGTTTTTAGTTTCAGCTTACTTCCTCCAGCCTCTGGACATTCAGCAAGGATAAATCTGCTCCAGGAACTAAAGGTGAGCAAGGATGTAAAAGACAGCAAACAAAATGTTACAAAGTCAGAATCACCTTAAAAGCAGAGCACGGCAGTGCACACCCAAATCCAAGCTCATAGGGCTGAGGCAGGATCATGAGTTCAAGGTCAGCTTGTGCTACAGGACTGTCTCAAAAACCAAAAAAGTACCTTAAAGAGAAGTGAAAAGTTACACAGAAAGAAGCTGTTCTCATCTCGTCTCTAATCCTATACCTGGTTGGTTTCCTTTTTTTTTTGGTACCAGGGATCAAACTCAGGTCCTTGTGCTTGCGAGGCAGGCGTCAGCACTACTGAGCTAAACCCCCAGCCCTGTTTCCATTTTTAAAATGCCATCCCTGGTATTCCTGGTAACACCCTGCCCTACTCCAGGGTCTAATCGCACATTCAGGAATTATGGCTCACATGGCATGCTGTTTGGGACCCCGAAAAGCTTACAGTATGGTACCAGTGCAGGCCCGTGACATGGCAACCCTGCCCTAAGTGCTGCTCAGAACGGACCCGTATCATCTTACTGGCTTTCTCTAACAGTGCATGGCCTTTGCAAAAGCACATGCACTGTTTCATTCCTTTTTTGGTACCAGGGATCGAACTCGGGACCTTGCGCTTTCAAGGCAGGCAGCAGCACCACTGAGCTAAATCCCGGGCCTATTTCATTCTTTGTAGCCTGCTCACTCTCCTTTGCTACCCGCCAAGGAGCAGAACCTGAAGGCCATGGGCCGTTGACCAGTGGTTTAAGGAAACCCTTGGAATTGAATGCAATGTTACACTGTAAGAAGAGGTTTCATCAATTTTATCAGCTTTGCAGGGAGCAATATAATCTCTAAAGTTTGAGAACCAGTGCTAGAATCCTCGCTTCGGCAGCCCATATACTAAAAGCCAGTGCTACAGATCCTAGCAAACACGAGGTACACAGGCACAATAAACTCCATGTTAAAAAATAATCTTCAGCCGGGCATGTGGCACACACTGGCTACACAGAAAGCTCAAGGCGAGCATGAACTACATGGTGAGACCCTGTCTCAAAACAAGAAACTCTACAGCTGGTATGGCTGTGCAAGTCTGTAATCTCAACTTCTTGGGAGGCTGAGGCAGGATGATCATGTTTGAGGTCAGCCTAAGCAACACAGCGAGATCCCGTTTCAAAAAATTTGAACAGTGCTGGGGATATAGCCCAGTGGTAGATCCTACCTAGCATACATGAGGCCTTTGGTACTTGTTAGGAAAAAAACTCTGCAAAATTTAAAGGCTTCCTTTAGACTTAGGAACCTAAAAATGAAACACAGCAATTACTCCAACAGGTAACTTGGGGGAAAGTTGCTATTGATTGTTAAGTCCAACAATTTCCCCAAATCTGATCAAAGATACAGAAAAAATGAGATTTAGCTATACTTAAAATAGTGTATTTCCCCAATAACAACAACACAAAATGAAAATAAAAATATTTAATACACAAACACAATAAAGTCAAGAAGCATTGAAAGCATTACATAGTGCAAACACCAAAAATAGAGCTACAGGCTTGGCGGAGTTTATGAAAATTATGCGAGCACACGTGACAATGTCTGTCCTTGTTTAGTAAGTGGACCACTATTCCAAGTCGTTTTAAATTGCCTTTTCTTTTCCACTTCAGGAAACCTCATTTGCTGCTCCTGTTGGCTGTGACTCTCATTAGAAATAGTGGAAACTGCGTGTGTTCTGGGTACTGGCAGTGCACTTACTCAAGTATACACAGAAAGGGTTTCTGTACACTCAGACCACAGCAAGGCAGTTCTCAGGATAGAATCCATTCCCCAAGCTCACACACGCTTCTCTCAGAACACCTGGAGGCACAACTCTTTTCTAATCAAGTTTCTTAGCAAGCTGGCCGTGGTGGTGCACGGCTGTAATCCCTGCACTCTGCGAGGCTGAGGCAGGAGGATCACAGGCTCAGGCATGGCCTGAGCAACTTAAGAGACTTAGTGAGACCCTGTCTCAAAAATTTAAAACATAAAAATGTTTAAAAAGGGCTGGGGATGTAGCTTAGTGTGAAGAGTATGGGGTTCAATCCCCAGCAAGGCCTTAATGAAAGGACAGAGCCAGAAGCACAGATGAAAGGTCACAGTAGGCCACACTGGCCCTGCTGGGCCGGCATAAAGAAGCACTGGTGCCGCTTCCAGGACACAGGGGACTGAGCATTCACCCAGAGCTTGCTTTTTACCAAGAGTACAACAGCTTCTTGTGTCTTCTTCAGGCAATTCCAGGTTTTAAAATTGCTCATCTCCACAATACACTATGAGGTAGAAAAGGCAGGTGTGGGTGCTAATTTTCAAATGACAAAAGCTAACACTTAAGAAGTCTAGGGCTGGAGCACACATGGTGGTGCACACCTGTCATCCCAGCACCTGGGAGGCTGAGGCAGGAGAATCACCGTGAGTTTGAGGCCAACATGGACTACATACTGAGTTCAAGGGCAGCCTGGACAACACAGCAATAGCCTATCTCAAAAAAACCAAAACCAAAGCAACAACAACAAAAAATCCAGAAACAGGTAACTTTGAACTAAGAGGACCTATGAGGAAAAGTAAGGGAGGAATAAAGGGGAAATATCTGTTGACATCAGAGTACTTACTGTTTTCTAAACACAGTAAAATCTTTGGATAAGAAATTAAATGCTCTGACAAATCCTCAAGTGATATAATGGCAATGTTAATTTTCAATAAAGCATTTGCCAAATTATAGCAACTGTCTAAGAAAGCAACTGCTCTGATTGTGCTACCTGGCCCTTTTAAGGTATCTCTGACATCTCCACTTTAAAAAATAGGGTGGGGTGACGGTGGGGGTCCTACCAGCCGTGGTGCGGCACTCCCAGAAGGCATTAAATGAAGACCCTGTGTGCAGGAATGACAATCGCCAGGGATGTGGCACGGTGGATCTCAGTGGACTACCAAGAAATACTAGCCACCTCCTGCAGACCTGCGGCTTTCTCTGTAACACTTTCAGTCATTCAAAAGACTACTGATGAAGGCTCAGCAAACACAAGTGTAGGTTTGCTAAAATAGTTTCTTTAATAATGCCACATTCACTAGTAATGGCATTCCTTGGATTGCACATTCATTACATCAACCAAACTCATTTAACCCTCTCCTACGGGACCGGATACACAGTGACTCCTGAAAAGGAAGAATGCAGGTACAGCCATGGTAGGTAACAAGCTGAGCTGGGCCAACAGAAAGAACATCTCAAAACAATCAGAAAACTGTCACCAAACTACAGAGCCACCTTAACCACTACCTCAGATGCTCACTTCCAGTTTAGCTTAGGGTCCTCAACATTTCTTCTCCTATGCTAAACTCCAGCTGTCTACTCATAAATCTGAGAAATTCCAGCAAAGTAACCTCACCATTCCCTATGGCAGTGCAAATTTTCTGACATTTGTAAACACTGTACATTTTACTTTTGGCACAGGGGAGAGCTTGCAGGTTCCTGTATCTCTGAAGTGCAGATTCTAAACACAGCTGGCTCCCAGTTTACAGCCATTTTCCACAGAAGTAGTCTTGGTCTTGATCCTGTGGGTGCACATACATGCACCCTCACAAACAAGGGACCAGCAAAAGGAACTCTTCCCTAGAGTGTGGGTCTCAACAATTTAAGCCCATAATAGACTAAATGGAAACAACAGATTCACAGTATCTAAAGCTATGTACTTTCAGAAGTTCACATAACTCTGCAGAAAAAAATAAAATAAAAATACCAAACAGCTGGTTAGTGAAGTTTCCTCCTTTCTAAAGTGAACCGAGCTAACATTACAATGGCTTTGTAGAACCCAGGAACATTCACCCATTTCTCGTGAATGACGTTTTTTTTTTGGTACCAGGGATCAAACTTGGGATGAATGACTTTTTAAAGAAGCCAATGTTGCACAAATGAGCACACATAAGAAAGCTTCAAATTTAAATACCTCAATCCAAATAATATTCTACAAAGTACAACATACAACTAAGTGTAATAAATTGTAACTAAAACACAATCCCATTATATCAGATGCTTAGCAGTGAGTCGGTTTACTTGGCACAAGCTCGTGGCGGACTGGAGGCTGGCCTGGCTGGACTCCCATGGACTGCTCGAGCTGCCACTGGAAACCTGGGCTGTCCCTAGACAGACTCTGGAGAAATGGTGAGACCTGTTGTAAGGCTTCATCTACAGTTTGAGTCCGATTTAAGTACTAAATACAAAACATACAATCACTGTTAAGTACACTGTAAGGAGAATGACTTAGTAACTGTGTGAGGCAAGAGTCTTTTTGCTGTAATCTAGGAAACACTTTTCTAATGATTTATCATCTCTGCTCTGAACCTTTTGTCCAAGATAACAGGATCATAAATACTAACCTAAGTGATATCTAAAATAAGAAATATAGTGCTAATGTGGTGTGATTTCATTATTCAATCTACGGCATGATGCAGCAGAAAGCGCTGAACTCCAACAGCTATTTTATTTATGTATTTTTATTTTTTGGTACCAGGGATCAAACTCGGGTCCTTGTGCTTTTGAGGCAGGCAGCAGAACCACGGAGCTAAATCCCCAGCCCTTCAACAGCTATTTTAAAAGCACTTCCTCACAATCAAGATTTTGACTCAAGCATGGCTCACCACTAACTAGGGTGACCATACAATTAATGTCAAAATGAAGACATCTGAAAATAAAAGGAGTAAGATGGTGATAAACTGAGTAGGGTGCTGAAAAGCAGAGGCAAACTGGCACGGACCCTGGAAAACCAGAGCATTATGTTCCCATGATTACAACTAAGAGATGAATGGGGGTATACCCTACACAAGGAAACTTCTTAAAGATTTCACATACAAACTGTGACTTGCTTTAGTGGGAGAGAATAAAAATATCTGTAACCTGGTAACAATGAAAGAAGAACAAAGCTGAGGGTCATGGCGCAGGCCTGTAATCCCAACACTCTGGAGGCTGAGACACTAGAATCACCGCAAGTTTGAGGTCAGCCTGGGTTGCATAGTGAGTTCAAGCCCCACCTGAAGTACACAGTGAGATCCTGTCTCAAAAAAAATCAAAATAAGGGCTGAGGATTTAGCTCAGTGGTTCAGCTGCCTGCCTCACAAGGTCCCAAGTTCGATCCCCGGTACCAAAAAAAATTAAAATGAATTGAAAGAAAACAAAACCATCTGGGTGTGCGGACACATGACTATAATTCCAGAAATGCTGAGGCAGGAGGATCATAAGTTCAGCCAGGGCAGTTGATCAACTTAGCAAGGTGAAGTCTTAAAAGCGTGTGTGGGGGGAGTGTTCCACTTTGGGGGATGGACAAAAACAAGAGTAAGAAGATGGGTTGAAGTTTCTTGCAGGTAAACACAAGGTTTGGCTCAAACATATATCCCAGCAGCACAAAACAACTTACACTCACATCTTCTAAGCAAAGTACTTGGTACTAAGAGAGCTAGTGAAAAACTCAGATAAGTAAACAGGAAAAAAAGGAAGGCTGAGTGGCCTACATGGATTCTGTGCTGGTAAAGATGTATCAACGTTACCATTACATATCTACCAACATAAATACGATGTGTAGTTCTTACATATAAAAAAAACCCTGCAAATTTACATAAGGGGATCACAGGTATAACTGCAGTTCCCTAATTTTCTCAGTACTCCAGTTTATCACTTACAAAAGGGCCTAATAAAAATCAAACAAGGGCAGGTGACTTAGCTCAGTGGTGCCGCCGCCTGCCTGGAAAGCGCAAGGTCGGGAGTTCAATCCCCGGTATCAAAAAAAAACAAAAACAAAACACTATCTATTATGAGGAGAGTGCTGCAGGAAGGAGATAGGGAAAAAACTAATTTTAAAATTTTAGACTATTCACCGTGCTCTCACAGTTTAAGTCAAAGGAATAGTTTTGCTTATGAGGGGGAAACACTTATCCTTATATCCTGAAAAGCCAGGCTTGAGCTTCACTAACCAGGACACAATGTTCAGGTCACTCCATCACTTTATTTGTTCTCACAGTGGGAGTAAATGTTCTGATTAGCTAACACTGACATTTACAGTCTTCTCTTTTAGGAGAAAGTGTTAAAAGTCACTGTTCTCTCTAGTCTCATTTTGGCTACAAATCAGTCCCTAAAGCTGTATTTTAAGCTTCTTAGTTGTCTCACATTCAACAAGCCCTATCTTAAAATATCTAACAAACAGGATGGTACACACCTGTTATCCCACCACTTTAGGAGGGTGAGGCAGGGGGACTGAGATCAGACTCAGCCTGGCCAACCCAGTGAGATCTTGTCTCAAAAAACTTAAAAGGCAGGCCAGGGATTTAGCTCAGTGGTTCCACCACCTGACGCCTGCCTCGAAAGCAGAAGGACCGCAGTTCGATCCTCAGTACCAAAAAAAAAAAAAAAAAAATTTTAAAGGCTGTGGATGTAGATCAGGGAGACTGCACTGGGTTCAATCCCCAGTACCACTACAAAAAAGCGCAAGGTCCTGAGTTCAATTCCCAGTACCAACAACAAAAAGTGGGAGGGAGAAACAAGTATTTATAAAAGATTTACTGGTCACGACACTTGGATTTTAGTAATACCTCTACCACTAAGCTGTGTCATGTGGCTTCATGTGAAAAGAGGGACTAAATAATTGAGTGCTTTATAGTTTTAAAACTCAGAAAATGTTAAGAAAATTTCCCTTCTAGAAACTAAATATAAGAAGACATCCAGTTCTATCTACTTTCTGCTGAAGATCTACAATGGTAGGGAAGAAAAGCCCTCCCTTGGAGAGTGGGGATCAGTCAGTTTCTGGGGATTTGGGCACTTTTAACAAGAACCCCAGGTCGGGGATTTAGCTCAGTGGTTTCCCTGCCTGCTGCGCAAGTGCAAGGACCCGAGTTTGATCCCTGGTACAAAAATAATAATAATAATAATAATAATAAAATAAAAAATAAAAATTAGAAAAACTGTATATATAAAAGAAGAAAAAAAGAACCCCAGATTCTTACAACTCAAGGCCAACTTCCTAGGACCTCTGTCTGCAGTGAGGTAATTCATACCCCTGGGGATACACCACTCTTCTATGCATTAAGCAGACATAAATGGCAATAAAGAAATCAACTTGAAGATCTTCAATTTCTGTACTTTCCTAAAACTGATGTGGCCTAAGATTACTGAAGAGAATTACAGATTCATTTATCTTAATTACTTCCTTTTCCACAAACACTGTAACCCCTACTACTCATCTGAATGCTACTGCAGGCTACTGCCTTCGAGTGTGAACTCCAGAGGCAGAGACCAAAACACCTGGAGGGCTCCCAACAGACATTCAGGGCAAAAAAACAGAGGAGAGTTCGGTTAAAAATTCTGTGCTTCTCTTCAGAAGTGGTAACTGAGAGCTGAGAATTTAGCTCAGTGGTTCCGGCACCTGTCTCGCAAGTGCACAGTCCTGAGTTCGATCCCTAGTACCACACACACAAAAAAAAGAAGTGGTAACTGAGAAGGCTGTGCCAAGAATCCCATGCTTATGCATGTACTGAAATACTGACAAAAGTTTAGTCTATTTTGGCTGATTAATTTTGAAATGAGAATAGACTCTGCCAGTTTATATGACCAGCCTTTTTCTATAATTTACTGATAATCAGTAAATATACAGGTGCAAGACTTTTTTTCCCCTGTAGTACTGGGGATTGAACCCAGGCCTTCACACTGAGCTACATTCCCAGCCCTTCCTGTTCTATGTCTGTCACCAAGTTGCCCCAGACTGGGCTTGAACTTGTGACCCTACCGTTTCAGCTTCCTGGAGTGCTGGGATTACAGGCAGGTGCTGCCATGCCCAGTTTGATCAAGGCACATATATAAAATGCATAATTTTGGATGGTACATCCTTTGTAAGTACTTCAATTTAAAAAACTCAAATATCAAAGATGTGCAAAAGGAAATCTAGGAGGACAGGCATGAAATAAAGGACTGCTAGAAACTCAGGGGTACAGGGGTTATTTTGGGGAGACAGGAACGTTCTATAACTTGGAACGGTTACTTAGATTTCTCCAACACACCCAAAAGCAACACTTCATTATATGTTAACTATACCTAGATTTTTTTTTTAATGTGCAAAACGTAATATATACTTTCTTGGGGTTGCAATTACTTAATAGGTTTAATTGGATCCAGGGTGGCAGGGGTCAAGTGTCAGTGCTCAAACATCAAAGGCAAGGTGGACAATATTCTTGTAAGGGACACAGAAACAAAACAAATGATAAGAATGGTCTGACACGTGTAGGCCTATGGCACTGGTTAATGTATCATGGTGTTTCTGGAAATGAAATACATAGGAAGCCTACTTAAAAAAATTTTTTTAAAAAGCTAAATATAGTTTCTAAAATTATTTTAGGGCTATGTTACAAAATTGTTTGGTAACCACTGACTAACGCATACATGGGAAGAAATCTCTTATATTTTGAGTTCTTTTTCTTGAGCTGGGCACGGTGACAAGAACCTGTAGTCCCTAGGGCCAGGGATATAGCTCAGTGGCGTTGTGCCTGCCTCACAAGTGCAAGGTCCTGAGTTCAAGCCCTGGTACCAAAAAAAAAAAAAGAACCTGTACTCCCAGCTGTTCAGAAGACAGAGAGGCAGCCTGGCTAACACAGTGAGATCCTGACTTTTATAAGAACAATAAAGGACACAGCTTAGTGATGCAGCACATCAAGGCCCTGGGTTTAATCCCAGCACGCAAAGAGCAAAAAACAAAAATATTTTCCTTCTTGGTTTATCGGAACTAAGCAGCCTTACTATATCACAAAGTGATTCACAGGACTTAGTAATTTGACAAATCAGATAACTTGCTTTTTCAGTGTTAGCCCCAGTATTTTTCTAATAACTACCTTGGATTTTAGTGCCAGAAAATTACATTAAGAGGAAGAAACAAAATCAACTAAAGAATTAGTCTCCAAATAATTTGCTCAGTGAATGAATAAATACACTTAAGTTTATACTGGTAGTTGTTTCCTCCCAGACCTTCATCTTTGGAGGGAGAATGAAGTAGCTTATGAATCTTTTCAGGTTAATGAAGTCCCCAAACTGATGATCTAGTTCTAACCTACTCACTCTCAAATTCCCTAAGTGTATAAGCAAAAGTGACCCAGAACGCAGATGTTTACATGAATAAATAAACATGAGGAATGATCATACTGAGCGAACAGGCTCAATACTGATGTTTTGAGACATGACCTGGTCCTCTAGTACTTCCCAATTGATTCAGCTATGCTATAAAAACCTTAATGACTAACTGAATCTCTTTCTGGCACGTAGGACATGAGGCCCCGGACTTCTTTAGTCTTCTAGCGCAGTGAAAGCAGGTGGTAAGATGGCTTGTCCTCCCGTGAATAATGTTTCCATCTCGTGGTCTTCTCTCACATAAGCTACATGGCTTCAAGATATTCTGGCAATCCTCCATGTTTTCTGTCTCTACTTTCTGCTCAAAAATGTTATCTGATTGTTCTCCCATGCTTGAGATGGTCTCTTGGCTTTCAGAACTGTGAGCCAAATCCAAAAATTCCACTGAGCTGCAAGGATTAAATAGTTTGGAATTGTCTTCCTTGACACGAACATCTTTAGGTCTAACAACTGGAGCTGAAATGGTTCTTCGGCAATCAGGGACATCAATTCCTTCATCTTCCGTCTTTTCAGGTATGGCAGTGATATCGGATGTGGAGAGAGAATGAGTTAACTTAGAACAATCAGAATACCAATCCTTCCTCAAGGCCCAGCAACGAAAACAGTACCTCTTGCTTGGAGAGTTAAATTTCTTGCACTCTGTACACTGCCATTCATCCTACAAAGACAAATGCAGCTGATTAACACTCACTGGTGACCATGACCCTGAGAGGAAGGGAAGTTGGGCCAAGTCCTCATCATGGCAATGAGCTAGTGACAGGGCAGACATACCATTAACAGTGGTCTAGCCTAGAAGTTGGACAAATTCATAGCCACATGGAAGATTGTCTTTGGAAGCTGTACACTGATAGCGTCACAACTGCCTTTTTCAAGCCAAAGTCTGATGTACCTATTTATTAAGAAAGTTAAACTATGGGCTGGAGATTTAGCTCAGTGGTTTCACCACCTGCTGCGCAAGCGCAAGGACTCGAGTTCAATCCCCAGTACCAAAAAAAAAAAAAAGAAAATTAAACTAGTTGTGTATGGTGGCACAGTCCTTAATCCCTGCCCTCGGGGAGGCTGAGGCAAGAGGATTGCAAATTCAAGTCCAGCCTGAGAGACTTAGCAAGATCCTGTCTCAAAATAAAAATATTTTTAAAAGGCTAAGGATGTATCTCAGCACAAAGGTCTGGGCTTAATCTCCAGTACCGAGAGGAGGAAAAATGCTAAACTATTTTGGCTTTCCATCCAGTTTGGGTGAAATTTTTATTGTTTGCTTTCCTTGTTACCTTCTTTAGGGCACTTTTCTATGCATAATTTATGCTGTTATGAAGCATGAGGGTAACAAATGAAGGAGACATAATATTCTCTTTTTTTCCTATTAACAAATAATAAAACTTGGCCAAGAGGAAGCTAAAACTAAAATGAAATTTGGAAACTACTTAGTTTTGCACATTTTCTCTCACTGCTCTGAGGATCACAGGTAAACTGTATGCCTAAATCACACCCTCTGAAAAATGAATGTCCTTGTCCTTGAATTCCAAGTAGTTTTACCCCTACTACTCAATATTCAAATTAGGCGATACTAGAACTCAATAAATTTTAAATGCCTTAATTCAAAGGTAGCTACCTGGAACAAGTCACGCGTATTTAATGCAGGTAATTGCCTGGCTTTGACAGGATCAATGATTTGACACAGGCAGACTTCATTTCTTTCAGGACAAAGGCCAAGCACTTCAAGTTTAGAAATCGTAACTCAGGGCCGGGGATAGCTCAGTGGTTTCGCTGCCTGCTGCGCAAGCGCAAGGACCCGAGTTTGATCCCCGGTACCAAAAAAAAAAAAAAAAAAAAAAAAAGAAATCATAACTCAATTGTCACTCTAGCCTGAGAGGCAAAGATACAATCATTTGCTGAACCAGGATCTTCCCCAGAGAGTCACAAACACTCGCCAATTTATGAACCTCTAATCTCATATGAAATGCTATACTCAAAGGAATTTCATGAAGATCTGGAATTTGTAATTGATGATATGTTGCAATTTAAATGGCATCACTTTTTCTTTTTTTAATAGCACATAAAATAATAGGGCTTATTAAATTCAATGGCATCTTTCATTCAGTGAAATACAGGCTATTTGCTTAATAGGTTTTCTGGGCCTAAGTACCCACAGAAGTCTGATTAAGACGGCAACATTTATCTCTGCTATTTGTCGGATGGTCAAGAACACTTACTGGACCAATATGTTATACTTTATTACTTAGTGTGCACAGCCATGTAATTTGCAATGAATTAGGATGGTCAACAGCAGTGTAGAGGGAATGGGGGAGGATCAATACCAGGGACAACCTAAAAGTATTTCTATTCTTAAGCAGCAAAATATAAAGTCTCCTCCTTACCCATGCCCTACCACCCTTCTCCTGGAATTGGTTAGTTATAGAAAGTACTAAAAGGAAATGGGAAAAAAACATAAAAAGGGAAAAAGCAAAGTATACACTTGGGTCTGGACTTAAGTTGCCAATCTGTAATAAATCTAAGCATTGAATACCAAATCTTCCTTAACAGTAACCTGTGTGTAAATTAAGCTGTCTTCCATTTACTTCTTTGTTAAGAAAGCATTGACAAAATTACTTCTATAATCACCAAAGAATTTTAGAGGGCCTACAAGTCTGTCTTGGGATTACAGAGAGGTGTTTAGTGAGAGAAAATATTACAGGAGTACTTTGAATAATGCTGTGTTATCTCCACTGCATCAAAACCAAAGAGTTCTGATGACAGGGGCATGGAGCCATTACAGTCATCTTTCCAAGAGGAGAGGAAAAAGGTTAGATCAAGTTATCCTTTTCTCTTCTCAAATTCCAACAAAAACCCCTAACAAGATGTAAAGGATGCGCTATCTCTTATCAGCTAGGAAAGGTAGACAGAAATAGGAAAAAACGGCATTCCTCAACACAAGTGAACTGCTAGGATTACATCACCTGAAGATACAGTTGGCCAGTGCAAAAAAGCCTTAACCGGATGTTCATACCTCAGAGGTGACTTCTACATCAGTATCATCACTTAAGGACTTGGAGTCCTCAAGGTCATCACTTTTTCCCACTTCAATCATCTGTGAAGGCAAAGACATCTCATTACTAAAATGTATCTGTTTTAGCTGAGGCTGCTATTACCTGAAACCAAAAAAGACAAAACAGCTTCA
The DNA here is from genome assembly GCF_000247695.1 of Heterocephalus glaber. The sequence goes on from NW_004624807.1 coordinate 6,491,680, forward strand.
CATTCTACCTCCATCACTAACATTTAAAATGGGGTAGCTTAAATATGAGACCAGAAACATGACTCTGTACACATTTAGTTGGTGTTTTAGAGGCACAAATGATTGAAAAGCATCCAGAAGGGTTACCAAGTATCCTCTACCTTCAGAAGGGAAAAAGTATCCAAATTTAAAACTTTAAAGGAAATAAAAAATATCAATATAAAAATGCTACAAATTACTATTTAGAAATTTTTCATCTTGGGAATCTAGGAAGACCTCGAAGAATGAAACAAAGTATTTAAAACTTTTACTTTTCGGATTCAAGAGTAAAACTAGTTATTACCCTGGTTGTCTTATAAAAACCTATCCATAGTTCAGGAAACAAAAAGTCAAGAACTATTTAGAATTTAAAATTCTAAAACCTAAAACTGTAATTTTTCAGTCCAGTAAATGGAACAAAAACTACTAGGAAACAATTATGAACCTCTGTCTAACAACTTTCTCACAAAAGTATTTTAAGCCCTACCTCTCTATATATAAAAGTTTCCAAATGTCACTTTTATCTTTATTCTGCCACCAGCATTTCTTCCTTCCAACTAATGTAAGAGAACCCAAGCTATAGAGCAAACAACGCAAATTTCTAAGTAAATCCCATAAATGGATGGATGAATAAGACAACCCAATGTAAGCATGACCCCTCCCATATTTATTCAATGGCTGTTTACTGAAAATCTATGTGCTGGGAACTAGGTCTATTTCCCAATTTCTTTTGAGACTTGAACACACAGCCTGTCATGACTCCATTTTGGTGTATATTGTACTCAAGAATTCTAATTTCCCTCTTTTCTCTCAACTGTAAAATAGATAGAAAGAAATCATCTATCTTCCCATTTAGTTATAGAAAATGTTGAGACAATTCAGAACCTTGCCTTTTTAACAAAGCAAGATTTTGAGGGAAAAAAAAGAAACACTTCACAACAGATTGGATAAACAGTAAGGAAAAGTGTGGCTTGTAGCTTCTAATGAAAGAGTTTCACAATGAAACTATCTTACTTCTAAGGCAGCCCTGATTAACTTAATGTAAAGCTTAAAATTGGACACAGTGAAAGACTAAAAATAAAAGGGGGCATTATGTAACTTGTACAAAGAAAGAGGCAGAACAGATTACACTATGAACACATAAATACAATGAACATGAAATGTTTCCAAACGTACCTTTTTGTCACTCACTTTCCCTACTTCTTCACTTGCTTGTTCAGTATCAGCAGCTTCAACTTTTATTCCAACACCTAACTGCTCTGATACTGACTCATTTAAAAACCACAAATCATCTGTAGTATCTGAAACAATGGCAGTACCTATATCCTAATAGAGAAAAACAAATGTGAGCTTCTATAGTCAGTGGCTTATTAGAGATGCTGAACCAACACAAAGGAACCCAAAACTATGGTCTTCACATTACATCTCCAAAGAGCATTTCATCTTTCCTCTGCAGATATCTACTTGGCACTTAGCTACTGAGAATTTTCTTTTTCATTTTTTTTGGTACTGGGAATTGAAGCCAAGATCTTGTGCATACTAGGAAATTTTCTATTTTAATAGTAATTCAGAAATAGCACTAAAAATTTTTAAAGGGTAAGGACTCTTAATCCTTAAGAATTCACTCTTAGTACTCTTTTCTACAAGAGGCCCTCTAAAAATCCAGAAAACATTCCATTAGTTCTGACACAGTCTCTTTTAATGGTCAATGACTGCCTGCTGAAGAAATATTGGTGGCAACCCAAACCTTTAGCCTCAACACTTTCTGAAGTTTTAAACAATTTCAAATGTATGAAAACTGACTTTCTGCATTTATCTAAGAACATTTTATGACATGCATTCCTAAGACATTCATGACACAACTTATCATTTGGCCACTGTTATATGCCCATTCATTTATTCAACAAATACTCACTAAATGCCCATTAATGTGCCAGAAACTGTTCTAGGTACTAGGTAAGGGAACAGAGTGGTAAATAAAACAAAAACCCCGGGCTTACATTTCAGTAGGGTAAATGGACAATAAATACATACACAAACTACGCTGATACTTTTACACAATGAAAAGTGCAACAGAGAATAAAGATTAAGATAAAGGAGCAGAGTGGCTGAGAGGAGGCTATTTTAATTAGGGATGGTTTTGCAAGGCCACCACTTGTAACTGTGCAGATACAAACAACAAGAGGTGGACCCCACTGGAAGTGTACAGCATGACAGCACCAGTGGCCAGGGACAGGCTCTCCAAAGACAGCACATCTGAGGCAAACCCTAAATCACAGAAGAAAATGAAAGGATTTGGGGGAAGAATGTTCCAGAAAGAGGAAAGAACAGATTTAAGTTGCCTGAGGGGGAGAAGAATTTTGGGTTACAGGGTCAGAAAGAAGGCTGGTGTGTCTGGAAGGCATGCAAGTGAAGAATGACAGGAGGCGAGGTGGGCTGAGGCTGGTTCCGTTATGGCTATGGTAGAGTCTAGATTTTATTCTTCTTGCTTTCTGAACCCACTGAACAACTAGAAATGTGGAAGTGATGTAAATTACCCATTTAAAAAAAATTTGCCAGGCATGGTGGCACACACCTATAACCCCTGGACTTGAGAGGCTAAGGCACGAGGGTCATCTCATGTTCCAGGCCAGCCTGGCAAACATAGTAAGTTCAAGGCCAGCATGAATCACATAGTAATACCGAATCTCAAAAAGACCACCCAAGGGGCCGGGGATTGAGCTCAGTGGTTCCGCTGCCTGCCTTGTAAGTACAAGGACTCGAGTTCTATTCCTGGTACCAAACAAAACAAAACAAAAAGATTCAACAAGATAAACAAGAAGAAAAACAAAATTGTTGGGTAAGGCTGCTGTAATACCTGTATGAAAAAAGAATGATGGCTTGAATTAGGTTATGACAGAAATAGCAAAAATAATCAGATTCTGAATAAAAAGCTGGTAATCCAAAAGTGGCCTATGAAATCAGTATCTCCTTGTGTTTGGCTGGAATAATTAGGCACCCCACAGATTTTTTTTTTTTTTTTGTACCGGGGATCGAACTTGGGTCCTTGTGCTTGCACAGCAGGCGGCGAAACCACTGAGCTAAATCCCCGGCCCAGGCAGCCTGTAGATTTACAAAAAAGGAAAGACTAAGAAAGTAGTGTTTGGCAAAATTGTTTTTAAAAAGTCAAAAGAGTTCATGTTAAATATCAAATCCTCTAAAAGTGGAGGTGCTAAGTAGCAACCCTGATACGAAACTTTTGGCATATGGGGAAAAGAGGTCAGAGAACAGAGATATAGATTTGGGCCTCCAACATGTACAGTTAGCATTTAAAGACAAAGCAATAAGGAAGAACTCAGAGAATGCAACATGTGTCAAGAGTAACCAAAAACACTTCCCTTCAAACGTGCAATTTACCTGATGTGTCTGTAAATCAGTTGAGCCATTGCTTCTAGGTGTGTAGTTGCTTCTCAAGTTTCCTAGAAACCACCAAGGCAGGCCAGCTACATCCCACTCCTCAAACCCAAGGTCCAGCCTAGAAGTCTCATCTTGGGTTAAATTTTCTATCAAGTCTTCATCTATAGAAGTTAAATGAAAAGAATAACTACATATATAACACTTGAAAACCAAGGCTCTCCTCCAAAAATAACTAATACTTACAAACTCTTCATAAGATAGGTAAAAAGGAATTCCTACTCTCAGTAAAAATGAAGCAGAAGTCAAGTATCTGTCTTAGTGGCAGAGCCCAAGCCTCCTCCTCTTTAGGCTGCCTTAGCAAATAATGACACTAGAAGTAGGTAATTCATTCATCAAAGACACTAAACTCTAAAACCATCTGAGCAATGTTGTCATTATTCCAAAAGGACTTCTACGTGGTCAATAACTGGTATTTTAAACATTCCTACAACTGTATGACTCAATGGCTTAATCCACTGGAGTACAAATAGTAACAGCACAGTAGCCTGCATCCTTGAGATTAAAGCAGGGTGGTAGAGACAATAATGGGCAACCAGTTGTCAAGGCATTCTTCTTGGTACATTATTCGGGACATTTCTCAGTAATTTATGTTTTGGTAGGCAACAATCATTATCAATCATGTGGTAGGTTGTCCAAATACACCCACGTGTGCATGCGCATGCACACACACTCATATATGCATATCTCCTTTCTAGATCAATGGGATCTTTTGTTTCTAGAACTATCACAAATATTAAGCCTCCTGCCAATGTGTTTCAAGTAAAAGATTTTTGTACTATACATGTGACCCATATTCCAAGTAAATTACTAACACAAGTCTGCTGCTACCATACTAAATCTTTTTCTTCTCATCCTCCAGTCTTTTTTGTTGTACTTTATGCTTTTCCTACTTTCTCACTCTCTTTTACCTCTTCTCAATGCCCCAGGCCTGCCAATGGCAATCACCAGCATTTAAATGTGCTGAGGTACATATGACTGAAAGGATTTCTGCAATAAATGGGTCCTTGCCACAACTTAAGGCTACCTTATCTACCGACAAATTATGTTGGTCCTGCTTATTATAAATGTATCTGTCTGTGCCAAGGGAAACTTCAACTATCTTTTTACTTATCAATAAAATGACCAAAAGTCAATTCTGGAGATGGCATAATATTCAAGTTACACTGATGTATGCAAGCCCTATATTTATTGTGAATGGAAAATGAATAGGTCATTTTTCCACAAATAAAAATTCTGGTCTATCTATGCACCTTCCTGAAAATTCTAAACAATTTATTCTCATATTACCATCAAACATACATGGTTGCTTGAACTGACTACTCTTATATTTATTGCTGGTTCTTATATTTTAAGCAGCCTTTTAGGCAGAAAATAAGCAAGACCTGCATTCAAATTTAAAAAATTACATATTTAATTTCATACATACAAACTGTAATAGTTTCAAAATGAATAGGTAGCCCAAAATTTAGCTTTTGTTCAAATGCACTTTGAAGAAAACAATCCAGCATGACAAACTGTTTCAATGTAATTTAAACATTTAAAACATCTTCAGCAGCATAACTTTCTGGGATATAGTTAGAGGCCTAACCTGCCTTTTTTTTTTTTTTCTTTAAAGAGTAGGAAAAATTTATTGGGAGAAAGAAAGCTTCTGCCTAAGAGAGACAGAAGGGGGACTGGAAAGTGGGTTGCCCCTAACCTGCCTTTGATCTAAGCAGCAGACAGGTACCCAGACTAGAAACTATCACACCATAAAATACTTTTGGGAAATTTATGATCTTATACATAAAAAAAAAAGCATACTTTTAGAAGATAAAGTAGGATTTTGGGAAAACCTCCAAAGTATCAGTTAACTCATTTAGCTTCAATATACTATACCTAACAAGATGATAAAGCTCTGGTGACTACCAGCTGAGGGCAAAAGAAGTAGTAGGCTTCCTATACCTTCTTCTTGGCTCTGTGATACTAAGTGTATTTTGTCATTTTTTGCAAACTCCAAAATCTGTAAAAATTAGCCTTTACCTCAAAAGGTAAATACAAACCAAGATAAAAATTCTAACTATGTCAAATATATATAGGGTACTAAGATTAAAATAACCAAGGCAGCTGAATCCATGCATACAGAAAACTCACCAGTGATAAGCTCTAAGTATGCAGCCCTTTTAAACTAAGCATAGTAGCTAATAGGAGGGTCACGCACTATCCTAGCAGTCATGGACTAGGCGGACACTACCGTCTTCAAATTAACAATGCTGACTAAGCAGAAAAAAGAATTTCAGAAAAGAACAAGAAATGTGACATATGCAAGAGGTGTGCAGATGCAGAGACAGCACTATTTTTTTTAGTTTTCTAGGGAGGGAGGAGAAAAGAGAAGAGAAGAGAAAGAAGAGTCTACATACCCTTAATCCAAAACTTACCTCCTCTAGAATTTTTGTGTTTATGTTGTGAGGTAGGCAGTGTGTGAGCATCACCTTCTTCGGTTCTTTTCCTGGCATTGGAACCCTCCTGTGCACTTTGCTGAAAGAAGGGAAAGGTGTCCATCAGTGCAACAGAAATGACTGAGACCAGGGGATGTAGCAGTTCCACTCTGGCTCACCAGTCAGTGTGCAACACAATGGGTTTAGCACAAGAAAGAGAACTCTGGAGTTCACAACAGTCATCAAATAAAGCAACAAAACACCTCTCCTCAACCCACTATGAGCAGAGCTGGAAGAAACCCAAACCTAAGGGGGAGAAAAAAACCTCTGCACAAAGGCCAAAATCAACTCCTAAAAACAGGCTATCTGTATAAAGCCTACAGCCTACTACAAAATTAGGCACAATGCAGAGAACATGTGAAACCTTCAACATCTACCAAGATGATCATAAAGTTTCCCCAGGTTTCAGGAAACTTTAGGAAATGGCGTGACCCAAGCTTAACTGCAACAAGCCTACAAAAATCTAATACGTAAAGCAGTTTGCTGACACCTAGCTGGACATAAGACTGCTCTTTCTCTTTCACACACACGTGTACACACATGCAGAGCCACACACAAACCCAAAGAAAATGCAACTGGTAGAACTAAAGATCAGAAGTGCTACATCCCAAAGAAAGATTCAGAGACTGGAGCTCTGTTATGGGCAGAACAGAGAAGGTTCACTCTGTCCCTGGTCTGTGAACTCCCAAGAACTTTTCTTACAAAATTCTTACCACACCGGGGGAAGCCTTGGGAGTTCAAGATCCACAGGTACAGAGAAGGGGCCACTCTGTACAACAAATGAAGTCACCGTGTGGTGATTTTACCTTCGGTCGGTCTTGACTTGGAATATCCATACTGTGATCCTGTGCGAGAGCGAGAGTCTGAGCAGCATCTGGATAGCAAGTAAAACAGAAGGGAAACCTTCCCTGGTAATAACCGTTCTTTCCACAGAAAAAAGGACCTCAGCAAACAACCCTGCAGCCAGGCTCCGTCCCTACGGCTGGACTTCGCATTGGCTGGACAAGGCTCTCATTTGCAAGAAGGGGAAAACAAAACTGTAAGACCAAGACAGGCGCTGTTCAAAACAATGCCAAGATATAATCTTGGGGAAAGTGAAAATGATTAAAAATGTTCTTCTCCGTGCAACCTTTCACATTTTCACAGGAAAAGTGGTCCCATGCAGGAAATAATGGAAAGTATTTTTACCACCTTCTATATTATCAAACTTGCTTAACTAATAAACAACAAAAAGCCTGATTTCTTTTTTTTTTTCTTTTTCCAGTACCAGGGATTGAGCTCAGGACCTTGAGATTGCAAAGCAGGCGCGGCACCACTGAGCTAAATCCCCGGCCCAGAAAACCTGATTTTAAAAATTTAATTTATATTTTTAAGTGTTAAATTGTATGGTTTTTGGGGGGTTACCAGGGATCGAACTCAGGACCTTGCACTTTCGAGGGAAGCGAGGTGCCACTGAGTTAAATCCCTGGCCCTTAAGTGTTAAATTATAAAGCAGGGCATGGCAGCGCATGACTATAATTCCAGCACACAGGAGGCTGAGGCAGGAGGATCACTGTGAGTTCAAGGCCAGTCTGAACCACAAAAAAAAAAAAAAAAAAAAAAAGTGTTGGATTATAAAATGTGAAAATCTGATTTTTCCCTCACTTGCTTCATAAAACAGTAACATTCTGAAGCAAACCTACATTTTAAGTGTCAATCATGATTTCATGATCTAAAATTGCCATCACCGTAATAGACTGAATTTTTTTTTTTTTTTGTACCAGGGATTGAACTCGGGTCCTTGCACTTGTGCAGCAGGCGGCGAAACCACTAAGCTAACTCCCCGGCCCTAGACTGAATTTTTTTAAGCGAAAGTCTGACTATAAACATTTCCTAAGCAGAAAGACAAAGGAGATGAGGTTTTTTTCAAGACCAATAAAAAGCAAAGAAAAAAATAATCTGAGAGAAATTCTTAAGATACTGCATTAGACTGAGAGAAGGGCATTTCAAGGACTTAGAAACTTCAAGCAGACAGAAGATAAACACTTCGCTTCAGATAAGAACAAGCTACAGAGATTTAATGACCTGAACCATTCATTATATTAAGCTACAATGTAAGTGAAATGCACCCAAAATAAATCTGTTGTGGACTGGGTTCCTCAGCCACTACCAGGTCCCGAGAGAAAACATTTATAAAAAACATTAACTTCATCTATTAAAGATTGCCAGAGAATAACCAGACTCAGCAATCAGTCTGACAATTCAGCTGTTCTACACAAAGCAAACATGCAAAATTTTAATAGTAAAGAAGTTTCTAGAAGTATTTTTATAACTAAGTTGAGATACTGAAAAGTTCAGACAGTATTTTCTGATCACAGTGGTCTTAAAAGCAAACTAATTAACATGCAATTCAGGTGAAGGAGTTCTTTAAAAAAGCAATTCTACTCCTGCCACTTATATTACTAAAGCCTTATTACCTTACTTAGGCTAAAAAAATTAGAAGCAAAAAGAAATTACCTGGGAAAGCTACCAAATAAAAAGAAAACTTTTTTTTCAGTATTTGGGGAATGAACCCAGGGCCTTAGCAGCCCTTCTGTTTTGAGACAGTGTCTCACTAAGTCACTAGTTTGCCCATGCTAGGCTTGAACTTGAGCTCCTCCTGCCTCAGCCTCCCAAAGTACTAGGATTACAGGCGTAAACCACTATGCTCAGCTGTAAAAAGAAATTTTAATATAAATACAAAGCGTCCTTGCAAGCACAAGGTCCCGAGTTCAATCGAGTTCAATCCCCGGTACCAAAAAACAAACAAACAAAGCTTATTGTATCTATTTCATTTTATTAGTATACATGGAAAAATTTGGAGAAACGTTTTAGAAAGAACCACCTTCATTTGAACAATGGCACTGTCTTCAACTAAGGTGTAGGTAGGGCATATGAAAAGCATTTTTCTCATTTGTCCTTTCAAATAAAGCAAAGTACCTGTGAGCCAATTTGTGAAACTCAATAGAGACGCCCAGCTTTAAGCACCAATCCAAGGACAAGTAAGAGCAGATAGTCAACCAAAATTACTTCAGCAGCGTCCCGCTTTTAGTAACTGTAATTTTGCGGGGGGGGGGGGGGGGAGCATCAGGAAACTATTTTTGCAACTTTTAAATTCACATTTTTTTCAAAATGGTAAATTAAATAAGTAAAACAGATATTTTAAAGATTTAATGTTCAGAGAAAAAAATGTTCAAAAAATGAGGAGAGGCAAATTCTGTTCCAGCCACAGGTGAAAGAGACCTAGTGTGCAGCAGAACAGGCAGAGCGAGGCCTGGGCAGTGAGAGACCTCTGCCCTCCCACTTACCAGTGGCATCTGCTATCAGGCTATTTAATAAGCTACTCTATTAAAAAAAGTTTCTTCATCTCCCAACCCTTCTCACAGGGTTTTTGTAAGGATAAACTGTTTATTACAGAAATGCTCTTTATAACATATGACACATTAAATTCTGCAAAGAAACTACAAGGAAGAAAATGAGAGGGAAAAGTTGAGGATTACATCCACTCCAGATGTTCAGAGAACAGGCCAATCAGAACAAAATTTTACTGAAAGTGATCAGCCATTATAAAATCCTCCATATATTTCAAGCCATCAGTAACTATCCCAGGAAAGCCATATTATTTCACAAATTACTGAATTTCAATAAAGCTACTGTAGCAGCTGCAAGGCTTTCCCTCTCAAACAGAAATTCACAGCTGCACAGGGTGGGTAACACAGGCAAATGACTCAATGAAATGAGTGGCTTCAAAAATCATTGCGAGTTTGGGGGCTTGGGGACGTATCTCAGTAGAAGGTTCCATCCCCAGCACTGCCCCTCAAAATAGGCAATTTAAGCTCAAAATCATGTTTCAGTATGAGAACAAAATCTTCCCTACCTACATAAATCTTTACGAGGAATGCATTCTTGTCCATCTATTTCAGTAAACACAGCCAATTTAAAGTGATACGTGTCCCTTCTCCAAAGGACAATGTGACCTACAATCTAATCTGAAGCTAAGGAAAGGTCTTCCTGTGAGAGGGAGGGGTGTCATTTGGAAATGAGAGAGAGTTAAGAGTTACATTTCAGCTGCAACTAGTTTATTCACTCATCTCTACCACACCCCTACCTTGGAGCCACAGACTCCAGGCAACCAGTTTCCTGCGCACAGCAAATTCAAATTTGAATTTGAATAAATTCAAAGGGCAGTATTTAAAGGCTTAGAATCAAGAAAAGGACTAAACAAATTAGCATCAGATTAGGTGAAAGGTTCTAGGGAACCATTATAATAGGTGCATCAGACTTACAGCACCTGAGCCCACCGTATCTTAACACAACTGACGGGGGGAGAGGCAGACTGAAAATGACTCCGTTGTGGTGAAATAAAGTACAAATTTACAAAGGCATTTAAACTTGAAACTACTCAAGCATTACCAGTTTACCAAAAGTAGGGAGGCTGAAGAGTTAGATAATTATAAGGATACAATCTGCCAACTCAAGAATGTGAGAAACTCTCCAGGACAAATGATCTATTTCTTCCATAAATAAATGACATGAAAACAAAAGGAGTGCTCTATACCATAGCAGAGTGACCATAGTTAGAAATTTATTGCATATCCCAAATTACCTCAGAGAGGACTTTGAATATTTTCAACACAAAGAATTGATAAACATTCAGGGTGATGGTTATGCAAAGTACTCTGATTTGATCGTGACATACTGTATACTATACTACATGACTGAGCAATTATGTGATTTTATTTTTTAAAAGACCAAAGTTTTGTTATTGAATAAAGGCGTTAATTATACCAAACCAAACACACACACACACACATTCACACATAAAAAGAGGATTAAATTTTACAGATTAAAGACACTTATCAGATCTATCAGCCAAATGCAACATGTGTGGACTTTGCATCTTGATTTGAACAAGTCAAAAATAAAAGTTTTTTTAAAAAAACTTTTTAGAGGGCCGGGGATTTAGCTCAGCGGTACCACCGCCTGCCTCCCAAGCACAAGGTCCTGAGTTCAATCCCCAGTACCAAAAAAAAAAAAAAAAAACACTTTTTAGATAACTAGGGAAAACAAAGCAAACCATACACTGACTTATCAAAGAGGATTACGGAGGCCCTGGGATGTAGCTTAGTGGCACCACACCTGCCTGGCAAGCGCAAGGTCCTGAGTTTGATCCCCGGTACCAAAAAAAAAAAAAAAAAGAGGATTATGGAACTATTATTAATTTTGTTATTAACTTTGTAGGATATATTTATGATGCTATAGTTATGTGTGAAGGAAGAAAGTCCTCATCTGTTAGAAACTTCAAAGTTACATCTAGATGAAGAGAATACAACTAGCCAGCGTTAACAACTGCTAGCTCCAGAAGGTAAGCATCTTTCTATGCTCAGAAGGTTTGAAATTTTTCACTGTGCAAAGTCAAATAACGTGTAACATCCTATAGGACAGGTAGTCTGAATGCCCAGCCACACCAAAGACACCACTTCCATCTCGATCCTCCTTGCTTGCCCATCACTTGCCCTCTAAAGCTCAAAGCTGTGATACAGATGTAAGAAATATGTGACATACCTGTAGTAGCAGTGGCTAAAGTGACAAGATTCTTTCTTAGCATATCATAGAGAGGGCTGTCAAAGAAACAATAAAAAATTAACTCCGAATCCCATTCTGAAGATATTATTTCCTACTAAATACTAAATGTGTTTCTGGTATGCACTCTCTCAACTTGATCAGGTACAGAGACAGAATCTTCTTCCCAGATTTTTTCTCAGTACTGAAGATACAACGCACGGGTGCTTTACCACTGAGCTACATCCCAAGCGCTTTGAAATATTTTGACACAGGGTCTTGTTAAATTCGCCAAACTGGCCTCAAACTTGCAATCCTCTGTCTCAGCCACTAGAGTAGTTGGGATTACAGATATGCGCCACCACATTCAACTCCAAAATCCGGGTGGGAGGCAGGTGTGATTCGAGACAGGGTCTCACTGTAGCTCAGGCTGACTTTGAACTCACTATGTAGCCCAGCTGGCTCTAAACGTGGAGCAATCCTCCTGCATCAGTCTCCTGGTTCAAAAACATTTTTCTTAATTATTTAAACATTAAGATGTGAATGTCCAGACTCTTGAGGATACTTTGTCCCATTAAAGAGCTTATCAATATATACATTTTACTTCATTAATAACAGTAACCCAAGTGGGGAGATTGCCTTTGGAAATTACCCCTTCAGCTTTTAGCATTTAACCTTTTAACTGAAGAGTCCAAGTGGAAGGGAGTCTTAATGTAAAACAAATGAGCTGAGAAGAAAGCAGTTGTTACTAAGCTAGAAAGAGAACTCTGGCTTCTCAATTACTAATTACTAACTACTCTGTCTAGATAAACTAATGACCACATACCCCCTGCAACTGGAGAAAGTCACACTTAGGTCAGAATAGCTCGACTATGATTTTTTTTTTTTTTTTGGTGTTTTTGGAAACAGGAACTCAACACATAGTTCAGGCTGGCCTTGAACTCACTAAGTAGCCCAGGATGGCCTCAAACTCTCAGTAATCCTCCTGCCTCAGCCTTCTGAGTGCTGAGATGACAGGCACCACCACGCCCACTTTCTGTTATTATTTGGCTCAGCATCAACCTCAAACTGCTCTTCAATTCTACATTTCTCTAATCTGTTCACTTTTCTTGCTCTCTAACAACTACTTTACAAAATCCTAACCTAGCAACACTAAGCTCCCTCCTACTCAGACTTTTGCATGATGTTTAATATGAAGCACTCCTTCAACTAGGCCCCTCAATCAACTCGGTCCTTCAGCTCTCAGATCAAATTTCACTTCCTCAAGGGTCGCCTCACACTCTAAAGTTCCCACACACTACTTACTTCATGTACCTGTTGTAGAGCACTGATCACAGTGTCCCCATAACATGTAGTAGCAAGATTATCTGACTGAGATGAGGAAGACCATCTACTGTCTCACAACTGTGTACACTCCGTAAAACCAGACTGTTTGCTCACTACTGTATTCCCAGTGCCTCACTGACTACCCTAATAGATGTGGTCATTATTTGCTGACTAAAGGAACAGTGAATAATCATTAATAACATAGAGAGATTAAGTGGGCAGGTAAAAGCACTCAAAGAAATACACAATCTGTCCCTCTTTTTACCTTGGATCTTTCACGGAGAAGCTCTGACGTCCTAACAGTTCTCCCAAAACATCTCCACCACAATATACCATGTGCTGCTCCCGCGGATCATAAAGCTGCTTCACCATTATATACTGGCCGAGATAGTGCATTACCTATGTGGAATGAAACACCATGAAACCATCTGTCCAACAGCTACCACTCCACACGTTCATTATGAGGAAGTAGTAAAGCAGCTTGCTAGAGAAAGTGAAGGATGTGTACGAAGGGTCACACAACAAAATCACTAGGTGTACCCACTCATCTTTTTGGCCATCCACAGACCCAACTTTTAGCCCAGAAATGAACAATGTGACAATGAAAAAAAGTGATAAATTTATGCAGTATACCCTTAAATTTTTTCTTACCAGTTCAAATGAAGGAGTCTGTTCTATTACCAGAAGTAATAAACTTTAAATGTGCCTGGGCCAAAAAAGTACTTTCCATGTCCAGGGGCACAAAACCAGGCTTTTGATGTATATCCACTTATTTCTTTTTGGCAAATGTACAATGGTTAATAAGCCATCAGCACTGTATGTGCACAAAAGAAAATGTAGGTATTCAATAAGTAAATACTTAGACTATTTGGCCTTTACTGTAGAATTCAAAAAATGTAAGGGAACACAGGTAAGTTCACAATTCAAACTTTAAAATGTAGATGAAGCACCTCATATAGCCTTTATTATGTAACCTAGGTTAGTGCCTTTCGCCAACAGACTTGGGTAAATTTTATGATAAATAAAATTAATTAAATCAACAGAAAAGAAATGTTTTTCTAAAGCTAGGAGACTAAAACCATTTCCTTACTTACTGATTAAGTTCTTATCACAGATCACACAAGCAGACCAAAACAGCTATCTTTATCATTTGGCCCCAACTTCTTAGAAATTACTAAATATCTTGTACAGAATTTTTCTAACAGGATTCCCATTAAACTAGAACGGTGACATTTCTAGTCATACCCCCTAAACGTGTCCCAGTATTAATGACTTAAGCTGAACTCTCAGATCTAATCAGCTAGGGAAAATAAGCTGGAAAAAAGGTACACTACCTGAAGAAAAAGGAGGAAATTCTTTATGGCCATCCAACTTCCAAAAAAAAATAAGTCAACTCCAAGTATTTAAAATAGAATCTTCTAAAACACTATTCTAAATTAGTACATAATCATACTATTCTCACTGTATCACAATACTTCAATGTACATAATAAGAACTGTATTTTTTTTTAAAAAATCAAATTCCCCTTTAGGGGTCTAAAAAAAGACAATTCATCTTGTAAGCATAGGCAAACTCTGCTATGCAAATGAAGGAAATGGCACAATTCATCCTAATACTTAATAGTATTAATAATCTATACTTCAGTAACAGTTCTTATAAATCTTATGTATAGTACTAGAATTTCAGGAATACAGTCCAAAAATGGTACACCCAATTTAAAATAAAGGGGGCTGGCCCTTTTTTACCTCCTTTCATCCTTTTTCCCTTCACCCTTCTTCCTCTTCTTGCTACCATCCCATGATCTTCAATTAATGTAGCTACTTACTATAAAGGGGGGGGGGGATGAGGATGTAGCTCAGTGGTACAGCACTTGCCTAATGTGCACAAATCCCTGTGTTCCATCCCCAGCACCTCAAAATATATAAAATAAATGATGGAAACATGGGTATTCTTTTAAAAAATGTGAAAGGCGTCCAGATTTACTTCCTTGAGAGGTACAATGGTTTGGGAGTGATAGGTATGGAATATACTGATAGGTATGTAGCATTTCGTTTAAAAGGAAAAAAATGCAAAATTTTGTTTCCTCTGTTCATGAAGGACTAGCTATCTACCCTACTAAATGCAAACAGTTCCAAGAAATTAACATTTTAATATTGAGTTTTTTCCACATAAGGAATTAGATGGGGTTTTTTTTTGTTTTTTGTTTTTGGTATGGGGGATTGGGTCCTTGCGCTTGCGCAGCAGGCAGGAGGCAAAACCACTGAGCTAAATCCCCAGCCCTAGATTTGTTTTTGTTTAAAAAAAAACCACTAAAAGCTAAATTTAAAAAAACTTCATAAGCTAAGTAAGTTATTTAAATGCATAAGAATTTAAAATAACTTACAGTCCTCAGAAGAGACATATTTATAATGAAACACCATTGCATCAAATTCCTGCCTGGCTGCATATCTTATAAATCAGTGTCATTTTTAAATTGCACATGTTTTGCCTTTTAACTCTAAGATCAATGAACTCCTTGTTAATCTTACATTTATAAGACACTTCAAAAAGAACTCTAAAGGAAATATGAAGTTCAATTTAGCATGACAGTCTCTAAAACGAAGCAAAAGCTGCCCCCATAAAACCCTACCAGTAGAACTGATTTCAGAACTATGTATTTCCTGTCTTCTACTTCTCAACTTAAAACTGAGAATTTCTTTGATGTCTTACCTCTTTAACAGTGAACATTTCACCTTGTGCACCTGCTGCCTGCAAAATCTTCAAAAGCGGCAGTTTTGGTCGTACCTGACACAAACATGGAAAATAAATCTGCTATTTACTTTCCAATTAGATTGGTTTCTGAAATCTACAAGAAAATTTCCTTAAATCCTTTAAAACAAAATCCTAGGAAACACTTATTACCTGATGTAGCACAATCTTCCAATGTATAAACAGTACATTCACCCCTACCAGGATGGCTATAATTTTTTTTTTTTAAGAAAATTAAGTGTTAAAAAAAAAAAAAAAAAGAAAAAAGAAAATTAAGTGTTGCAGCCAAGGATGTAGCTCAGTGGAACCGTGCCTGCCTCACAAGCAGAAGGTCCTGAGTTCAATCCTCAGTACTGAGAGTAAAGAAAATAAGTGTTACTTGGGCATGGTGGCACATGCCTGTAATCCCAGCATTGTGAGAGGCTAAGGTAGAAGGATCACAAGTTTGAGCCCAGTCTAGGCAACTTAGTGACTTAGCAAGGTCCTGTCTCAATTAAAAAATAAAAAAGGACTGAATATGTAGCTCAGTGTGAAGGCCCCGGACTCAATCAAAAGACTGGAAAGACAGAAGGACAGAAAGATAATGAAAGGAAGGAAAAGAAGAGAAAAAGAAAAAAAAGTGTTAGGTGAGGATATAGAAAAATTGGAACCTTTGTGCACTGCTGATGGAAATGTAAAATGGAACAGCTACTGCAGGAAATAGTTTGTCAATTCTCATGAAGTTAAACACAATTACCAAATAATATTTCTAGCTGTATATGAAAAAAACTGAAAGCCAGGTCTAAACTAAGTATCTGTACACCAATGTTCACAGCAGCATTATTCCCAAACAGCCCAAAAGATAGAAGCAATCAAAATGTCTATCAGTGAGTGGATGTATAAACAAAATGTGGTATATACATCTTGGCCATATTGGACTCTGATTGTGGAGTCTATGGAATTTTTAGCCACGTAAGCCTAGGTGCTTTCGTTCTATTTTCAGACAACTGTATTATAAAAGTAACACAAGTAAAGAAAAACCAAAACAAGGAGAAAAAAAGCCATCCATTTACTGCACTACCATCCTATAACCACATACTAATTCGATTTATCATATTTTATTATATTCTTGATAGCTTATTGGCACCCATCATATACTTTTGTATCTTGCATTTTTAAATTTTCTCATGTTCTTCAGAATACAGACATTCCTGGGTTTTGTGGGGGGTTTTTTTGGTACTGGGGATCAAACTCGGGTCCTTGCACTTGTGAGGCAGGTGGTGGAACCACTGAGCTAAATCCTTGGCACTCAGACAGTCCTTGTTTAAAGACCAAGTTCCAGTCCTGCAACTGGATTGATTACTGACCAAAGAAGGAAGTTAATAGTAAGTGCAACAGGAAAACCAACTGAAAGAAATCTTTCACTTTCTACTGAGGATAAAACTGAGATAGATGTAAAGTCTTCAGGTGTTATCAAAGTGGATCTAAAGGCGGGGCATGGTGGCACACGCCTGTAATCCCAGCACTTGGGAGGCTGAGGCAGGAAGATCACTGAGAGGCCGAGAGGCCCGCCTGGTTACACAGTGAGTTCAAGGTCAGCTTGAACTACATACCAAGACCCTGTCTCAAAAACCCAAAAAATGAAAAATAAGATAAAATAAAATTTTGAGGTAGGGTCTTGCTAAATCACCCAGGTGGAGCTCAAACTCCTTCTTGTCTCACCCTCTCAGAGTGCCGGGATTACAGGCATTTAAAGTGAATGCGAATTTAAATTTAAATTATAAACTTACAATTTTAACAAACTGATTTTTATTTTTATTTTTTGGTACCGGGGATCGAACTTGGGACCTTGCGCTTTCGAGGCAGGTGGCAGAACCACTGAGCTAAATCCCCGGCCCAACAAACTGATTTTTAATGTTCACTTTTTGTGTGTGTGTGTGCCGGAGATCGAACTCGGGACCTGGCGCTTGCGAGGCAGGTGCTGGAACCACTGAGCTAAATCCCCGGGCCAACAAACTGATTTTTAAAGAGAAGAAAGTACAGCAAATGAAAAAGAAAACAAATTCACATAACCTGGCCCCAAATTCTCTACTATCCATGGCTGCCAGTTTTCTTAAAAATTTGAAGAAAAACAGGAATGCCCAATAATGATCTACCTGACTGATTCGCTCTGGAGAGATCCTGCAAGCGCTCTCTGACGTTGAACACTGGGCAGAGGTGGAATATGATGTCATGTTGGCAGTGAAGATACTTCAGTCTGTTGATAAAACTAAAAGAAAAAAAAATACATATATATATATATATAAAATCTCTTCTAAACTGCCTTTAGCATTTGCAAAGCATTTAACAAGGAAAAAAAAAGCAAAAACATGTAAAACATGTATCGGAGCTTTCTACACCCATGGTGAAGCTCTCCATACCTTATGGTCACTTTCTCTTTTAGAAAACCTCACAAAAACCTGGACAGCTTAAGTAAGAACCATCTACTCCTCCCTCAAGTGAAGCCTGAAACTGGCAACAGGTTTGGGCATGCTGCAACCTCACACTGACGTTAATGAGTAAACCTTCCAGCTCAAAGTCACGCCCACACCCTTCCTACTTCCCACTGGCTACCAATCAGGCGGTATCCGCTATCTCCTCCGCTGGGGGGTGCCCAAGAACACCCTCTGGAAGAGGGCGCAGAGCTGGAGAATTCTCAAGCCAAGTGAAGAGTCCATGAGCACTTCAGGAAAACCTCCTCGGGCAATGTGCTAGCACTGGTCTAGACAAGGCGCACAGAAACGTGAGGGTCGGCATTTCCAACACAGTTAATGTGGGTTTCCAGTGGAGCAAAGCTAAAGCCAGAAGCCTACAGAATGGGATTAAACCAAGACAGACATGTATCATCAGGGAAAAGATGCCGCACAAATTGAAATAAAGCTTCAATGTTTTCATTTTCTACTTCTTCTCCTAAAACACATATAAATGGAAGGAAAATAAAATTTCAAGAAAACTTGAGTTTGCCTCTCACTCAGCCTTTTTTCTAAGAAATAGGTGGCATTCAACTACCAGTCGTGAAAATGTGACTTAAGTCAGGGAAAGGATGACAGAAGCCTAGAAAAACCCACACTCTGGCTTAAGGTAACAAGATCCCTTACTCTTCTGAAGTTATTTCCTACAACAAAGTATATAACTTCCTCCCTAACCCATCCTTCCCCTTGCTACAAAACAGGAAGTCAAAAGATATAAGCACAACTTAACAACTTTAAAGCTGGCTTTTTTTTTTTTCTTTTGAGACAGGGTCTCATATGCAGCTCAGGCTGGCCTTGAACTCACTGTGAAGCCCAGGCTGACCTCAAACTCACAGATCCTCCTGTCTCAACCTCCCAAGTCCTCGGGTTGCAGAACTGCACCATCACACCCAACTAAAGCTGGGTTTAAAAGGTATTTCAAACCTTACAAAAATAAAGCCAATCTTGATCTTAAACCTGCCTCTCTGTCTCAGTAAACACCAATTCTATCCTTCCAGTTGCTCAAGGCCATAACTCTTACACCATCACTCACACCTCTTACATTCCACACCCAGGCCATAAATAAATGCTGAAATTTTATCTTCCAGAAGACATCCAAAACCTAACCCCTTTCCACTACTTTCATTACTATACTAATCCAATATACCTTTTTTCCTCTCTCTCTCATTTTGTAACACTGGGAATTGAACCCAGGTCGTGGCCCATGCTAGCCAATCACTCTGCCACTGGCAATGTTTCTTTTTTTGGGAGGCAGGGGTCTGGCTTAGTTGTCCCATCTATCCTCAAATTTGAGATCTTCCTGCCTCAGTCTCCTGCATAGCTGAGATTACAGGTAAGTCACAACACAGCAGGACAGCTCAGAGAACGTAACAGTAAACTCAGTTTCTCCTGTATTCTCACTCCACAATCAACAAAGAAGACTTCTACCTATGATCCGTGGCCACCTAGAGTATAACCAATTATTATTATTATTTTTTTTTGGTTCCGGGGATCAAACTCAGGACCTTGTGATTGCAAGGCAGGCGATGGCACCACTGAGCTAAATTCCTGGCCCTATGACAACCAATTCTGCAGACACCTGGGTTGGGTATCCTTTAATTTTGTTTTTGGTTTTTTTGAGACAAAGTCTCACTATGCAGTTCAGCCTGGCCTTGAACTCAGTGATCCTCCTGCTTCAGCCTCTCCAGTGCTGGCATTGTGCCAGGGTATCCTTTAATTCTATCTGGAGATAGCATCTGATCTCACAGGTTCTGGGGTGTCCCTCAAGACTGTCCTCCACTTCCAACACCAATAGGAAGCCCCAGGCTGTGCTTCTGACCAACTGGCTATAAATTCCCCTTACCTCCTCAGGTGGGATGAATCTGCTAAAGACTCACAGAACCTGGGGAAACACATTTCTGGTTTATTATAAGAGTACTGTATGAGGGCCAGGGATTTAGCTCAGTGGTTCCGCCGCCTGCCTTGCAAGCGCAAGGACCCAAGTTTGATCCCCGGTACCAAAAAAAAAAAAAAGAGTACTGTATGAGAGGATAACAATGCACACCAGATGGAGATGCACATGATAAGGGGTGTGAGGCTTCCATGCCCTGTGGGGAGACCATGCTCTGGGGACACAGCCCCAGGAACACTCTCTTTGGACTTTTTTTGGAGGATTCATTGGGCAGGCCTGGCTGGCACTGGATGACTGAACCTTCAGGTCCCAGGCTCCACTCCTCAGTTTGGAGGGTGGGGCTGAAGAGGCTGACACCAAACCCACCACCACTGTTCTGCTGAGTAGCCACCAGCCCACAGCTACCTAGGGCTGCTGGCCACAGTCAGAGACAGCACTCTGGCGATACCTAGGGTTCAGTAACCTTTTTCATAGTGAGACTGGGTTTCAGAGTTGTTAAACTGCCCAGGCTGGACTCAAACTTGCAACTTTCCAGCCTCAAATTCCCAGAGTGCTGGCAGTACAGGCACACGTCCAGCTGTGACCACTCATTTTTTAAAAACCCAAGTTCCAAGCGTCAGTATTCCCTATCTCTTTCCTTGCTTTTTCTTCACCATCCTTACCAATACACTATATATTATATTTAATTACGTTTTAAAAAGCTCAAAATGAGTATTTTTATTTCCCTGTTCGTTAATACATGCCAGTGTTAGTGTTACAGGTCACTTAAATTTCATACTCAGATTTGTTTGCTTGTTGCTGGCCAAACCAAAGGCCACTTACCTTGATACAAAGGAAAAAGAATTTATACTGGAGAAACCTATTTGCCTCAAATTGCCATCTCATGCACATAGGCGTGCTGGGGTCTTTCCAGGTGGAACAGCGAGAGAACACAAGGAAACCCTGGACATGTCCAGGCTTGCTCCATTCCTTCCCAACAGGACCTCTCCCTCTCTCGCCTCAGGGAATGAAACTAGACTTCACCTCCGGGGGCAGCACCTTTGGATGGGTCCTCTCATCTCTAGCTGAGAGGTGCCGGTTGCAGTTTATACCCTAGGGCTGAGGACGTCTGGAGCAGCCACTGGCCCCAAAGGAAAAAAAATCTATTGAAGTTCCCTTTGCAGTGTCAGTTACGTTAAAATGCATGAGGCCCTGGATTCAATCCACAGCACAAAAATATATCTGTTCATGTGTGTATGTGATACATATATGTAACATATTCCCGGCACCTAAAGCTGGCAACTTTAGGGCAACATGGCACAGGAACATGGCGGATAATAACATTAACAGTAACGGGAGGGCCCGTAAAAAGGATCAAGATGCAGTATGTATGTACCAATCCCCCACAATAGCATAAAAGTTTAAGAATCTTAACCATTACTATTGTGATTCAGGTTGGCCCTGAACTTACTATTTAGCCCAGGCTGGCCTCAACTCACAGAGATCCTCCTGCCTCTGCCTCCTGAGTCCTGGGGATTATAGGCATGTGCTAGCACGTCTGGCTCCCTAGCACAGCAAATTTTTTTAAAAGGCTAGGATTTTGACTGTTTTGCCACAAAGAAGTTATAAATGTTTGAGTAATCTTATTTTAAATACAATGTATGCATGCTTCCAAGTATCACATAACTATAACTTTTATTATCAGTTTAAAAATCAACGTGAAATTTAAAACTTTAAATCACAAAATGCATTTCTTGCACCTATTATCTTACTTTTTTCTTTTTGAGATAGAGTCTCCCTATGCTGACCAAGCTGGTTCCAAGTTCCTGAGTTCAAGTGACCCTCCCACCCAGCCTCTGAGTGCTTGCAGTATAGGTTTGCACTACTGTTTCTGGCTTGAGATAAATCTTTTTGTCTTTTTATCTATTTATGTGATATTTAAATTCCCATTTATGGTTTTCCTATTAAATCTTTGTACATCTGAGATAAGCCCATCTTGACCTTTAAGCATTATCCCTATTCTTGTGCTGGCATTACTGGCGATTGAATGCAGGGAGCGGTGAGCTACAGCCCAGCCAGCCTTTTTCATTTTTATACCGGAGAAGGGTTTCACTAGGTTCCCCAGGCTGGGTGCCTGCCATTCATCTGCCACCTGCCTCCCAAACAGCTTGACTACAGGGGTGTACCACTGCATCCAGCTGTGTATTATTCTGGTTTTTACATTGTTGGCTTGGACTTGCTAATACTTTGGTTTCTTAAAATCTGTATTAATTAGTAAAAAGGGTCTCTAAACTGCCACTGTGTCTGGTCTGGATGTTGGTGTTAAGAGGACCTCACAATGAATTAAGTAGTCCTTATTTTTCTAATTGTCTTTAAAAAAAATTCTACAAAACAAGGATTTCTAGGCATTAAAAGACTGAAAGACCTTCATTTGTTAAATTATAACCCAAGCCAGGCTTGGTGGTGCATTATCTATAGCTCTCCGGAAGGGTGAGGCAGGAGGGTCACAGATTTAAGCCCAGCCTAAGCAATTTAGTGAGACCCTCCCAAATTAAAAAATAAAAATTATAGGGCCGGGGATTTAGCTCAGTGGTTTCGCTGCTTGCTGCACAAGCACAAGGACCAGAGTTTGATCCCCGGTACCCAAAAAAAAAAAAAAATTATAAATGGCTGGGAATGTAGCTTAGTGTGAAAGCCCCAGGTTCAATCTCAAGTATCAAAAAACCCTTATAATCATAAAAATGTATAACCCAATATTTTCTGTGAGATTTTAAATCATTACTTCATGAATGTTAGATTATTCAAGCCTTTATCTTCCGTTGTTCTTGTGTACAGGTGCATCTTCCTTTGTGTTCATGATACTTCACTGTATTTTTTTTATCCAATCTTGTTAAAGGCTGTCCACTTTTCCACGGAAAAAATTTTTTTTACTTTGATCTGAGCTGTTTCTTTCTAATATTCATTTACTCTTTTCACCACCTCTTCTATTTTTTCCAAATTTATTCTGGTCATATCCTGATTTCTGAAGCTACTTAGTTTATTCCTTCTTTGAATATTTAAGGCTACAAGTTACTCACCCAGAAGTTTTTTTGTCTTTTTCATGTGGGGATCTCACTGTTGCCCAGATTGGTCTCCAACTCATGGGCTCTAAGTGAACCTCTCTGCTCAGCCTCCCAAGTAGCTAGGAATACAGGCTTGTGCCACTGCGCATGTCTTAGAACTGTTTTTTGATTCAGCTCATTTTTAAATGTTTATAAATTTAAATCTGTGAGTTATATAACTACACTTACATGCATGGTATTTTTCTTATTTGTTTCTGTGATTTACTTCGGATCCAGCTGCTGTGTGGGGAACTCATCCTCGGCACTGAAAGCGAATTGTTAAGGCTTCCAACATGGCCTGGCAGGTGTCAATTCTGTAACTAATGTTTGCAAACTCTGTTCAGCAGGTTAAACTTGTTGGCAAGAAGCTTACATATCTTTGCTAATGTGTCAGCTTGATCTACAATAAGAGATGCAATGGAATCTCCAACCATGGTACTGGGATTGTCCACTGAGCCAGTGTGGTTCTACCAATTTTGCTTCACCCATTTTAAGGATTTTTAATCATATGCATACATGGTTTAAATTGTTGTATTTTCTTGCCAAACTGTCATTATGTAGTGACCGTCCATTCCAATGAAGATCTTGAAGTGTATTTTCTTTTCTATCAGTATGATCACATAAACTTTCTTTTGGCTAGTATTTCAGATCTGTCTCTCCCTTACCTTTACTTCCAATGTCTGCATGTCCTTAGAAACCTGGTATGCCCTTTGTAAAACACACGTATCTGGACCTTGAGGACGTAAAATACTGACGTGTCAGTTTTTAAACATTAACTGGTAGTCCGTTTATGTGACTGGTATATATGGGATCTGTTTCTTGCATTCTAATTTGCCCTACCCTTTTTTATGCTTTTTTTTTTTTTTTGGTACCGGGGATTGAACTCAGGACCTTGCGCTTATGAGGCAGCTGCGGTACCACTGAGCTAAATCCCCAGCCCTTCATGCTTCTTTTTAATTTGTAAAATTATTCATTAAAAATTCTGTCTCTGCTAATAAGAACTTTAGCAGGATATCATCTGAACTTTAAATTCTGAGATACAGATTTTTTTTTTTACCTTAGCCTTTAAGGCAATAAGCAACACAAGGAATCTAATCACCTTTATTTCATGTATCTCTTACAAGTTTCTGGGTTGGACTCTCTAGTAGTCTCCAACACAGCTCTCAGATTAGCAGTTTCTAAGACCTCTTTCTTCTGAGAACACGTTTTATCATTCCTATTTAAATGTGTTCAGCTATAAAAATCTAGACTGCCCTTCACTACTCTGAAACACATTTGTCTTCTTGGATGAGGCTATTAAAAACTAACATCAATTTGATTTTGTTCCTTTGTATGTGACTTGTTCTAAGACTCCATTAGTTTTCTTTTGCTCTGATTGTCTTGACTACCATGGGAGGATTCCTGATCTACCATCTTTAGCACTCTAAGAAACCTTTTAGGGGCCAGGATTTAGCTCAGTGGCACCACACCTGCCTCACAAGTGCAGGGTCCTGAGTTCAATCCCTGGTACCAAAAAAAAAAAAAACTTTTAATCTGAGGGCTTTCATTTTTTTATTTTAAAGAAGAAAATTATTCTCTTATTCTAAAGCCCCTATGAAATCAGATGTGAGTACCCCTACATCTACTCCTATTTCTTTGCTTTTCCTTTGTAGTGTATTTTTTTCCTTACTCTAGATTTTGATTCCTCCATTATATCTATTCTGTAGATAACCCATTTTTTGTTCTTCTTTTTCCAACCACTGTTACATTTTATGCTTAATATTTGTTTCTCTCAACCCCTGCTTATCTTGTTTCAAGTTGTTAGTATCTACCCTCATTTCTTTTGGGATGATTATTGGTCTAACTTTAATCTCTTGATACAACTGTTCTAATATTTCTGTTCCAAAGAAGCCTACATATTGGTTTTCTCAAAATATCTGTGCTCTTCAATTGCTTTATTATTTCCTGGTGAAGATCAGCTAAACTGACAAAAGTACATGGGGGAAATTCAGTGCATATCAGCCCCAGTGAACTACAGGAAGGAAATGGGCACTGAAGTATAGAAGCCCCAGACCACAATCACTCCCCACCCGTATAATCACCACCCAGATCAGGGCTTCACTCCTTATTCCCCTGGGAAAAGAACTGAAGAAGAGGAAGACGAGGAGGAAAAGAAGAGGAAGATGAAGAAGTGGAAGAGGAAGAACAGAAGAAAGGGGAAAATGGAAGGAGGAAGAAGGGGAAGGAGAAGAGGAAGAAAGGTAGAAAAGGAAGAGGAAGAAGGAGGAAGAAGGAGAAGAAGGGGGAGGAAGAGGAGAGGGGAGGAGGGAGAGGAAGAGTGGGGAAGAGGAGGGAAGAGGATGGGGGAGAAGGAGCAGGAGGAGAAGGAACTGTAACAGGGATTTGACCCAAGGATTAAGAGTAAGGAACAGAAGTGACTGTCTGAAGTAAATCACCATTTGACAGACTTCAGTTACTTTCTCAGCTCCTCCCAAAAATGGGTTTCTGTAAAGCCCTCATTTACATTTAAGGAGAGTGGAACTAAGCCTGTGTCTACCGGAGGTGCAAAAAAAGGTAATTCCAAGGTAAGGAAGCAGGGAAGAATCAGAGCAGAATTCCAACAGTTCCTGTCCCCCAGTTTTACTCTCTCACAGCCACAACTACTTGTTTCTGGCCAGTCCTCTTCCCACCAGTTCAAACCAGCCCCACCTCCATCTGTTTTCTCACAGTACTTTCCCTTGATGGTTCCTCCAGGGATGATTTTGAGGAAGGGACTGAGGGGTCACACTAGTTCAGCATCTGGGTAGATTGGCCTCTTAGCAGCTCTGAAGAATTTAAGCCACAGAATGGGTTTCTTTCATTAACAATGGGGTGGGGGAGTAATTTAAAGGCCATGGATACTCAGAGCAGAAGAAATGAATTCTGATCCCCAGGTAGGGGAGGAATGAGAAGGGAGAGACAGGAGTGGAAGGATTTTTAAATGAGAGAATACTACAAAGAATGAGCAAAGATACTGACCAAGGACATAAGTAAAACTGAAGCCAGCTGCCAAGCAAGAATTCAAAGCAAGATGTTGTCCCTTTCCACTTGGTATAAAAACCCTCCTGTTTTCATTTCTAAGTTTAACTATCTACGAGACTTGAATTAGCTCTTAACTCGATGTGTATGCTCTTTTCTTTTATCCAACTCTATTCTAGGCTGCCCTGACTGCCTACTTATAAACTACTAAACAAGCTAGGTATGGTGGCATACTCTTGTGATGCCAGCACTCAGGAGGCTAAGGCAGGAGGATCACTGTGAGTTTGAGGCCAGCCAAGGCTCCAAAATGAGTTCAAGGCCAGCCTGAACTACACAGCAAGATCTTGTCTCAAAAAATAAACAAAATAAATAGATGAATGGCTGACCTACAAAGGCCCGAGTTTAATTCCCAGTACTGCCTCCCCAAAAGGATTTTCTCTCTCAAGGATGTGTTGTTTCACGACAGTATCAGGATGAAAAAAAACCAATCCCCCCACCCCATTCCACAGTGCAATAGAACTACAGGTATCCAAACCAGGCAAAACTCCCCTAGTTTCCCAGGGCATTTGAAAAGCAAAGGTGCACACTGCATAGGCCTGGACAGCTGACTCAGTAATGCTCAGACTCAAGACACATTACCCAAAATAGGAGTGGAGGAGGCCAAAATGTTACCACCCCAAAATGGGCTTTTTTGGCAAATTTTTTTTTCTCTGACAGTCTCACTATACTGTCAGCCCTGAACTCCAGGACTTATGAAACCCTCCCACCTCAGCCTTCCAGAGTAGCTAGGACCACAGGCTTTCACTGTGTGCCCTTCATTTCTTTGGCAAATTTTGAACTGGGTTATTCTGAGAAACTAGAGTAGCTCTAAAAAGTTGTCCTTGTGTAAAAGAAATTCACATCTAGAAAGGAAATCTGATTGCACACAACTATAATTCTGGCACTCTGAGAGGCTGAGGCAGAAAGATTACAAGTTGCAGCCCAACCTGGGCCATTTAATAACATCTTGTCAAAAAATAAGAAGGGCTGGGAATGTACTTCAGTGTGAAAGTCATAGGTTCAATCCCCAGCACAGCAAAACTAAAACTAAAAATAAAAGAAAGAAATCTCTATCAGAAAACTATCTTTTCTTACCAAAAACTTTATTTGCATATGACAACTTTTGTTCACCATAAAATCCCTTCCCCATCCTCCCATAACTCATGTTGTCACCACCCCCCAAAAGCCCCAAGCCTAATGCCTTTCCTGTATCTCAGGATACACACGGCTCTAATATCTGACCCTTGTTTGAGTCTCATGTTATGTAGGGTTTCTGTCCATGTGCAGATAATTAGATCAGGTTTCTGTTATGTCAACTTACAGCCTAGCCAAAGAGCCTAAAATGAGGGAGGGAAGGCCTTTTCTCACTCCATTTCCAGAAATTTCCTCACCAGGTGTGTGTATATAACCCTTCTCAATTATTTCCAACTTCCTTTCTAATCCATAGTGGAGCTCTTCTTCAGTCTCTGCTTCCACCACTCAACACTCACCATGCTAAATGAATGCAGTTTCATGGATCTGCCTTGCCCCTTTACCACCCAGTGTTTTTAGCACCAACTTTTTAAACTGCAAATTGTACTCCAATTGGCCTAAACATGCCTCTAAAATAGAAGAGAACAGACCAGAAAACAAAGGACACAACAAAGTTGTGTACAGTGGAACCTGTTTGTTATACAGTAGTGAGCAGCACTCTTTAAAGCACATTACATACAATAATTCATTTACCCTTCACAGAGATCCTGTGAGGTGGTATCATGCCCATTTTCAGAATCGGGAACTGAAACAGAGGTACATAACTTGCCCAAAGCCATGGAGTCCAAGCACTCAGGCTGCAGAAGCAGGAACTCTTAAGCACTACCTCTCTCGTACGTAACAGGTCACAGTGTAAAATGTGGAGACACATCTTTTGCAGATGGGAAGGGGACCAACAGATGGAGGGGGCAGGGAGGGTGGGAAGGGTGAGGGACATAAGCAGAATGAAGTTCTGTTATGTACATGCGGCCGCTCCCCATGATGAATTTAACCATTATGTACTACAGACATGTACCAATTAAAGCTTTAAAAGAACTTTTTAATGTATTTATTTTTCATTGGGGGTCATGGTTAAAATTTGAAAGCCACTACTTTAGCACCTATCTTTTCTCCTTTTCCCATGTCTCAAAAAAATCTTAACTTATTTTATCTTTATCTACGTCAAAAGTCACTTTTTTAGTAAGGCTTTTCTGACTCTCCAAGGGAAGCTGTTATACCAGAGCACCTTCATTAAAAACATTTATTTGGAGCTGAGGTATAGTTCAGTGGGCAGTGGTAAAGAGCATTCTTGGCACATGAGGTTCAATCCCCAGCAAAAAACAAAAGAAAACATACTTAGGTTCTTTGTGTGTGTCCCTACTGGACTGAAATCAGAGACAGCAGGAACAGCCTCATTCTCTCAGTGATGATGAAAGAGTGGTTTTTAGCCTACATTTAGTTCAACACCCTCCTATGCTTCATCTTCCAATCTGTACTTTTGAAGACAACTATAATTTTAAGACTAAAAAACCAGAAGGCACCAGAACCTATACTCTTAACAAGTCATAATAGCTTAAGAGACCTTGATTACTCTTTGACACTCTTTCAACTGGACACATGAGAAATTAAAAAAAAAAAAAAATACTAGCTGGGTATGGTGGCACAGGCCTGCAATCCCAGTACTCTGAGAGGCTGAGGCAGAAGTTTGAGCCCAGCCTGGGCCAATTAGCAACTAAGCAAAAATCTGTCTCAAAATTAAAAATGGGCTGGGGATGTACCTTAGTGCAAAGACGCTGGTTTCAATCCCTAGTACACCAAAAACAGTAACAAATACAACACACTACTATTCATATGTTGCAGTTCTTACCAGGATTGCTACACAGGTAAAAAGGTGGTATGTGTAGCAAAAGTATACTCCAGCAGTACTTGCAAAAGAAGCCTGGAAATAAGCTAAAAATACACCAAGGAACAGGTTAAAGAAAACTGCAACACACTGGGCCGAGCATTTAGCTCAGTGGTTTCGCCACCTGCTGCGCAAGCGCCAGGACCCGAGTTTGATCCCCGGTACCAAAAAAAGAAAAAGAAAACTGCAACACAATCCTGTAAGTTTACATTATGTAAGTTTCTGGGAAAAAGTATATACATAGATTATGAAATGTGGTCCATCGTAATATTTGGAAAATTTAAGGTGAAGAACAATAGATACAAAATAAAATGTCAATATGTAGAATAAGTCAGGATATAAAATCAAGCAGTTAACAGCCTGAGGGAACAAGTTGGGGCTGCTGGACTGCTACCTTAACACACCTGTGTGTTTTGCACTTTCTTAAGCAAGAGTTGCAATCTCGATCAGTATGATAAAACAGAATATTGTGAAATAAATACCTTTCAACGAAAATACCTTCTCCTATCAGGAATGTATGAGAAAGGGACTAAACCCTGAGATGTTGTAACTCTTAATACCAAAAGGTTCCAAGTATCTCTGACAGGCATCTGTTCCACGTGGTAACTTGGCTTGGAGGCTTGGAGGAGCTTCCTAACAGAGATCTTTCTTGATGAAGGAAAAGGGAAGCACCATGGCGGGGGTGGGGGGTGGGGGTGCTTTAAAATTGGTTTTCAAGCTGGGGCATGGGGGCATGTGCCTATAATCCCAGCACTCGGAAGGCTGAGGCAGGAGGATCGCCAAGAGTTCAAGGCCAGCCTAAACTTCAGGGCAGGATCCTGTTTCCAAAAAAGCGGCTTTCAAATTTTAAAGTGTACAAGAATCATTGGGACATGCGCTAAAATACCTGTCTCCTAAGTCCCATCGCCAGATAATTCTGTTTCAGGAGATCTAGGTGTGGACTCAAAACGAATTTTTCTCAAAAGAGCATTGACATGAGGCAACGGTCTGCAGCCCTAAAAATTATTAACCCTTAAGACACGTTGATGTCATTTTCGCCGACTCCCTCTGTCCCACACCCTTCCTCCGAAGTTTATCGGTTTCCCTCAAATTGTGCTCCAATTTTGGGTTTGTAAACTGCTGGCCTCACTCCACTCTTTATCTTCCGCGGCCTCGTCTCACAACCCTTCCCCCTCCAGCCCTGCTTCCTCCGGGCGCGACCGACCCACGCCGCCACCACCACGCCTCAGGCTCCTCCAGCCCTCTCCCAGCTCCGGGCGGGCGCGGAACTGGCGGGACCGGAGCCTGTCCCTCTCTCCAACTCCCGCTCCCGCCCCGGGACCCCGCCGAAACCCTAGAGCCACACCTTACGGCCGCTCCAGGAGGCGCTCCCCCTCGGAGCCCGGGGGGAGGGGTGGTAGTCGCAGGTCCTACTGCTTCGGCGGCATTTTGAAAGGGCGAGTACTGAGTGCGCAACTTCCGGCCTGGCAAACCCGTTTGTACACGAGAGCTTCCGGTTAGGCCTCCGGAAACCATAGATGGGACAACTGGAGGACCGGAGAGCTAGAAAGACGGACCCCTGTACCATAGAGTAGATCCGCTATCGGGGAGAGAGTCGTAGAATTTGAATGACTGAGAAGTAGGGAGGACTCCAAGGAACGTTTGGGGAACTCGCTGGGTCTTGCGATGTTTACAGAAATGTCATTGGAGGTAGAAAACCAGGGGAGAAAGCTAAGGGTATAATCGGCCTTCCGCTTTTCGGAAAAGTGTATGCTTCTTTGTCCATTCTTTTTGTTCCTTAATGAAATTTATTCGCCCTACTCTCCAGGGTTTGGCCGGAGAGAGAAAAAGCAATCCAAATATTATCGCTAACTGGGGCGATAAGACTGGTACATTCACGAATAGATACGTGGTAAATGCTAAAGGAGAGGTATGAAGTGAGACAGAGCTTACCTGGATCACCACCAGGCCCTCTAATCTCTCCCAGTGCTACAGAAGTGCCTCGAGGAAAAATCGAAGGCAGACTGCCTTCAACCTCTGCCGCTGCCAAATGGCATTACTTCCCCTAAAATACCTTGTTTCCATTCTTTCAGGACGATCCTAAGACTCAGAGGATATTTTGCCTTTGCAGTTTCTCTTAGTTTTAGCTCTGTACTTTCGAAAATAAAATAAATCTCCATTATTTCCAATATGAACACTGTTCCGTTATTTGAGGGTTGTCTATTTTTGAAATAAATTTTATTTTATTCCATTCCCCCCCTTTGTTCACTTATTTTAAAACAGCGTCCAGTTTCAAGCCCTAATACTCTCTCTTGTTTCTCTGAAGCTTAAAATACCCTGATCCTTTCTTTGTTTTCTCTCTTTCTTTCATTCTTTCTTTTCTTTCCTTTTCTACATGGTTGAGCCCCCAGCCAGGTTGGTCGCTGTGTTCTGAACAAGCACCTGTTCAAAATACAGCTCCCAGAGATAAATACAGACCTAAGCAAAAGAAAGTAGGGCAATGACATGGGTTGGTTGGTACATTGCACCCTGCCCTACTTCTAACATAACCTCCCACACAACTCGAGGAATCCAAAGTTGTGTAAAGGAACTGAAGAAATTTCCCCTTTCACAGTTGCTCACTATGAACTTGAAGGCAGCAACCACCTCTCAAATGAAGAGGAAGCTTTTTTTAGCTGAACCACTGTTAACTATTTTTCCTCTCCTTTTGTGTAACTATTTTTTTAAAGGGATTTTCAAAAAATTTTATTTTGCATCTTTTAATAGTATCTGGTTAACCTAGAGGTCCCTTCTTATTATTTCCTGAAGTCTTAGAATTATGATTCTCTCAGTTCAGTATAAGATCAACAAGAATTTGCTGATCACCTGCTATATGCTAAGCATCAGCCTAAAGGATTCCAAAATGAATAAGGCCTGGAATTTGGCTAGTGAGGGAGTCAGACTGACCAGGTAAAGAATGTGATAAGTGGCCAGGGATTTAGTTTAGTGGTTTTGCCACCTGCTGAGCAAGCTTAAGGACCCGAGTTCGATCCCCAGTACCGAAAAAAAAAAAAAAAAAAAGAATGTGATAAGTATAATGATTGATCAAGTATAGAGAGTCTCACCTAGAGGATGAAGAGACATTAGCTCTTTCAGTTTTGCATTTTGCAAAATATTGATCAGCATATTTAATTTGTCTCCCCTTGAAGCCTTGATAAATATAATGAATAGGACATGGTTAGGAATATAGTTTTTTCTGTCATGATTCAGATTGATTTGTGATTAATTGTTCATCTTCCAATGTTGTCCTTAAACCACCAATGATCCACCTAAAGTAGTTAACATCTGGCAGCATTTGTCCTTTCTCCAGCCTTTCCTAAGGTTTTCATTAGACTTCATTCAAATGACTTGCCGTACAAAAAAAAGTAACTATTGTATTTCATTTTTCTACCAGTCAAGTAACTTTACCAAAAAGAAAATAAAATTGGCTTAAAGACTCATAACTGTTTCTTAGTGAACACCACTTCCTTCTTTTAGAATCACACTCACAAACGGTTGATTGAATAAACAGGAAATCTGGGTTCTAGTCTAGCTATTTCTGTTTCTAGAAACCAGAACATTACAGTTCTTCCGGTCTTCAAGTCCCAATCTGTAAAATAAAATGGCTGAAGTAGACAATTTTTCTATGGCCTCTTCTGGTTTTATTTTTTATATTTATTTTTATATGTTTATATTATATATTTCATATATATTTATTTATTGAGACAGGGTCTTGCTATGTACTTCAGGCTGTCCTTGAACTCACTATGTAGCCCAGACTGGCCTCAAACACAGGGATCCTCCTGCCTCAGCCTCCCAAGTGCTGTGATCACAGACATGTGGTACCTCACCCATCCCTTTCCAGTTTTAAAAGAATTAGAACTCAATATTGTTGGTCTACAATGTGAGGAGCTGCCCCATTGATTTTGTCCAAAGCAAGCTGTAAGCAGTGCAGGCTGTAAAGAGTTAACCCTGCAATTGACATATTTTAAGAAGTGAGTCTGACCAAGCATATGAGATAACATACAGCTGAGGTGAGAGTTAGTCTTATCCAAATTCCATTCCCAGCCTAACACAAGAATGCTTTGTCTCTTCCTTTTACAAGCTTTGCCTGTGTCAGCAACATATTCCTAGTAGCTACATGTAGCCCCTTTCACAGAACCCCTTTACCCCAATTTAACAATGATTGTGTCACCAATAAATATCAGCAGTTCTGGCCTTTCAGGCCCTTTGCTTGCTCAAGTACTGGTCATCCCAATTCCCAATCTGTCTCTTTAATTCTGTCTCTATGTCTTTCTTCTCACCATGCATAGTAGCACTGAGCAGGAGATCAGGATCCACTTCAGGGGTCTCAGATACTATAACTACTCTGAAAAAGGATACAGTGAACTAGCTCATACACACAAAAAGGTATAAAGAAGTATGTAATCATTTTCCCACCACTCTTTCTAAGAAGGAATACTTTACCTACACAAAGAAGTTTCTTGTAATCTCTTCCATGGCATCTCCCTTCTTCAAGACAAAAGGGAGCTACTATTTTGGGAGAGGGGGCTTAACTGGGGATTGAGCTCATGGCCTTCACAATGAGCTACATCCCCACTACTTTTTAAATCTCTTTTTTTTTTGTTTGTTTGGGTTTTTTTTTTTTGGTACCGGGGATCGAACTCGGGACCTTGTGCTTGCGAGGCAGGCACAGGAACCACTGAGCTAAATCCCCGGCCCTAAATCTCTTATTATTTTTGAGACGAGACCTTGATAAATTGCCCAAAATGAGCTCAAACTTGCAGTTTTCTTGCCTCAGTCTTCCAGAGTGCTGAGATTACAGTTGTGCTCCACCATACTTGGTGGAAATCATTATCCTGAATTTGATATTTACCCTGGCATGTACCTCTTTAGATATTCAGAATATATACATATGCCTTATAAATATTGTGTGCTATTACCTTCTCATAAATGCATCAAATTGCATGGTATGTACTCTACTGCAACTTACATTCTTGCTTGTGACTGTGCTGTTCAATCGTGTAGTTGACTCATTTCCGCTGTTATATGATAATATTGCTGTACAGTAATACATTGAATTGTGTAAATGCAAAATAAATTGTTGTACTAGTTTTCTAGGGTTGCCATAGCAAAATACTACTGGGTGGCTTAAATGACAGAGATTTATTTTCTCAGAGTTCTGAAAGCTTCAAAGTGTCTGTTGTTTTCTAATACTTCTAATGTTTCTCTCCTTGCCTGGCAGATGGTTGCCTTTTCACTATGTCCTCAGTTGGTCACCCCTTGGTTGTATGTTGTCTGGGTCAATATTTTCTTATAAGGACACAAATCATATTATGTTAGGGCTCACTTATATGACTGCATTTTACATAATTACCTCATCAAAGGCTCTATCTCCAAATAGGGTCACATTCTGAGGTACCAGGACTGCAACATGAGATACAATAGGGAGATACAATTCAGCAAAGAACATGAATGAATGCACCACTATTTTCCATTCATTTTTGTTTGTTTGTTTGTTTTGGTACCCGGGATCAAACTCGGGTCCTTGCACTTGTGCAGCAGGCGGCAAAACCACTGAGCTAAATCCCTGGCCCTGCACCACTATTTTCATTCATCCCTTTTAATAAATATTTAAGGCAGATGTGGTGTTGCACGCTATGATCCCAGCTACTGTGGGGACTGATGGCGGATCAAAGTTCAAAGCCAGCCTGGCTAATTTAGAGAGACCCTGTCTCAAGATAAAAAGTATAAAAGGGCTGAGGATATAACTCAGTGCACCTGGGTTCAATCTCCAGCACACCAAAAGAAAGGAAGGGGGAAAAAAAAGGCCAGGGATTTAGCTTAGTGGTGCTGCGCCTGCCTCACAAGCACAAGGTCCTGAATTCAATCCCTGGTACAAAAAA
>NW_004624807.1:6528277-6609145 GCF_000247695.1 Heterocephalus glaber
AAAATATTTAATTCTAAAAATAAATAAATAAATAAAAATAAAATTAATTTCTAGAAGTTCTCTATATAATCTGGATACTAATCCTTCTTGGTTATAGAATATTACAACTAACATCTTTAATCTATCTAAAGGTTTTCACTTTTCAATTTTTGTTTTTTTTGATGAACAGAAAGTTGTTCTAGTACTGTGGCCTGAACCCACAGCCTCCCACATAGTATGCAATTGCTCTATCACTGAGCTACACCCCCAGCCCTAGAAGTGTTTTAATGAGGTAAATTTCATTATTTTCTGTATTTTAAAATTTATTTTTATTAGTACATGTTTGTATATATAATGATTACATTCATCTTGGGGAGCTGGTACATGTACATAAGACATTTTAAATTGTTTTGTTTTGTTTTTTTGAGCCAGGGTCTTTGTATGTATTCCAGGCTGCCCTTGAACTCACTAGCCCAGACAGGTCTCAAACTCCCAGTGGTCCTCCTACTGCAGGCTCCCTAGGAGTGTGTAACAACGCCCAGCCAGTGCTATTGATATATAATACTGAACTACACTATCCAATATAGTAGCCACCAGCCAAATATGGCTGGAAAGGTGGCCAGCCCAGACTGACCTATGCTATAAGTAAAAAAATACACATCAGATTTCAATGACTTAGCAGGAAAAGAATAATGTAAAATATCTCAATAATATTCTGTATTGTTACATGTATAAAAGATAGTTTGGGGATATATGGGATGGAATAAAGTATATTATTAAAATAAATTTCATTTATTTATTTTTTACTTTTTAAAATGTGGCTACTAGGGCTTTCAGCTATAATCCCAGCCCACAGGAGGGTGAGGTAGGAGGATTGTTTGGAGTTCAAGTCCAGCCTGAACTACATAGCAAAACCACCCTATCTCCAAAAGAAAAAAACCAATAGGGCTACTACAAAATTCTAATTACATAAGAGGCTTGTATTGTATATCCGTTGCACGGTGCTAGTATAAAATCTTAGCAAAATTGGCTGAGGCTGGATTGGGGAGGATTTTGAATGTTATTATACAACCTTTCACGTGTTATTCAGAGTGTATGGAAGAATCAAAGGGTTTTAAGCTAGTATCTGACATTCCCAATTTTATGACTCAGTGTCCCATTTAAACACAGCCAGTTGTAGAAACCATTGTACATTAGTTCCAGTAGTATTTGGATGTGATTCTTGTAGAGAATATTCAATACGGTAGCCCTTAATTTTTTAATGTAACATGAGTATAACAAAATATGACAAAATTTTACAAGTTATAGTTTCCCATGGCTTAGGGAATAAAGTTCTTCCTTTCACCTGGAATTAACCTAATTTTGTCAGCTTTCACAATGCTCTACATCTCCCTCCACTCCAATCAGATACCTTAAGACTTTGCTGAAGGGTGGATAGTATCAGGGAAAAGTAAAAGAGCAGAATCCATAGTCTGTTCTTGTGATATCTTTGCCATTAAATCTTTATATGACATCACGTATACTTCCTACACTTTGACACAGTCTGACAGCTTACATATACTATCTTATTTAAGCCTCACAATCCTCCTACTGTCCTGAGACACAGAGAAATAGCTTTCTGAGTATTATACAATGGTAGTTAGGATTCAAACAGGGGCACCTGCCTTCATTTATCCTTTCAGTTTTGCAATGTAAATATATGCATCCCTTTCTCTAAAAAAAAAAAAGAAAATCACTGATTTGAAATATTTTCTAAGGTAACAATATTTTGCAATTTTCCCAAGTTGTATTCTTCTAGAACATACTAATGGCTGCATAACGTTCCATATTGAGGCTGTACCATAATGTATACGGCCATTTCGGTCATTTTCAATTAAAGGCCTTCTGCAGTCACATCTTTTTGCACATTCCTGATCATTTCTTTGGGACAAATTCCTAATTCCTAATTCCTAAATGTGTCATTGTTGAACCAAAATAATCACTCTGAAAACAGTTAAGAACTAAGGAAAGGGAAGCAACCTCAGCTAACACAGACGCTTGAATGTCACTTTCTCAAACTTCCACCTGGGGCATTTCTCAACTTGACACTAGCAGAAGGCCGCTCAGAGCCAAGGTGATTAGTCTCTCCGGGTTCAGCTTTCCGTCTCTGGTGTCCAGGGTCTTCCGGCCCGCTGTCACTGCTGGCGACCTCCTCCCGGGTTTGCCCCCAGGATTTTTATTCGGACGCCATCGGGGGACCTACGGGACAATATCACGATCCCTTTCTCCCATTTTCTACTGCACCGGTCCAGCCCAGCAGGTTCAGAAGAGCACACCTGTATTCTCGAGTAGACTTTATTTCTGTGTCGGTGGGTTGGTTTTAGCACCGGTGTCTACCTCGTTATCAACGGTAAATACGGTAGGTCTGAAGTCCCTGCAGGGCTTCGAAAGTGAAACCTCAGAGGTCTCCTAATCCTGGGTCTGTTTGGACGATCACTAGGCTCACAAATATCATGCAGCTCAGTCTTAGCTCGTAATGCTGGTGAAAGGTGCAGAATTTGGACCTTCTGCGCCGAATCCCGGGTTTGGGTATTAAAATAAGTTTCACAAAAATACTACATGGTGGGAGAATGGACTCAATTGCATATGGATGTTTATTCTTACGTAAGTTGTTGTAGAGCAAAGGCTTTTTCCTAGAAGCCCGGATAGCTCAGTCGGTAGAGCATCAGACTTTTAATCTGAGGGTCCAGGGTTCAAGTCCCTGTTCGGGCGCTTAGGTCTTTTTAAATTCTTAATTTAACAATAACAATAAAAAACTTATAGATGCTTATAGCTAAGTCAAAGTAGTAAATGTGCGCGTTACTAAATGTTTTCATCCTTTTGTAGTGAGAACATGGAAGGTTGTTTTCACTTTTTTTGTCTTTCCCTTTCTCAATAGAAAACAGAAATTCCTCATTGTTAAGAAACCGTACAAAACCTCGATCCTCGCCATGAAATGAAATAATTTTGTACAGTTACCTTTTCTTTTCTTCCCTTACAACACGTTAATCTAACATAGTCTGAGATTAATGAACCGAATTCAACTTAAAATGTAAGTATTTCTCTGCGCTGGCATCCTGGTGGGGTAAACAAAGCAAAAGCCACAACCGCCCGAACAGGGACTTGAACCCTGGACCCTCAGATTAAAAGTCTGATGCTCTACCGACTGAGCTATCCGGGCGCTCTTACTAAGGCTCCCTCTTTTGTTTACTTGATATAATAGCACTGTCTTGCTTCCTCCTCAGCAAATTCTATTTTGGCTCAATGCATTTTTTGTTTTAGAGAGATAAGACAAAACAAAAAAATTTTTTCTTTTCTTATCCATTTACTTAAAACATATATTCAAGATCTTTTCATGTTTGATAAATTCCCAATATATACTAAACTCCCCAAAACTAAAGTAAGGGTAGTATAATACAGAAAAATGAGCAAATGGTGAACATTAAAACTTCAGAGGGTTGCAACCTTTTAAAATTCCACTTTTCTCTCTTCTATCACTTCCCTGATAGGACCTCTTTAGTTATTCTACTGAACTGGATTACAGCGTTTTTCCTATTAACAAAATATGACGTTTCCACTCACCAGATGATGTAGCTGTGAGATACTTAAGCATTCTTAGCAAAAAGAAGACAAATTTGACTCAAAAGCACAGAAGCTAATATTTAAGGGAAACAGAAGTGACTGAGGAGAGGTAGATCTGAATTTAAATTGTAGGAAAGGGAGTTTGGTTACTTAATTTAATTTTGATTTTTTTCTTCCCCTTTCAGACAGATTACAGTTTTAAAGCAGGCTCAGGAGATGAATCCTTCCAAGTGCCATTTGTACACACCAGGAAGAGCAACATGGAGTATTAAGAATACAAATCTCCCATTAGCCTAGGTTTTCCTTACATGTTTCCTAATCGTGACAATCCTTAGGGTGTGGAACACAGAGTTATGAAATTTCAAAGACTGATAAGTGAATTTATTTTTGTTTCTCGGACCTTCAGCCTTCTGAATACAATAAAAAATAAAGTAGCCCGGCCTCAATCGGAGGGAGTTTTCCTTTCCTAGAATTGTCTGGGTCTTTTAGAACAAAAGTCCAACATATTGTGTGATCCTGAATAGACCTGGGTTTCCACATATATAAAATGAAGGAAATTGATTAGCTGACTTCTGAGATACCTTCTAAATCTAAAGTTTTACATTCTGTTAGTTTTTCCAGTGTAAGATCAGGAGCAAGCTCAATGCCCTAGGAAGGAGAGCTTTAATGTAATAAATATTTATTGATCGTTTATTATGTCTTAGGCTTTGTGCTACCCTCTGGAGTGAGAAACAAGTAAGACACAAATCCTGCTAACAGTCTAGAAGAGAAGGCAGATATGAATCAAATGAATTTGACATAAAGTAATAATAAATGCAGTAAAAATTTAAGTAAGGGCATAGCAGAAGTTGAGGATGGACAGAGGGTAGGGCTTTATAAAAAGGGGCTGGGACTTGAGTTTTCAGCAAGGAAAATCAGAGTTAAGTTTGTCAAGCAGCTGTCAGAAATTGTAATGAGCCTTAGAGGAACATTTATTATTTATTTAGACACATTCTTTCCCGTACCCAGTGTTGGACAAGGAAAAGCTTCTAGCTCCGTTTCCATGAATGAGATGTAGGAATTAATCATACCTCCAAATTTTTTTATTCTTTAAGTTTATTGGTACATTTTAGTGTACAATATGATGACATTCATCATTGGAAATTTGTACCTTTACATGATATATCCTGATTGTTATTTTTTTCCCCATTCGCCTGCCCTCCCTTCAACCCCTCCACCTCTCACTATTTACAAAGACTTTCATCCAAATTTTTGAAGAAGGCAAATGATGTCTGTCCAGGCTCCTTCCTTAGAGGGGTAAGAACAATTAAAGGGCCTTCAAGTTTTTTCCCACCCGAAGGCCTTGTTACACCATTGTACATCTTCAGGTTAACGAGGCCAGTTGATTAAAGTTGTATCAATGGGATTGACCAGTGTGCTCACTGAGTACTCACTATGTCTACAGCAGTGAACAAAACAGGAGAGCTAAGAGTCCATGGTACATTTAGACTAGAGGATAGGAAATGACTTGATCTGGCTTGGATAGTGGGAGGTAGAGAGGCGGAGCCAAATTGGAGACAGCAGCCGACCAGGCTTCTTCTTCCTTTTTTTAAAATTTTATTTTATAGGCAATGACGAGCTAATGAACATTTGGCTTTGCAAGGTTCACCTGAAGTAGCAGGATTGCATCTGCTTCACCTGTTTGATATCAAGAACACCACCACAGGGGCCCTCGGTACCTTATTTAGAATAAAATCTTCCTGGAGAGCTTGTGAACGTTTACATAAACTCTTGAACCCAATTTTCCACTAGAGGGCAGGCTAAATCCACAGATTCTATATTTGAGGACTAATTTTACTCTCCTTTCACAACCCTCCTCCCCATACAGAATTAGTGGTGACTTTTTCTTTCAAAGCTAGTAAGTCTAATAAATAAGAGAGTAAAAATAACCCCCCAAATCAGTGAGACTGGGAACTCTGGTGCAGGCCTGTAACTCCAGCACCTGGGAGGCTGAAGCAGGAAAATCACAGTGAGTTTGAGGCTAGATGGGGCCACTTAGGAGTCCAAGGCCAGCCTAAATGACTTAGCAAGACCCTACCTCAAAAAAAAAAAAAAAAAGATGAAATCAAGAAAATGAGGAAGCAACTTACAGAATGGTAAAAACTATTTGCAAAGCATATATTGTGGGATAAGAGGAAAAGATCCAAAATATATAGAGAATTCATATAATTCAATAGCCAAAAAAAGGACCTGAGTAGACATTTTTCCAAATAAGGCATATAAATAACCAACAGATTCATGAAAAGGTGCTCAATATCACTAATGATCAAGGAAGTGCAAATCAAAACCTCTACAAGGACTGAGGCATTGTCTAGCATGCCCCAGGGCCTGGATTCATTCTGCAGTATTGCAAAGCCAAAAAGGAACCAAACACACCGAGATGGCTACCATTAAAAACACAAGAGATAAAAAGTGTTGAGGAGGATGTGGAGAAATAGAATCTTTACATATCCTTAGTGGGAATGAAAATTGGTACACTCATTATGGAAAACAGTATGGTGTTTCCTCGAAAAACTAAAAATAGAACTACCATGAGAGCCAGCAATCCCAACTGGAAATATATCCAAAGGAAAGGAAATTCGTTCTTTATCGAAGAGATATCTGCATTATTCACTGCATTATTCACAATAGCCAAGATATGGAATCAACCTAAGTACCCAACAACAGATGAATGGATCAAGAAAATGTGGCACAGGGCCAGGGATTTAGCTCAGTGGTTCCACCGCCTGCCTCGCAAGTGGAAAGACCTGAGTTTGATCCCCGGTACTAAAAAATAAATAAATAAATAAAAGAAAGAAAATGTGGTACATATTATACTATGGAATACTATTTAGCCTGAAAAATGAAGGAAATCCTGTCGCTTGAAACTACATGGATGAGCCTGCGGACACTGTAAACAAGCCAGATGCAGAAAAACAATATATGATCTCACAAGGAATTCTAAAGGTCCAACTCATAAAAGCAGAGAGCAGAATGATGGTAGCCAGGGGATGGGAAGATGTAACTGGAAGGATAAGAACTGTCAGTTATAAGGTAAACAAATTGGGGGGATCTAATGTACAGCATGGTAACCGTAGTTAATAGTATTGCATTGTTTTTGCTTAGCGTGTAGGTCTTAAGCATTCTCAACATATACATACACTCCACACAGTTAGAGAGTCAGTGACTGAACACATGTTACATTCCTAACCCCTCAATTCTTTTCTTTTTTCCTTTATTCTT
The DNA here is from genome assembly GCF_000247695.1 of Heterocephalus glaber. Next base: position 6,535,118 of record NW_004624807.1, read on the forward strand.
TTGTTTTTTGAGACAGGGTCTAAGTTGGTAAATTGCCCCAGCTGGGCTCAAATTTGCAATTCTTTTGCCTCAGCCTCTCAGAGTGCTGGGATTAAGCACTTATATTTGAATATTTTTATTTATTTTATTTTTTAGCAGTGGCCAAGCTTCAAAGCTTATTTTAAAAAGTGAAGAATGAGAGAGAAACTGGCTCTGCAGAGCAAGCTTGGGCAGAGTAAAAGAAGAAAAGCAAGATAGAAGAACAGCCTGGAGGACAGGGGGTGGACTCTTGTAAAGAAAGCCACCATAGCCTGACTCTTTTTTGAAGAAATTCTACTGAGGGATTTAAAATTATAATGTTACAAAAAGTGCCCTTTTTAGTCTTAGCTTGAATTTGTTTCACAGACTGTCCTATCCTGAATCAGAGTCCTGAGAGAATACAGCACAGGTAAACCAAGTCCTTCCACCTTTCACTCCCACTGATTTCAGCTACTTGCTCCTGACCAGTAACTTAGCTCTTGTTACCACTGAAATCTCAACTTCTCTTTTTTTTTTTTTTTTGGTATTAGGGATCGAACTCCGGACCTTGCGCTTGCGAGGCAGGCGGCAGAACCACTGAGCTAAATCACTGGCTGAAATCTCAACTCTCAAGCCCTCCACCACTGACCCTCTTCCAGGATACAGTAGTTGGTCCACATTTCAAATACCAAGTATTTGAGAACTAGCTGTGACTCGTACAATCAATTAGATCTAGACACTCAAGGTAAACAGTGGGGATTTTCTTGCCCAAAGGAGCTCCTGATCTAGCTGCCCTCCTCTTCTGTTCTTTTCCGAAGTAAGAAAAAGCAGACAAGCAATCACAACGACCCATGATTAGTGTAATATTCCAGGCGGGTATCGCCCAGCCCACATAATTTATCCCAGGAGGTGTTGTAGTGAAACTTCCTGGAGAACCAGGTTTAGGGTACCTTCATTTGTTATTGCTGATATAACAAATCACCACAAATTTAACAGGTTAAACAACGAAATGAACTAACTGTGATGATGCACACCTGTAATCCCAGCACTGGGCGGTTGAGGCAGGAGGATCGCAAATTGAAGCCCAGCCTGGACAATGTAGCAATTTAGTGAGAGCCTGTCTCAAAAAAAAAAAAAAAAAAAAAATTAAAGGCCTGGGGATGTGGCTCAGTGCAAAGGCCCTGAGTTCAATCGCCTGTACCAAAAAGAAAAACAAAAAGCCAAACCCACAGAATCAAAATCAGTGCAACAACACAATTACTCACACTTCTGTAGGACAGTTCACCATGGGTCTCACTGGTCTAGGATCCAGGGCTGTGTCCCTCATGGAGATGCTTGTCTTTCCCTTCCATGTTCACCTTCCTTGACTCAGGACCTTTATTCGGCAACTCGACAGCAGCACCACTGCATCTTTGCGGGCATTCTTCCACCATCGCATCTCTCTGACCACAGCTGGCAAACATTCTACTTTTTGGTTTGTTTTGAGATAGGGTCTTGCTCTGTAGCCCATGCTGACCTCCAACTCGCAGTATTTCGATCCTCCTGCCTTCGCTTCTCAGGTGCTGGGAAGATAGGCATGCGGCACCATGCCCCACTAAGATTCTCCAGTTTTAAGGACCAGTGTGATTAGACTGGGCTCACATCAATAATTCAGGATAATCTCTGACTCGCAGGTTCTTAGCTTAATCGAATCTGCAAAATCTTTTTTGCCTTATAAAATAACATGAACAAGTTCCAGGGATTAGGATGTGGATATTTCCTCCTTTAGGAATCCATTATTCCATTGCTATGTAGACAGGCAGCCACATAAAAGTGAAAGAACAGAGCTGGGGTTTGGAGTAGAAGGGCCTTTCCAGACAGTGCAAAAAGGCCCGCGGGTGAGAATATTGTGTGTTCTAGGAACTGCAGAGTTCGGTAAGGCCGAAGAACGCAGTTTTCATTGGAATGTGAGAGGTTATTCACTCCATGCATTTAGTTTTTTAATCATTTTTAATTTTATTTGAGCTTATTAGTACATGTGCGCAGTACTTGTTTACATTCGCGGAAGTTGGTACATGTAACACAACACATCTCAATTCCTTTTTTATCCCCTTTCCCTTTCCTTCCTCCCTCTCAAGAAATTTACTGAACACTATGTGGCAGATGCTATTCTGGGGACACAGGATGAACAAAACAACAAAATTTGTTGGGCACATGCTATGAGCCAGGTTCTATGAATACAGAAATTTAAAGACTAAATAAAATATCCATGTCCTGCATGCTAGTTGATTTTAAGCAGGGGAAGCAGACGTTTGTGCTGGAGACAGATGGGGGAGGAAATAAGACTAGAGATAGTCTAGTCCCTTTCTTCCATGTTCATCAAGATTCCCAGGCTTTACTGGGCTTTACTTCCCTCCTTGGGCAACTTTCCCTTTGCAGGAATCCTCTTTTTTCTTTTTCCTTCCACTGAATCTATCTTGCAAAACCCTACCCTGACCTAACATTCTGCACCTGGATTCCCAGGCGCTCCAGAAGAAAATGAGGACAATGTTCAGATGTAGCCACATATTAGAGTATCCAGTGCCACCTGTGTCTTCAACTCTGCTGATTCTGTTCTAAGAGCTGCTGCTCTCTTTCCTTTCTGTGACCTTTTCTCCCTCTTGCTGCAGATTGAACCCAAGGCCTTGTGTGTTGTACCACGGAGTTACACCCCCAGCCCTCTCATTCCTCTGTGGCCATTTTACCCTTAACCACTCTCTCATTTAAGTCCTCAAGCCCATCGTGACTCCTTATTTCAAAGCAGACTGCTTAGAGATTATCAGGTAGCAAACTTTTCTCTCAACAGCTAACCTCTGTGTCTATGATGGTGAACCTTTTAGAGCTTTCAATGATAAAAACAGCCCGCTGTGGCATGTGTGCCGTAGGTTCGCCACCACTGCCGTAAGTTTACCAATTGACAAATGCATCTGCTTGTACACCATATCAGTTACGGCTCAACAGAGGAACAGATTTAATATAAATATACAACACATAAAGGACTTACAAAGTAGGCTTGCATGGCCACCTGCAGTCAGGTGTGGAAGAGTGCACAGAGCTGTCTGTGGAGATCCAAAGGAGCCAGCCAAAAGCCCAAGGCTGCAGCTCACTGCAGCATCTGGCGCAAGTCCACCTGGGAAAAAAGAGGGTCTGCACTAGAAGGCTGAAGAGTTTGCTCTGGAAGCCTGACTAATAATGTCCAAAGATGATGGCGAAGACTGGAGTGCCTCCAAGAAGCAAAAAGCAGACTTCTTCCTTCCCCTTTCATCCCATCCAGGTTCCAGGCCCGGTGCCACCCACACCCAGGGTGGGTGTTCCTTCTTCTGTCAGTCAGTCACCCACCCAGACACATCCAGAACTGCGCTCCTCTAGTCCACTAGGCATCAATTTGACACCAGTTAACTACCACACACCCCCTTCCTCTCAGGGACTCCCAGACTCCTTCTGTCTTCTCTGGGATATTTTTTTTTTTGGTACCAGGGATTGAACTCAGGACCTTGCGCTTTCGAGGTAGATGTGGCACCACAGAGCTAAATCCCCGGTCCTTCTCTGTGATATTTTTCATTCAGTCTCTCCTGTCTCTCTCTCTCTTGGTCCTTGGTCTTCCCTCTTAGCATATGAACATGTTTAATTCCTATTTTTTAAAAAAAAAACAGGCATGGTGGTACAAATCTCAATCTCAGCACTTGGGCTGAAGCAGGAGGATTGCTGTGAGTTCAAGGCCAGGTCAATTTACATGCAAGACCCTGTCTCAAAAAAGTTATATATAACAAATCTCCCCCTTAGTCTGGCTAACCCCTCTATCCACTGCCTTATGTTCTCTTGCTCTTTTGTTGCCATCTTCTAGGAAAAGTATGTTAGTCTTTCAGCCAGTGGAATGTGATTTAATTACAGCTGCTCTTATTCCACAGGCACTAGTGATTTTCTGGCCATTGCAAAAGGCATTTTCCAGCCCTACCCTCCTAGATGTCGCCCCGGCACTTATATTTTCCTTTCTTTTTTCTTTTTACAGACAGAATCTTGCTTTATAGTGCAGGCTGGCCTTTAACTCCTGGTGATCCTCCTGCCTCCGCCTCCCAAGTGCTGAGATTATAGGCAAGCACTAGCACGCCCAGTTTTACTCTTTCCTGATAAGCTTTTCCACCCCAGTTTCTGACCCTCTGGTTTCAGTTTTTCTCCTATCTCTTGTTTCTTTTGGATTACTGTTTTTTTCCAGCATAGGGAACCCAAATGAACCCAACAGTGCTTACTGTACCACTGAGCTACATCCCCAGTGCTTTTTAATCTTTTAAATCTTGAGACAGCTCTAACTAAGTTGCCCCAGCTGGCCTTGAAGCTGTGATCTTCCTGCCTCAGCTTCCCGAATTCCTGGGATTACAGGCATGCACCACCAAGCCCAATTGTCTCTGGATTTCATTTGTAGGTCACTTCCTCCCTCTGTGTGCCTTTGGGCGATCTCCCGCATGTCCGAAACTTCACTGACTGCCTATAACCTCGAGTCAGCCACACCTAGACATTCCACAGACACCGCACACCCAGCGGTTCGAAATGAGGCTCATGATTGCTTCCCCAATGCCTGAACCACGTTTTGCTGATAGTCCCAATTGACGGAATGGCAGCATCCACCACCAATTCCGAAGGCAGCAACAGAGGAGTAATCCAAGATTCCACCCCCTCCCAAACTCCCTATTTTCTTTTTTTCTTTTTTGGTACTGGGGATCAAACTCGGGTCCTTGCTATTTTCTTTTTTAAAATTAAAAAAAAATTTTCCCTACTTTCAACACATTTGGCTTTTTTGTTTCGGTACTAAGGATCAAACTCGGGTCCTTGCGCTTAGTGAGGCAGGAAGCGTTAACAACTGAGCTAAATCCCCAGCCTTGTTTGTTTTTGAGATAGGGTCTCACTATGTAGTTCAGGTAGGCCAGGCTGGCTTTGAACTCATGAAGATCCTCCCACCTCAAGAGCTGGTTTTAGAGGCCATGCCTGGCTTTCTTTTTGTTTCTTTTTTTCAGTACTGGGGATCAAACTCAGAACCTTATGCTTGCCAGGCAGGCACGGTGCCACTAAGCTACATTGCTGGCCCTATGGCTCTCAATACTTTGTTAAGTAGCATTGATTGGGCGTCCTATCTCTTGTATCTGTTCCTTTTCATCCCTTTGTCATGGTTCTGAGCTTCCTTGATCTTGAGGTTAGAATGTAGCCATGGCCTCCCTGTTGAGCTTCTAGCCCTCTAACAGTCAGGAAGCAAACGGCACACTATCTGAGGTATAACTCAAGGAACATTTTAAAAATTAAGAGAGCTGGGCATAGTGGTGTATACCTGTTATCCCAGTCAAAAAAAAGGCTGGGGGTATGATTTAGTAGTAGAGTGCTTGCCTGATATCCTCAAGGCCATAAGTTCGATTCCCAGCACTGGAAAAAAAAATTTTATGAGAGCTCAGCAAGGCATAGTAAAGCCACAGGAATAGTGGGCAATACAGCAGAGCAGCAGAAGAGCAGAGTTTCCTGTCTAGGCCGGAAAAATCAAAGGAAGGGAATGATCATCTGAAATAAGAGGAAAAAGGGGAAAGGAGCACTTAGGGTAGGAGAATACTATCATCTTTGGTTGACAGCCCACAGTGACCTCAAAACAAGAATAAATATCCAGATCTCCGTGATCTCCTGTATTAGTCAGATTTCTCATTGCTGGGCACAGTACCTGACACCCAAAACTTAAAGGAGAGGTTTAATCTGGCTTATGGTTTCAGGGGATCCAGTCCATGGTCAGCTGGCTCCAGACACAAACATCATGCTGGAGTGGCTGGAAACAGAGCAGGGGAACAGTGCCAGAAAGGAAGGGGCCAGGGACTATATATAGTACCTAAGGTCACACCTCCATGACCCACCCAGACACCCCCAGAAATGTGCTTTAGTAATGCCCTAGGAGGCTCCCAAGTCAATCAAGTTGACACATGTAAATTTAACCACCACCCACCACACCTCTCCCCACCCAATCTCCTGCCATAGCTCTCCATTGGCCAAACCCTACTAGGAAGCTAGAGGACAAAGATCTGGAGGGACAAAGGCAAGGCATGCTAAGCATCTTCCAAATCTTCCCCTCTAATATCCCAGAAAGTTTTATCTGATCACCTCCCTCTCCAGCTCCATTTGCCCACATCCAGGTTCTCAGTCACCTACAAAATCTAAACTTTTTGGTATGCAATTTACCAATTTTTTTCTCCTCACCAAAATGCATTAGAAGCCTTTGATCTGGGTCAATTACCTATGCTTCCCTCCTGTTTGTTCTCCACAACAGACCTTTCACTCCAGCAAGGAGCTGCTACTCTCTTCGCTCAGGTGGCTGAGCTTTTCCTGATCGGAGCAAGCTGTCGGAAATATGTGTGAGCAAGTAGTGATTGAGCGAGTGAACCAATAGGCGTGTCTAACCTCTGCAGCTCCAGGCCAGGGGTGGCCAACCTATGGCATGCTGTTTGTAGTAATGAAAGCGCTAAAAGGTTGGCCAGCACTGCTCTAGGGATTAGGAGCTGCATCGTGTACGTTACCATATGCACTCGGAGCAGGCTGCCTAGTTATTAACATGTTTCTCTTACATGCGCTCCTTTGAGCTTCACAACAGCCTTGAGTGTTAGATGAGACAGATGTGATTTACTTATTGGTGCTGAGCAGTGGGCCCAAGGCACTGTGCTGCACCACTGAGTTTCACAGCCAGGCCTTCCATGTTTTTGATGTTCAGAGAGTGAAGCTGACTATCCAAGGTCACACAGCAATGGGTAGAGTCTCTCCTCCCAGAGGCTTCTTCTCCTTCTGTTGTCTCACCCAGGATTACCTGTGATGAAGGGATTTGCAGTTCTTGGATTTCATCTTGTATGAGCAAAAACAATATCCCAGGAAATCCTTCGGCATTGTGAACTCATTTTAAAATTAATTTGTTTTCAGTACTGGGGATTGAACCCAAAGGGCACTAGCTACATCTCCAGCCCTTTTCATTTTTTAACTTTAAGACAAGGTCTTGCTAAATTGCTCAGGCTGGCCTCAAACTTGCAATCCTCCTGACTCAGCACGCCAAATGGCTCGACTTACAGGCACGTACCACCATTCCTGTGAACTCATTTTTTTATACTGCTTTCTCTTCCCCCATGTAGAGTTTTCTTGAGTTAGTCAAATTTCTGTCCTAATAGTTATCTTTCCTGGACTCTAGGCTCTCTTTTCAGTGCATAATTCTCTGACTCTAGAATGACCTTTAGCCATGTCTCCTGGAGAATTGTGTTTGGGTTTGCTGCTTTCATATTAATGAGGAAATTTTATTTATTTATTAAATTTTGTTTTGTTTTGAGACGGGGTCTCACTATGTGTGTATTCCAGGTTGGTCTTGAACTCACCACATAGCCCAGGCTGGCCTTGAACTCATGCCAATCCTCCAGCCTCAAACTGCCACCACACCCGGCTTAATTAGGAAATTTTAAAAGGCCCTACATTTAAAAAAAAAAAAAAAAAAAGCCTTCCTTAGCCAGCAGTGGTGGCACATGCCTGTAATCCCTGCACTAGGGAAGCTGAGGCCACCCTGGGCTACATAGTGAGTTCAAGGCCAGCCTGAACTACGTGTTTCGAAAAAACAAAACAAAACAAAACACAACAAAAAGACTGACTTTCTTTTTCTAGTGAACCCAAGACAGGCTGGAATGGTAGCACCTTGACAAGTATTTCCTTGACTCAAGGCAAAAATGAGCACGGCAGCTGTTTTCATGGGAGTCTAGTCAGGGAGCTGTGGGCATCTGAGGGAGGCAGGTGGCCTGAGGTCCAGGACACATGAAGGGTGGCAGAGGAAGGAGGCTGAGAACCTGGTGTGCTGATCCTCTCAGTGTGCCTGGCAAGACAGGAAGGAAGGAGGGCAGCAGGGAGATCAAGATTCGCGTTTGAGGAAAGAGTTTTGGGATTCGGGATTATAATTCCCACGCAAACCAATGCAAAGGTGGAGTTGGCCAACTGTTGGTCTGCAGGCTTTAGGAAATGCTCCTTGAGGCCACTACTCAAAGAAAGGAACTCAGAGCAAAATTCAGAATGTAACATACCTTATAGAAGTTTTTTCCCCTACTCTAGCTGGGCTGGAGGGAAAGCCCCCACCCCTACCCATCCTGGGCGAATGGAAGAATAAACAGGGCGGAGTATGCCGAGCGCGGAGACAGTATCCCACCTGCACCTCCACTCGGGCATCGCTGGAAAAATTACGGGGGAAATTCCTCACTCAAAGCGATCCCCGAGCCTCCACACTGCGTCACTTCCAGCAGAATGCTGTGGCTTGCATTCAGCTGACCCAAAGCCGAGGGCTCCAGCAGGGAAGACGACCGACCCTCTGCACAGAGCCCACCCGAGCGGGGAGCGAGGAGCGGGGAGCTCGCTCTCGGGCTCGCGGAGCACAGCTCGAAGCTGCTCAGGCACGGAGGGCGGGAGGCGAGGGAGGAGCAGGAGAGGCGGCCGCGGTTCCCGCCGCCCCGCCCTCTGGCTCGCGGCCGATTCGGCGCTGCGGCGGAGCGGCGGCCGGGCGCTGGCGGTCCGGCGAGCTGGCGGGCCTGGCGCGGCCGTGCAGTGCGCCGTCCGTCCGGGAGATGGCTTCTCACCTCTCGCCCGCCGCGCTCGCTATTGTCTCGCCCGGGGTCGCCTGACGGCCCGCTCGCGCGAGGGAGCCCTCCCGCCCGGGCTGGTGCCTGGCCTCGCTGCCTGTGCCTCCGCACCCCGCCCTGCGCCGGGGACCCGGGCGGCCACCGCGGGAGACGGGAACGGCCGGGAGGAGGCTGCGCGCGGGTGCGAGGACGTCGAGCCCACGACACGTCGAGGGTGGCAGCGGAGCCCGCCTCCCGCGCAGGTAGGACGCGCACGCGGCCGCGAGCGCCCGCCGGGGCTGCACGGTGGCTGCAGCGAGGCGGCGAGGTGAGGGACGCTGCCTCTAACATGGCAATAACCGAGGCGCAACAATGGAGCGTCTGGCTGCCCGGCGACGGGCTGAGCGGCGGACGCCGGGGGCCGATCTCCAGCCCCGGGTGCCGGCAGATTGCTCACGCCGACCCCTCCGCGCGCCCGCAGCTCGGGCCTCGCGGCCCCGCACCCCATTCCACCCCTTCCCTCTGATCACACTTCCTGGCTCCCGGCTGCATGGCCATCTGAACCAACCAATAGCTTGGGGGTTTGTTTATTTGTTTAAGATGAGAAATAAAAGGCAAAACCTGTCCCGGAGTGGAGGTGACGGGATGGTGCCTCCCGTTCAGTGGGTGAAAAGTCAGCTTCTGTGTGTATGTTTTTTAGCCAGGCGGAGGGTAGCATTTGCCTTCTCCCTTATAAGGTTGCTGCGGCGAAGGGAGGCTGAGAGCTGGAAGAGGGAGAGGGACCCTCAGGCCCCAGTGCCCGGCCCTGCACTTAAACGCTGCTCCCCTGGCCTGTGCTTGTCTCCTTTTCAGTTCCCGACAGCGGTGGCTTTGATGTTGGGGGGGGGGGCGCAATCACAGGAAGCTAGGCGAGCCTGCCAGGGTGGGGTGGGAGCTCAGGGGCTTGGCAGGCTCCTGGGTTGTGGAAAGAGGTTACCAAATGTATGAGGGTGTGTGTGTGTGATCTGCCAGTGCTCTTGCTCCTTAAGTCAACTTCTCGCCTTCCATCTCCACCCTCTTTTGGGTCTCTGTAGCTTCCCTGCCCTTGTTCCCCAGCCCTGTTTGGATGGAATCTCTATTGTCTTTGCCCGCTCTGTTGTTTTTTCTCAGCTCAGCCATGGGGTTCTGGGCTGCCCAGTCCCAGCAAGCCATGGGAGATTCTTGAACGCAGCTCCCAGAAGTGGGCCGGCGCCGCCCCTCCTTTTTCTAAACTACCTGACTGGGAGGTGGCCAAGCAGATGTATGCAATTTGCACTGAATTCCAGCCCTTGATCAGTTCTGAATGAAAACTTAACTCTATTGCTGCACCGTCCTGGAAAAATATTAGGAAGAGAAATGGCCTAGGGGGTGACAACCCTGACCCACAGAGCTCTTCCTTTGCCCCATGGCAGCTGCAGATCCCAGAACACAGGGGCTGCGAACCTTTGGACTCAGCTCCTCCGGAGCCTGGCGGTCCCATCTGGGCCGTGTCCGTGGAAAAACTAAGTCGAGGCACATTTTATGGCTCTGCTTGGCAGCCAGTGCTCTGAGCTGGAGCCCTGGATCCAGGCTGTGGCTGCTTCTCTCTTGGCTTTTGAGTGAGCCCAAGGTTTGATTTCCAGGGCTCTGCACTTATGGCTTTGTGTGTGTGTGTGTGTGTGTGTGTGTGTGTGTGTGTGTGTGTGTGATATCAAGCTCTCAGGCCTAGTGGAAAGGCAGCTCGTTCATTTTCCTTTGCTCTGGGGCTGAGTGAGGAGGGCCCAGGAGGCGTGCTGGGGTGAGGTGTGTCAGTGTGTCTGAAGGCCTGGGCATTTTTCTGTGGAGCTCCTTTGGACTTTCCCAGCAGTCTGGAATGTCTGTGACCTACTCGTGTTTTAACAAACACTGCGTACCATGGGGCGCGTGGTCCTCTTTGGGGCTCCCATCCTCCCTAGGCCTGGCACTCTGCAGGTGTCCCATGTCTGTGGTCCTTCAGCCTAGACAGTCGTGAGGGCCAGCAGGGACAAAAACGAACGGAGTGAGACTCTGTTCCTCCGTTTGGGGTTTGTAGCTTCACATAAACCTCAAGCTCCTCGTGTTCCCATCACATCCATGAACATGGACCACATGATGTGAGATGACACCTCAGAGAAAAACGGTGTCCTGAGGCCCAGGTTGGAGTCCAAGTGTGACTTGCTTCCCAGCTGTGTGAGCACGGACAGTTTGTGCACCTGTCTGTCTGCAGAGTTGTAAAATGGGAGGGTATAGGTGGCTCACAGGTTGTTTTACAGATGAAATACACTACTTACCATGATGGAGTGAATACAATTGTGTATGCAAAAGCACTCTGGAAAGCGCAGTGTGCTATGCAAATGTTAGTTGTTCATCCTGGGCTTAGGGATGGCCGAGCAGTCGGGGTTGGGGGTGGGTGGGAGGGGGCTGTGGAGCAGGGAATGTTCCAGAACTTTCCTCTTCTAGGGAAGAGCGACTTGACACTATGAAGGCAGTCATTGCTTAGGTCTTTCTCTTTAAATGGAGTGGGGCGGATGAGAACTGGGAAAGATAGAATGGTTGCTTAATATTTGTAGAGAACTGGGGAGGGACAGATACCTTCTAAAGGCTGGCTACTGCCTGTAGCTGGGTAGTGCTGAGTTGGCAGATAATAGAAGAGCTAACACTGACTGACATCAGCCAGTGAGTAAGTGACCGAGATGGGATTTGGAGCAGGCAGTCTTACTGTCTACCCTGTGCTCATAACCTGCGGGCCACTACCAGAGATACTGGGTCCTAGGAGAACAGAAAGGAGTAGCAGAGTTGCAGAATTCATTTGTACAGGATTCCTTAAATGTCCATGAGAAATCCCCAGACTGGGACCTCCCTTCGATAGTAAACTTCTCAAGGACAGGGACCCAGGAGGCTAAGTTCCTCCATCTAGCCGCCAGGAGCTCACTCTTCTCCCATCTTCTTCAAAACCCTGCTTAACCCCTTTCCTCCTGGGCCTTCCTCTTTAACCCTAGCCAGTCCTAGTCGCTCGAGCCTAGGCATTGGTGTCTGCACAGATTTCTCTTTGACGCTGCCTCTGTTTTTCCTTTTAAGTTTTACCGGTACATGTTTGCAGTACACAGCAATCCATTCCTCGTGGTGACGTGGTGCATGTATACAACACATCTTCTTTTTTCGCCCCCTTCCTGCCTCTCCACCTCTTGGTCCCCTTCGCTTTTGCTCAGGACCTATCTCCCTATTTCCTATGATCTCTCTTTTATTTTGCTCTCTATATTTTGGGTTTTTCATATAGGAGAAACCATGCCATATTTGAGTTTGTGTGTCCGATTTATTTCACCTAACATTATGCTCTCTAGGTGCATCTATTATTCTATAAGTGACTCAGGTTTATCCTTCTTTATGGCAGAGTAGTACTCCATTGTGTATAAATGCCACAGTTTCTTGGTCCATTCTTCTGTTGGTGGGCATATAGGCCACTTCGAAGATTGAGCTATTATGAGTTATGTGGCTGTAAACATGGGTGTGCATGTATCACTGCAATGTGATGTGTTTGACTCTTTCAGGAAGATACCTAGAAGGGGAATAGTTGGATCAAATGGAATTCTATTTTTAGATTTTTGAGGAATCTCCATACTGATTTCTATAGGGGCTGAACTAGTTTACACTTCCACCAGCAACATAGAAAGGGTTCCTTTTCCCCGCAGCCTCACCAGCATTTGTTATTAGTTGATTTCTTTTTTTTTTGGTATTGGGAATCTAACTCAGTACCTTGTGCTTTTGAGGCAGCCGTGGTGCCACTGAGCTAAATCCCCGGCCCTTATTAGTTGATTTCTTGATGATAGCTGTTCATTCTAGAGTAAGGTGGAATCTTGGTGGTGTTTGAATTTGCATTTCTCTAATGGCTAAGGATGTTGAGCATTTTTTCTTGTATTGCTTTGCTAAGTGTCCGTTTCAGTTGTTACCTTTCTTCTTGGCAGCTCTTCCTTCTGTGCTCTGTTCCTGCATTTGTCTCTGCCCCTGTGAGGCCTGTCCTGAAGGTTATGTTATAATCCATGGCCTCCTTTCCCCGATGAGAGCTATGTCACACATGTGGTTCAGTCCTTGGGTCCCAGGCCCGGCTAAGCCTGCGACCAGGAATAAGCTTGCCTGGGAGGATTCTTTCCCACCTGTCTGTCTCCCTTTCCCACTCACTGGTTGGTATCCTTTGCAGTAAACCAGCAGGCATAAGAGTGAGTGGAAAATAATAGGGGGCCAAAGAGATTGTATTTTGAAACACTACAGTTCGCCTTGCCCAGTAGAAGAAATAGGCAGGAGCTCTTGTCTTTGTTCACAAACTGACCTTGAGCCAGGTGATAGCAGTGATGGATCTTCTAGCAGTTGCCATCTCCCTGCTGCTCTGAAAACTGAGCATCTGTCACATTCTTGAGTGTCCAGGCAGTTGTGTCTTCCAGAGGGGACGGATGTCAGGTGAGTAGGAATGCCTTGAGAACAGGTGAGGTTGTCTTCAAATTAGATGTAGTGGGGACTTGAGAGAAAGCAAAGAACACTGTACCCAGGGTGTTAGATTTCCACTCTAGGGCCTAAGAAGGTAGGTTTATTTTATTTTACTGTTTGGTATTGAGCACTGAACCCAGGGCCTTCACACTGAGCTAAGTCCACAGCCACCCAGCCCTAGCCCCCCTTTTTTGGTCTTTATTTTGTGACAGGGTCTCACTAAGTCAATTAAGTTCCTCAGGCTGGGCTTGAACTTGTGATTCTCCTGCCACAGCCTCCCTGAGTGCTGGGATTCAGGCATGGATCATCACACCTGGCTAAAGAAAGCAGATTTTTTTTTTAAATTAAGAGGAAAAATAGAGATCACATAAATATATACAATTATGATTTATCAATTAATATAAATTTAAAAGTTAAATTCCATTAAGAAAGGAGAGAAAGAAATGGAGATGAGGGCCATGCAGGTGGCACATGCCTGCAATCCCAGCTCTCAGGAGGCCGAGGCAAGGGGCTCTTTTTGAGTTCAAGGCTAGCCTGAACTGCATAGCAAGATGCCTGGGATTCCTACCCCAATACTAGGGGAAAAGAACCCCAAAACCAAAAGAAACAAAGGGAAAAAAAACCACTTAGGCTATTCTCTAACTAGTTGTACAGTCTTGGGCATGTTTCTTAACCTTTCTAAATCTCCTTTTTCCCATTCATAAAGGGGAACAGACAATTTCATCATCACTGTTTCCTCCCGAGTTGAGGGCTGAAGAGAAGATAATGTTCAGAACACTACAGGTGGACACGATCGGACTACTTTTCATCGTGTGCTCTTTCCTCTCTGTACCTGAACTTGCCCAGGGACCTCCATATTTGCCTTGTTTGTGTGGATCACCTGCAACCGCAGAGTCAAAGCAGACTTCTGAGAATTTACCAACTCTCTGGAACCATTCTGTGTTTCGGAGTCTGTTGTCAAGGAACTGTATTTTTTCTCCCACTTATTTTCCTTCCTGTTTTCTCCCCTTACCTCCACTTCTTTCTTTTTGAGACAGAGTCTTGCTGTGTAGCCCAGGCTGGCCTCGAACTTGCAGTGATCTTCCTGCCTCAGTCCCCTGAGTTCTGGGCTTACAGGTGCGCGGCACCACACTTGGCTTGTCAGATAATGTTAAAAAGGAGTGCATTCCTTCATTTATTTGTTCAACAGAGTTTGTGGTTTAGCTTCATTCAGCTATTAGACCTTTAAATGCATGCTAATACCCTTCTCAGTGTACAGGGGCAGAGACGGATAAGGTCCTTGCCTGGTGGAGTTAATGTTCAGAGAAGGTTTAGTGAGCTAAGCCTACGGTAAACCAATCTTCTCTATTTTGTTGGTGAGGTTTCAACCCAGGAAATTATTTGGAGATAAAATCTGGCCGAACTCAAGGAAAGTTTGAGAGGGACTTTGCAATATTCTTGTGAATAATATCGTGTGAGAACAAAAGGCTGGTTAATTTTTTATTCAGCAAAAATACCTTCAGATCCATTCGTATAGTCATTCATTCAGTCTTCAAATGAGGGGCAGTGTGAATTGGGTCTGTGTGTCAGAGGGTGGCTGTGGAGCCAGGTATCTGGGGCTCAAAGTCTGACCCCACCTCTTACAAGCCGGGTGGCCTTGGGAAAGTCACTTAGTTTATCTGAGCTTCAGGGCTGCGGATGTAGCTCAGTATCAAACACTTGCCTGGCATGCAGGAGGCCCTGGATTTTATCCCCAGCAGCACACATGTACACACAATACCTTTGCTTCCATTTTCCCCTGAGTAAGATGGTGGGAATGATAGTACGGGGTGCAGCGGGGTGGGGGACTTGTTAAAGTGAAGTGAGTTAATTCATGAACTACTTAGAGCGGTGGCTGCTTCATGTCAGCAGGGGCTGACGGTTAGGATTCTTTTATCATCCCTGCATAGCAAGTTAATGCTCATCTTAGGGGTACAGCTTTGAATCCAGTGTGGTCCCTGACCTTGAGGGAACAGCTCTGGCCCCTCCTTGGGTGAACGGATGAGCTTCTTCATGGAAGTAGCTAATGAGAGGGTGTTCTGACAGTATAATCTCATAGACTTGCAGAAACTAAGACCAGAGGACGGAAGACTTCAGAGGTCTGTGAGCTCAGACTCTGCTAAGTGCTATGGGGTGCCTACCAGGACACCTTACAATTTGACTCAGAACCTCTGATCCTGCGGGGAGGTGCTGGTCAGACCACCCTCAGAGCACAGTGCTTAATCGGTCAGTGCTGAGGTGCGCCTCGTGTGGAACGCTGTGCTGGGCTGGGGTGGAAAAGTTGTTTTGTTTTCCCCTGTAGTCATTGGTTCTCTTATCTTCCAAACTACATTTTTTTGGTTTTTTATATGCATGTTTTCGGTTTTGGGTTTTTTGCTGCTAGATAATGAACTCAAGGGTGCTGGGTGTGTGTGTGTGTGTGTGTGTGTGTGTGTGTGTGTGTGTGTGTGTGTGTGTGTGTGTGTGTGTGTGTGTGTGTGTGTGTCAAATGGCCTGGGAGTGTCCTGGAGTGTGGAAGGAGAGCACAGGCGTGTTCTAGAATATTTGCCAACATCTGCGTGAACTTTCCCTCGGATATGCCTGGGTTTCTGTGGCAAGATGGGAAAAAGATTTTGAATTTTGGGCTCACACTAGATTTGGTTTAATTCTTTTTTTTTCTCAGTACCTTTTGCTTGCTGAGCTCCACTGAGCTAAATCCTCTGCCCCCAGTTTAATTTTTTTTTTTTTTGGTACCAGGGATCGAACTCGGGACCTTGTGCTTGTGAGGCAGGTGCTGGAACCACTGAGCTAAATCCCCGGCCCCCTGGTTTAATTTTTAATTGTATCACTTCTGGGTTGTGTGACCTTGGGGAAATTACTCAATCCCTTTCCTGTTTTCTAGTTTCCTCATCTTTAAGGATAATAATAAAAAAAAATAAGGATAATAAAACCCACATTTAAGGACTGTTGTGAGGATGAAATAAAATAATACCTGGCACAAAATTCCAGGGGAGGCCTGGGGATTTAGCTCAGTGGTTCCCCCACCTGCCTTGAAAGTGCAAGGTCCTGAGTTAGATCCCTGGTACCAAAAAAACAAAAATTCCAGGGGAAATAAAAGGCCTGTTTCCTTCCCTTTCTGAGGCGGTCATACCCACTGCTGTGCCTCCCTTCTTTCTCCCACCTTCTCCGCCTCTCTTCAGTGACCTTGCTGTGGTCATCGGTCATCGCAGTGAGCATCTCTCTGGAGCTTCTCATTTGCAGTGTACAAAGTGCAGACTTTGGAATGGCATTTACACATGCTGTAAAGGTATTTCAGCCTGACTCCTTCGGATCATTGGCTCCAGTGTGCCTGCACACCCTGCCTGCACCCCTCCAGCTGCAAATGATGTCAACTTCTCCCTGCTGAGAAGGGGCTCTGCCTGAGGCTACCCTGGGAGACCCTGGGTGAGGGTCCCACGTGCAAGAGCACCGTGAGGAAGGGGCTGGAGGAGTGGGAGTGTGCTGTGCAGTCAGGTGCTGGCCCTCTGCTGAGTGTCCCCTTTGCCCAGTGTGGACTTGGGCTCTGTCTTTAGGGAGAAGTCTGTCTTTCTCTCTTTTTGGTACTGGGGATTGAACTTGGGACCTTTGAGCTAAATCCCTGGCCTCGTCTGTCTCTCTTGAGACCTTCCTGTGCAATTTGGGGGTCAGGAGTTTGGAGAAAGGCATTAGGGCCTGTACAGAGCAACAGTGAAATGACTGATGGGATTCCTTTCTTGCTTTTCCCCACCCACTGCCCCAAGTCACTGTCTCTGAAAATCTTTGTGACCTCTCTGTGCATAGAGATGCAAAACACTCACTTTAGCACCCTTTTAGGCAAAGGTGTTGGCTTTGGACCCCCAGACATCAGGGCCACCATTTAAGTTATGAGGACACACACACACACCCCAGGGGACCTTGAGAGATTACAAGAGGTAACAGGGGAGGCTGCTGAGGAGCTTGGGTAGGGAAGGAAAGAGGAGCGAGAAGCAGCAGGGTAAGAGGAAGCATGTCCAGCACCCAGTGTTAGCCAGGCTCTGAGGCCCTAAGAGAACCACGGCATGGGCAGGCCCCTCCCTGCTGGATGTGCAGACAAGTGGACCTGAGGGGGAAACAAACCTGACCGTGCCACCTCCACGGCTCCGCCAGGCTGATCGGGAGTCCTGGCCGGAACCCCCTGTGGTCTGCTCCATCCTCAGTGCCCTGCCTGTGGTCTGGGGGCTCGGGACCCTGAGAGGCTCTCTAGGAAAGAGTATGTCATTTCTGTCCCTTAGGACTCTGCACCCTGAGTTGGGTTTCTCCATTGACCTGGGTAGAGTAGAACTCTTGGTCCATCCTCTGGTTCCATGTCCTTGCTGATCTAGAGCAGGATACCCCTTTGGCTGGCACCAGGGACGGTGAAGGCTTCTAGTAGGGAAGCTGCATGGCCCTAGGGGAAGGCTGGTGGCCACCTGGATCAAGCTGAGTTAAGAATGTCCAAGGCTAGGGCCAGGGATTTAGCGCAGTGGTTCCATGCCTGCCTCACAAGCGCAAGGACCCAAGTTCCATCCCCGGTACCAAAAGAAAAGAATGGCCAAGGCCAGGGTTGGGAGATCAGTGACTCAGAGCTACCTGGTGGGCTGCACTGGGAGGTCTGTTCTCCAGAGGCTGGAGATGTGTGGGCCCAGGAACCCAGCCAGAGTTTCTACAGTAGAAACCCACCACCTCCCTCTTGATGGGTCACTCTTGCCAGGGACATTTGCAGGGCCTGTTGGGGTGGGCACTCCCCTCTTCAGACTCTGTTTTTGGAATGCAGATGTCTCTGGCAGGGACTCACACCTTGGCCTCTGACACCCTGGTGTAAATTAGTGTCAGGTGTCTGATGGTGTTGTGTTTTTGTTTTTTTCTGCACTGAAATATTGGGCCTGTTTGCAAGTTGGTTCCCCTTTCCTTGCCCACCCTCATCTGTGGGGCCTCCTGACTTAGGAAATAGTGTCTGCCCCTGGGGCCTGCCAGAGGGCCTGGGGAAAAGGCCTTCCTGGGGCTCTGGCCTGAGTCTCCCTTCCTGGCATTCTGTCTCCCTGGTGCTCTCCCAGCTGCTGAGATTGCCCTGGGTGGGTGTGCCAGAGGGCACAGAGGAAGGGCCTGCTTGGACAAAGGCCCAAATTGTCCCTGAAGCTGGGAGGCCTTGTTTCCTTCTTCTTTTGGGTTCAAACTTCTAATTTTCTCAGGCGTCTTTGCCAGTGACATGAAGTATGTGACATCTTGTGGTCTGGGCCAGCCTTTGCCCTTGAGGAGAGTGTGTGGCTGTGTGTGTGTATAGGGGTGCTGGAAGGTGGGGGCATAGAGCTGTGGAAAGATGGAGGGATATCGTGTGTGCAGAGGTGTAGGGTGTAGGGAGATGTAAGGGGTGTACAGGTTGTGGGAAGGTGTGGGAAGACAGAGGAGGTGTGGGACAGTGAGATGAGGGGACTGAGAGGTGGGGGAGTGAGTGGGGAGGTGAAAGGAACACGCGTGTGTAGGGTCAGGGAAAGGTGTGTGTGTGGGAAGGCGTGCTCGGTGTACGGGGCTCCCATGGCATGGGTCCCTGAGAGTGACTGCAGTCTGCCAAGGGTTATCTCGGGAGTGAGCATTAGCTGAAGAAGACCTGCTCTGCGATCTGTCCACGAGTCTGCGTTGCTGGTTTCAGCATGCTGTGGGGGCAGAGGGACAATGGGCAGGGTTTGGGGACACGAGGAGCTGAGCTTGCCGCTGGCCGGTTCTGTGGACGGCTGGCCCGGCCCTTGCTCTTGGCCTGTTTCTGCTTGCCTTCCTTTGGGCCTCCTCAGAGCCTGGCAGGTGGCAGTCACCGCCCACACAGCTGCCCTGCCCCCTGCCCCCTGCCCCCTGCCCCCCCCCCCGGCTGCTGGCGCGCCTTCTCCGCTTTGAGTGTGCGATCCTTCTGGATGCCATCCCTCCGTCTCGGGCCTCTGGCCCCTCTGTACTGAGTGTGCTTGTGGACAGAGAGCACAGGACTGGACCTGAGATCCCCGCTGTGGTAGCCTCTCCGACATGGCTCTTTCCCGACTGCAGCGGCTCCAGTGTGAGACCCAGGGCAAAGTCCTTCACCCTTGGTGAGCCTCACTTTCCTCCTCTGTAGCAGAAAGGAGGGCTCTGTCATCCAGAAGAGAGATAAACCTTTCCAGGTGTCTGAGAAGTTGCAGCCAGAAAACACTCAGGAAGTCATTATAATTGAATGAATTGGAGATACTTGCTAAAAATAAAGGGTTGGCCCCAGCAGAGCTGTCTTCCAGAGGATGTTCTTGCTGGCATCTGTCAGTACCCTCTGGCGAGTCCTGTGCCTTTGCAGGTATCCTGCCATCCACCGCCAGCCCTGTGCCCAGGGGTTGGACCCTAATTTGACACGCCCCTCAGCACCACCGCCGCCTCCTCCTCCTCCTCCTCCTCCTCCTCCATCTGGGCAGACACCCAGCCAGCATGTGAGCACTGGGGTAGTCACCACGAGGCAGAGCCCACGCTGCTGCTCATTTCTTCCTTCCAGCGAGTCCTCCAGGCAGCGCAGGGCCTTGTGGGTCTGTTCTGCCCTCACTTTGCTGCCCTGGCAAGAGGGAAACAGCTGTGACCTGCTTTATGGACTCTTTCCCAGGCCACCTCCTCCTGGGAGTTTCCCCCGCCCATGCAGGAATCCTGGAGAACTGGATTCCACAGGGCAGGAGCTGGGGAAGCTGAAGCTACCTGGAGGTAACAAGTGATAGTCTCCTCTGCTGGAGGCCTTGATTTGCAGAGTGGGTCGAAGCCCAGCAGAGGGTGCGAATGGCAGTTAGGAGTGAGGGCCGCCGGTGAGAGCTGCTGTGTCTCAACTCCCACAGTGCCGTCTTCCGTGTCTTCCTTCAGAGAGGCCTCAGCCTCTGGACTGCACAGCCCCGTCAGAGAAACTTGGGTCCTGGTTATCGCTGTCTGGAAACGTGTGGTGGTTCTCAAGTTTGGGACGAGCTGGTGTGGGAGCTACATGTGATAAGACTCAGGAGTCCCCGTGCTGGAGGCCACAGTTGGTAAGGGGAGATCATCCGGGACCTTCTGTGGTTCTCTCCGCCTTCCTGTCCTCCCAACTCTCCCCCGGGGAGGAGGAAGCAGGAGGAGTCCTCCCAACTCCCATGCTCCTCAGAGGGCACCTGGTTCTTGGGGCTGTGTGGGTGCGGCGAGATGCGGAGGAGGAAGCAAGACGAGCAGACCAGACAGAGGCGGTGTGGCTGCGCTGGCTCCTGAGATGATTCCTGGCTCAGGAAACTACACACTGCCAAGCTTTTCTGTCCCCATTTGCCAGACGTTCCATTCAGCCGATTGCCAGCTCCCGGTTCCTGGCTTTGTGATCTGAGTTGCCAGCTCCGGAGGAAGGAATGCTTTGAGAGTAGGCACGAGCTGCTTCACCTCCTGCATCCCTGTCTGTCCTCATGTTTGGAGCCCAGAGGCTGCAGGGTGTGTGGTGGAGCTGGGATCTCCGTGGGTTCCACGTGTGCCTGTGGATAGGAACAAATGTGGAAATAGTTCCTGAGCTGGGATGGGGACTCAAGCTCTGAGTCAAAGCCAGCAGTTCCACAGGCTTCCAGCCCTGTCCCTCTGCTTACCTAGGACCCAGACAGCCCTTTATTAAACTCTTGGATAGGGCCGGGGATTTAGCTCAGTGGTTCTGCCGCCTGCCTTGTAAGCACAAGGTCCTGAGTTCAATCCCCAGTACCAAAAAAAAAAAAAAGCCCAAAAGTAAACTCTTGGATATACTTTGGCTTCAAATTAGTGGAGAGTCCAGCATATACCCAGGGAGTAGAGAGATGGAGAATAAGTCCAGGTAGGAAACAGTGAACCATGGGGCTGCTAAAATTTGGCAAAGAGGATGCTGGGAGGGGTGGGAAGAAAACAGCAGCAGTTTTCCAGGGACTCATATTTGGAACTAAGTAGGAGCTGCACAGAGGGAACGAAGGCTAATGAGAGAGACTTTGTCAGTACATGTCATTCAGCCATGGGCTGACATCAGAGAGGCATCCAGAGCTCTTCCGGGATGAGATGCATATCCGTTGGAGGCTGGGAGGTGGCCTAGCTGACCTTCATCTACTTCCTGGTGCAGGGCTATGGAGGTTCCCTGTTGGGGCTGGTGTGGGGGAGGGACAGGTGGAGCAGGCAGCCCGTGGGTGGCGTGAGAGGCGGGGCAGAGATTCCTGGCTGTTAAGGACTCATGACCTCCAGCTCCTGCACCCTATCTGTCCCAAGAGTGACGCTGAGGGTTCCATCCTAGAACTGAATTTTCTTCCCTGAGTAAAAACTACTAAAGGTTGGGATGCCCAAGGCCCTGGGGCCTTGAGACCCTGTGTATTGTTCACCACCTTGCTTGAGAGCTCTCCATTCCCCTGTGCAGCAAAGATGGGCCAAGCCATGCAGCATCTTCCTGCTTTGTGCTCTGGTGGCGATTGAGTTATTTATGGATATGTCTGTCACCTTGGCTCGATTGTAAGCTCCCTAGAATTGTGCCACAGTTATCTCTGTACTTCTTACTACTCAGATACTCGTATCCAGCACCCACTGGGATGCAATTCTGTGGCTGAGGATGTGGGGAGGTGACCTAGACTCTATGCCCCCCCAATCCTCTTGAGCAGAGCCACCCTGATATGGTTGGTGTCTGACAGCAGGAAGCTTCTCTGCCCACAGGGTCTGAACAGAGCCAGCTCCACAGAAGGGATGGTCCTGTCCCTTCTCTCCACCCTGTGACTCTGCACCATTGTATGGCTCTGCCTGACCCTGCTTCCTCCCTGCCAGCCCTGGGCCATCTGTGGGCAGCTGAGTGAACTGAGTTTGGTGCCTGGTGCTGCTTATACCCTGGCACTGACCTGCTCAGCCATAAGCTTGTCTTCTTCTGCAGCTGACTCCCTAGTGCTTTTTGGGGTCCCTTTATTCAGTTCCTTCTTGTCTTCCTGAGAGTTCTGCAACCCTAGTCTGTGGAGTCAAACCTGGCCGCATATATGAATCACTTGAAGGGCTGAATCAGAACATCCAGGGGAGGGGCCGGGAATTTCTGTGTCTGAAAAACTTCCCAGATGACAATTACAGTCATTGAGTGTGAACTCTGGAGCATGTTATTATGTCAACATAAAATTTTGTGGGTGTGTTTATATAGGAAAATATCCTAGTTCTTACGGGATTCAGGCTGAAGTGTTCAGAGGCAAAGTGTATGCACCTTGCTGCAAATGAGTAGGCAGAAGAGAGCACAAATCAGTGCGTGCAGGTGTGGAAGGGAAACTGGCTGTCACTGACCTTTCTGTTTCCATCTGCTCTCTGAGAAGTGGATCCTAGGAGAGAACAGCCCCTCGCCACCGCCGCCCCCCCCCCCCCCCCAGTTTCTTTGCCTTGGCCAGGGGCTGCCTTTTACGTAGAATGCAATGTGTAGAGTGAGTGCTCCCTGGAGGTGTGTGACAGAGCAGTGCTGGCCCCAGACAGCTCTTCCTGGGTGGGCTGGAGAGTAGAAATGACACAGGCCCTCACGAGGTGCTGGAGACGAAACCTAGGGCCTCCTTGCACATGGTAGGCAAATGCTGTGCCACCGAGGAACATCCCCCAACTATTTGCTTTTTAACAGAATCCCTAGTAGCCCTTGAAGACCAAGGGACTACATCATCTTCCAGTGTGTCAACCCAGCAGAGGCTGAGCCAGAAGGAGTTGATTTGGGGAGGGGAAGGCAGGAAACATGAGACCCTGATACCGAAACTTCTTTCTTTTTTTCTCCCTTTGGGACTTGGGGATTGAACTCAGCACCTTCACACTGAGCTACATGCCCAGCCCTTTTTATTTTTTATTTTGAGATAGGGTCTCACTGAGTTGCTAAATTGCCCAAGCTGGGCTCAAACTTGCAATCTTCCTGCCCCAGCCTCCCGCAGTGCTGTGATTACGGGTGTGTGCCACCTTGCCTGGCCCTGATGCCTAAAATTCTTGGTCCTCCAGCCCCAGAAAATGAAAGTTGGGGCATTGATTGCTGCTGGTCGCTGCTTCCTTTCCCCTTCCCTTTTCTGGATTACCCCTGTGCCCAACTGCTGCTTTCTGAACCCATGCTGCACCTTGGAGGGGGCTCTTCTAGTCCTGCAGGGGACGAATTTGTCCTGTCTCCTCGTGTCTCATCTCTCAGCATCCAGGGGCCAGGGATTTAGCTCAGTGGTTCCCACTTCCTGCCTCAAATCCCCAGCACCAAAAAAAAAAAGATCTCTCAGCATCTGGCCGAGGGAGTGCTGAGTTCTTTTGGAAGAAGCAACTGCCAGGTTGGCCCCGTGTGTGCGTGAGATCTGTCAGTGGGCTGGGCTTCCCTCCCTGGGTGGCTGAGCTGGTCTAGTGGTGTCCTGTGGCCCAGAGGGCTGGTGGTTAGAGAGCGGAAGCTCATCTTTCCTCCGTCTGAATTCCAGTCTGGGAAGTGCCTCAGGATGGGGCCTGCTTGGACCACCCTTCTTTTTGGCCTTTCCTTCTATCCATTCTGGAGTCCTCCGAGAAATTTCACCTTCGGAAATCTGTACATCTCAATCCGACACTATTAGAGCCAGAAGGCACTTTGTGTGGTTTTCCTACCCATCCATGCACCTGACTTAAAAATGCCCCTTCCAGCCCAGTTTATTTGGAATCCCAACCCTGTGTTTCAAGAACTCTGAAGAAGGGCCTCACCTATGTTCTCGTCACCTGGTTTCCATGTCTAAAAATTTCTCATTGCCAGAAAGCCTGGCCCTTAGGTTGGGATTCAGATACATCTTTTCAGTGGAAATGAAATGGATTTGGAACTTGAGGAGGTTAGTGGGGGAGACTTGTCCATAAACATGTCATTTTGATGAATGTATTTTAAGGCCATGTTTGAGAGCAGTGCAGTGGCCGGCGAGGGGTTCAGAGAAGGATTCCTGCAAAACAAGGCATCTGGGCAGAGTCCCAGGAGGGCTTGAGGGAGAAACACACAAGCAATAGGACTGGGAAGGGGTGCCCAGGAGAAGGAAGCCCTGGAAGTGAGTCACAGAGGTGTCAAACACAGGTAATGAATGCTTGCAGGGAGAGGGAGATGGGGCTTGCTGATAAAGGCCTCCAAGAGGAGTCAAATAAGCCTTTGGAAGGTTTTAAGCAGAAAATAGGATGATCAGATTTAAACCTTAGAAAGAGCCCTCAGGCTGCTCTTCAGAGAAAGCCTCAAGAGGGAAAGATCAGTGGGAGGAAGGGCTATTGAGAGGCTGTCGTGGGCCGGGGATTTAGCTCAGTGGTTCCGCCACCTGCTGCGCAAGCGCAAGGACCTGAGTTCCATCCCCAGTACCAAAAAAGAAGAAGAAATGAAAGGCTGTTGTCCTGGCCCAAAGGAGAGGAGATAAGGACTTGAATTAAGATAGCAGTAGTTCGGATAGAAGGAGGGACTAGCTTTGGGCTGAGAGGGAAAGTGGGCAGGCCGTGGTGATTTGATGTGGGTGAAGGCAGGGAGGAAAGAAGGCCACGCCTCAGATTTGTCCATTTGGATTTTGAGATGCAGCGGGCATGAGAATCTGAAGGAGCCACGGACATCTGGAATAACCAAGTGAGTGGTGGGGGTAGGAGACAAAGGTACAGAGCAGACAGTGGGCTGGGATGGACACCTGAGCCAGCACCAGCACTTCAGGGTGGACAGAGGACAAGGAGGACACAGGTGAGAGTGGAGAACAAGAAAGAAAATAACGTCATGAAGCCAGGGGGCCGAGGGTGGAGGCCCTGGCAGGGCAGGGGGAAATGCTGCTGAGTGGGGCGGCCTGGGCATTGTCCCCCAAGCTGTTTTAGAGGGCCGTCGGGCCGATGCTGGATGCCAGCGAGTTAAAGGAATATGGGGAAGGGGAAGTTTGGGAACAGGGGTGTCATCTCCTCTCTCATGAGGCTTGGCTTGGCTCAAGGGAAGGGAGAGCAGAGGGGGCAAAACGTCAAGGGACGGTATTTAGGGTGTAGGTTTTATTTCATTTTTAAGGCTGAAAGAAGTTGTTGATGTGCTGAAGAGTGAAACCAAGTCGAGGGGAAGAAGTTGAAGATATGGGGAAGTTGAAAGAATTAAAAGCATCATAAAACAGCAATATAGGCATACCCGCAGTTTGTAATGGCTAGATCTTGGAAACAGCCCAAATGCCCATCAACAGATGAATGGATAAAGAAGATGTGGTTTTTTATATAGTGGAGTACAACTATGCCATAAAGAAGGATAAGCTTGAGCCATTTCTAGCTAAATGGATGCACCTTGAGACCATGCTCTTAAGTGAGATAAACTGGACACACATGATTAAATACCACATTGTTTCTTTGGTGTGAGAAACTGAAAGTGTAAATAAATGTATAACAGACACTGGGAAATGGGAAGAAAATGTTCACATGAGAAGGGGAACAAAGAGGGAGGAGGGAAAAAGGAAGGGACAGAAAAAGAAAGAATAGAAGAATAAAATAGAAGCAAAGCTTTTGTAAATAAAGAGAGGTAAAGGGGTTAGGAGGGGAGGGGACTGGGAAAAAAAGCAGCAGCAAGATATAGCATGTACAGGTGCAGATTCCCTATGATGACTGTGATCATCATGTAGATCTAAAATGTACCAATAAAAAACGCAGAAAAGATATATATACAGAGAAGGGAAATCCACGGGACACTGTCCTGGATCTGAGCAGGGAGGCAATGGGCCCAGGCCGCCGTGCCTCAGCAGGAGCTGGCCACCTCCTCTCCCCAGACCAAACGAGCAGTGCAATAAGTTGGGGCTGGGAGAAAGGCAAGGAGTTGAGGAACTGCTTCTGACTGCCTCAGTTCTCCTCACAGTGGTGCCCAGCTAAGGCAGATCTTAACATTCTTCATATCCCAGCTCAGGGCTGAAAATACACAGTCATTCTCTGGATTAAAAGATTTAAACCCAGTGCCCAGCATGCTGACACACACCTGTAATCCCAGCACTTAGGAGGCTGAGGCAGGAAGATTGAAAATTTGAGGACAGCCAGGGCTACATACTGACCCTGTCTCAACAACCCCAGCCCTCACAAAAAACATAAGCCCAGCCCCTCTTTGAGCCCATTTTTCTAGTGTCTCCTACGCAGGACTTCTTCCTCTCCGCCCCCCAGTTTCTCAGCTCTGAACGGCCAAGTTCTGTGTATCTCCACATTCACATTCAACTCCTTTGAATTTCAAGGAGCAACACTCCCTCAGACCTTCTGTGGATAGAAGGAGTCTAGAAGGTGGTGAGGGAGGGTCAGGGAAACTCAGCTGGGAAGGAAAGAGGGAAGAGGCTGGGCTTGGGCTGGTGCATCTTTGAGGACCTGCGTGCTAAGTGCAGTTGTTGTCAGGGTCCTGAGCCTGTGGCTGACAGATGCCCTGGGGTCCAGGGAGGGCACCTCAGCTGAAGGGAGATGCTGTCTTGATTTATTTTGAATCAAATGGAACTTGCCACTCAAGAATCTACCTGAAGGTGAGGGTGGTAGCATTTGGCCTGAATCCCAGCACTCTAGGAGGCTGATGCAGGAGGATCCCAAGTTCAAGCAAAACCTGGGCAATTTATTGACATAGCAAGACCCTGTCTCAAAATAAAAAAATTAAAAGTAGGGCTAGTGTGAAGATTCTGGGTCTGATCACCAGTAACAACACACACAGGCTAGCTGAACCTTTTTCCTATTGGTGTTTTCAGTTTTGTAATTGTGAGGAATAACGTGTTATGTGTGTGTGTTACCCCTTGGGCCAAGCGGTACAAGAGAAGGAACCACTTCTGATATTATGTGTAATTGTGGTCGTCCCTGCCGCTGCGCCTGGGTTAGAAGTCACTGCGGCCCACTCAGCCTCCCCCAGTCTAATGGAAAACACAGAGGTCTGTGGTCCTTCTACTGCTTCAGACTGGAACTTCGTGGGCAGTTTCTGTAAATGCCACTGCCCCACTGCAGGCCAAGGAAACCGCAGTGTCTTGAGGGTGTGTGGCACGAGTCCTTTTGAAAAGGTCTGTGATTTTGGTGTGCAGCTGGCAGGAGAGCCGCTGCTCCATGAAATCCACTTCGCACCTCGTGGCTCGGGAAGCAGGAGGCACCAGTGTTGGCGCAGGGAGAGGGCTGCTTGCAGCTGGAGGCAGCTGGCCCGGGCCACAGGCACCCTGGGCTCCTCAGCATTCTCGTCTCACCTGGGAGTGAGCTTTGTTTTATTGAACTTATTGGTGTATTGGGGAGGATCCTAGTGCAACTTGAGTAATTGAAAAGGTCTGCTTAATTGGGCCCTGCTGTACTTTGATTTACAGCTTTATTGCAATTGATATACAATAAACTGTACATATTTAAAATGTACAATTTGATAAGTTTTGACAGACAAATGCACTGGTGAAACAATCACTATGACCAAGATAGTGAACATATTATTCATCACTCCTTAAAAGTTCCCATATGGCCCCCTTTTTAATTTTAATTTTTTTTTTTGGTAGTGGGGATTGAACTCAGGACCTTGTGGTTGGGAGGCAGGTGTCGGAACCACTGAATTAAATCCCCGACCCATGCCCCCTTTTTAATCTTTCCCTCTTTCCATTCCTTCCCCAGATAGCCACAAACGCTGATCTGCTTTTTGCCACTGTAGATCAATTTGCATTTTCTAGAGTTTTGTGTAAATGGAATTGTACATATTTATACTCTTGTCTGGGTTTTTTAAAATTAGAGAATCACCCTTGTTTTTACATTTGTCACTAATTTATTCCTTTCATTGCTGAGCATGTAGATATGTAGACGTCACATTTTAAAAAGTCTGTTTGCCTATCAATGGACATTTGGGTTATTTCCTATTTGAGTTGTTACAGATAAAACCTCTGTGAATATTTGTGTACAAGTCTATATGGACTAATGCTTTCATTATTCTTAGGTAAGTAGAAATAGGGTGACTGGGAGACGGGGATTTAGCTTAGTGGTTCCGCCACTTGCCTTGCAAATATAAGGTCCCGAGTTTGATCCCTGGTACAAAAAAAAAAAGAGAGTAACTGAGTCATAAAAATTTTTAAAATTTTTAATTTTGGTGGTACTGGGAATTGAACACAGAGCCTTTGCAGTGAGCTATGTCACCAGCCCTTTTTAAATTTTGTATTTTGAGATAATATCTCACTAAGTAGCCTCGACTAGACTAGAACTTGCCATCCTCCCGCCTTGGCCTCCCAGAGCATGCCACCATTGTAATGGTGGGGCTGAGCCCAGGGCCTCACGTACGTTGAGTGCCCTACCATTGAGCTACAGCCCAGCTCTTGAGTGCTGTCCTCTTTAAACTGAATGAAGACACTTTGCTTCCATTTTTAATTTATTATTTATTTATTTATTTATTTATTTATTTTTTGGTACTGGGGATAGAACTCGGGTCCTTGCGCTTGCGCAGCAGGCGGTGAAACCACTGAGCTAAATCCCCAGCCCTGCTTCCATTTTTTAAATCCTCCCTCTCCTTGAGGCAGTTTCTCTGGAACAGTTTCTCTGCTCTGCACATCCAGGCTCAGTATATCTCCTGCTCGTTAATGAGGCTCCCTCGGGCCTTCTGTGGATAAAAAGTGTCCCGGCAGGAGCTGTGGGAGGGTGGGGGAACTCGGCTGGCACAGCAAGAGCAGAGCATCTTCAGGTCCCCTGAGGCCAGGCTCAGGCTGGTGCATCTTTGAGGCCCTGCGTGCTGAGCAGTACGAGGGTGAGAGTTGGGGACCAGGGATGGAGACATGTGCACGTGTGCAAGTGAACGGTGGGCAGGGGACGTGCAGATAACATGGTCTGGCTCTTCCTTCTTATGCCATCTTGGCTTCTTTCCATCTGTTATGAGCCCTGCAGAAATAGCCACTGGCCCGGATTCCATCCCCTGTGTACAATATTGATTAATCTGTCTTGTGACTGAATGGTATTTGTGTGCCCATTGGTTGCAGGTGCCCGGACACCATGCCCCAGACCTCCAGGCCTAATGCTGGCAGGAAGTAGAAGGCTTCTTTGTCTCTCGTCCCCCCGTCCTCACCATGTCTTCGACTCAGGGCAGTGGGGAGCACTGGAAGTCCCTGGAGTCCGTGGGCATCAGCTGCAAAGAGCTGGCCATGGCCGAAGCTCTGCAAATGGAGTGTGATGCTCTGTCCCGGCTCCGGCACCACAAGGAGGAGAGCAGGGCCAAGCAGAATGAAGAACATACTCTCATCGAGTGGGACGAGCCTGTCTTGGACTTCTACAGCAAGCCGGCGGGGAGACGGAATGACCTCAAGCTCTTGCGCGGTCTCTCTGGCTCTGATCCTACCCTCAATTACAACTCCATCTCCCCACAGGAAGAGCCACCCAACCACTCTCTCGCCCAGGGCTCCCAGCCTGGCCCGGATCCCTGGCCCAAAGGTTCTCTTCCTGGAGACTATCTCTACATTTTTGATGGTTCAGATGAGGGGCTATCTTTGTCCCCAGGACCAGGGGACATAGATGGCTCTTGCAAAAAATTGTCCCCACCTCCTCTGCCTCCCCGAGTCTCTATCTGGGACACCCCGCCCCTGCCTCCCAGAAAGGGGTGCCCCTCATCCTCCAAGGTCTCTCAGCCCAACGACATCAACACTTTTTCTTTGGTCGAACAACCACCAGCTAAACTGCTGGGGCATCAAATCCTGGAAGAGGAAGCGTTGCCAGGAGGCAGGGGACAGGGGCATCTGCTGGGGTCTGTGGACTTCGATGGCATCAACGATGCAATCACAAGGCTCAACCTGAAGTCAACCTATGATGCGGAGATGCTGCGGGACGCCAGCAGGGGGTGGAAGGAAGGTCGAGGGCCCCTGGATTTCGGCAAGGACAGCCCTGGAAAACCTGTGTCGCGGAGCAAGACCATGCCCCCTCAGGTGCCGCCCCGGACTTACACCTCCCGCTACGGCAATCGGACAAATGTGGCACCTAGCAAGAACCGCAGGATTTCTGCTGCTCCGGTGAGGCCCCTAGGTGTTTCTTTTGTGCCTTTTCCCCCATGTCACTCAGAAACAAGGACCAGTCCCTCTCTCTTTTTTGCTGTTGCAAATTGAGCTCTCCAAGTACTCACCCCCTAGCATCCTCCCCTCCCCACAGTGGGGGAGAAGTGCAAGGTAGGCCTGACTGGGGGACTGGGGAGAGGAAAACCAGTAAAGGTGCGGCTCTCACTCAGGGCCACGTTTCATGGGTCTGGGCTGAAACAGCCCTCCTCGGTGGGAGCTGGTCCCCACTCCATGGTTTAAGGACTGAATTGGGGCTCAGGAGATTCATTGTTGACTGGCTGAATGCTCCTGTACACTTGAGGAAGTTGCTTCCAGTTGCAGGGGCCCTGCTCTGTCAAAGCCCTGTGCAGACATGAAGATAATTCATAATATTAGCTGTTTATTGCTCACCAAATACCAGACCCTGGTTCAGATCTCCACAGCAACCCTGCCTGATAGTCTAAAGCTGCATAGCAAGAAATGGCAGAGCCTCCATCCAACCCTCCTCTCGCTGTTTCAGAGCACCTCCCTGCCTTTTTAATGCTAAAATATATATTACATGTCTGTCTTAGTTACTTGTCTTGTTGCTGAGACAAAATACGTGACACACAGAATTAGAGGGGAAGGTTTATTTCGCTCATGGTTTATAGAGGTTTCAGTCCATAATCAGCTGGCTCCAGGGCAGGGTGGCTTGGCAGAGGGGCATCACAGAGGAGAAACAGTTCATGGCAGGCAGGAGGCAGCAAAAGCAAGCAAGCAAGGGACCTTACCAGCTTCTTTCTGCCCCTTTTATCTAGGCTACTAGGATTAGGGTGGTGCCAAACCAATCAGTGGATTGCTTAGTAATCACACACCCTTAATCCCAAGATCACATACTGTAGATCCAGCCACCTCTGAAAAAGCCCCACCTATGACCAGATGAGGCTTTGGGGTGACAACTAGACACAAACCATAACACTCTGCCCCTGACCCCCAAAGACTCATGTACATTCCTTTACATAAAAGACATTTAGTCCATCTCTAAGAGTTGCCAAAGCCCTGACAGTTTCAGCATTGCTGAAAAGTCTAAGTCCCAAGCGTCCTCTGAGATTTAAAGCAAACTCTTAGCTGCAAACCCCTGTGCAAATGAAAAGAAATAAACACTTCCCACATACAATGGCACAAGATAAACATTACCATTCTAAAAGGTACAAATAGGGGATGTAAAGGAATGGGACCAGAGCCAGTCCAAAATCCAGCAGGGCAAACATTAAGTCCTGTAGTTGCATGTCCAGCATCCGAGGCAATCTGGAAAGATGTGAGCTCCAGAGGGCTTGAGTGCCTCCACCCCTACGGCGCTGCTGGCTGTGGTGGCTCCCGTGGCTTCTCTCTTGGGCCAGCGCTGCTCCCTCTTTGCAGTTTTCTTCAGATGATTCACATTCCTGGCTTCTCCAAACTTCTGGGGTCTCCACTGTACCTTCAGCTTCACTCACTGCCTTCTCGGGTACACGGCCTGGCTTCCCAGGCCTTTTTCTGAAACCTGGATAGAAGCCTTCCTGACCCCACAACTCTTGCATTCTGCATGCACCTAAAACCAGTGCCACTGGATGCCCAGAGCCTGCTGCCAGCTGGAGCAGTAGCCGGGGTTCCTTCTCTTTTGGCTGTAGGGGTCAAATGCCTATGAACCAAATCCCAAGGAACAACTTCCCTAGGCCACTGCCATTCTGGAACATGGTGCCCGGGGCTCTCTTCTCAGAGTAAAGTCTTTCACTTTTGCAAGTCCAAGGCTGCAATTGCTGGAGTCCTGCTGGTTCTTGTGATGTCCTCAGGCCATCTTTTCTGTTGTCTTCTTCTGAACTACTTGGCTTTTCCTTGCTAGTCTTTTCAGTGACCATTTTCTCCTCTCTTCCATCTTTACAGGCTGCAACTTTACTGGAGCTTCCTTTCTGGCCAAACTCACAACATTTTGAATCATTCTGCTGGGCTCTTTGCCCTTGAGTCTGAACATAAATCTGGCTAAAAGCCCCAACAGTAGCCATGCCACTGCCTCAACATTAGGCTGCCTTGAAATTTCTTCTGCCAGATTAATTAGTCCGTTGCCTTTAATCTTAATCTCAGGCTGTTTCTGGACACGAGCAAAATGCAGACAAACTTTCTGCCAAGGTATAGCACACAACAGCCAATGCAGTCCTTCCCAGCAGAAACCACCTGAGCTTGGACTTTATCAGCAGGATTTCTGTCAGCCTTCTGGTCTTCTGAGCTTTGACCAGAATCTCCCATCAAGTACCACCTAAGGCTTTCCAACTTTCTATTTTTTCGGGGGGCATCTCCAAACCTTCCCTGACACTTCCCCTTCCAGGAGGCCAATTCCAAAGACTCTTGAGCCATGTGGTCAGGTAATGTCACAGCAACAACCCAACTTCTCTGGTACCAAATTCTGTCTTAGTTACTTTTCTCATTGCTGAGACAAAAAACCCAAAGTTAAAGGGGGAAAGATTTACATAGCTCATAGTTTGTAGAGGTATCAGTTCGTAATTGGCTGGCTCCAAGCCAAGGTGTCTTGGCAGGGGGCCATCGAAGAAGAGAAAACAGTTCATGGCAGGTAGAAGACAGCAAAAATAAGAGACCTTAGTAGCTTCTTTCTGACCCTTGTATACTCTCTCTAGGCTACCAGGATTAGGGCAGTGCCAAACCAATCAGTGGATTGATTTGGTAATCACACACCCTTAATCCCAGCATCACACACTCTAGATCCAGCCATCTGTGAAAAAGCCCCACCTATGACTGCATGAGGCTTTGGGGGGACATCTAGACACCAACCATAATAATACCTTATCACATTAAACCTGGGTGGTACTAGGTATTGATCCCAGGGCCCCATACATGCTAGGCAAGTGCTCTGCCACTGAGCTACATCCTCAGACCTTTTTCTTAATTTTGCAAGATAAAGTCTTGGTAGGTTGCCCAGGCTGGCTTTAAACTTGTGACGCTCCTGCCTCAGCCTCCTGAGTAGCTGGGATTATAAGCATGTGTTTCCATGCTTGGTTAGCTGCACTTAGCCATCTGTTTCTTTTCTTTCTTTCTTTCTTTTTTGGTACCAGGGATTGAACTTGGGACCTTGTGCTTGCCAGGCAGGTGGTTGAAGCCACTGAGCTAAATCCCCAGCCCTACTTTTCTTTTTTTTGTGTGGTGCTAGGGATTGAACACAAGGCCTTCACACTGAACTACATCTTCAACTTTGTTTTAATTTTTAAATTAATTTTGGGGATTTTTGAGACAGGGTCTTGCTATATAGTTCAGGTTGCCCTTGAACTTACTATGTAGCCCAGGCTGGCCTTGAATTGACAGTGATCCTCCTGCTTCAGCCTCTTGACTGCTGGGATTGCAGGTGTGTGCCACCATATGTGGCTTACTGGCTTTCTTTCTTTCCCTTCCTCTCCCTGTCTCTTGCTCTCTCTCTCTCTTTTTTTTTGGGGGGGTACCAGGGATCTAACTCAGGACCTTGTGCTTTCGAGGCAGATGGCAGCACCACTGAGCTAAATCTCTGGTGCTCTTTTTCTTTTTTGAGACAGGGTCTCACTGAATTGCTGTGTTGCTCAGGTTGGGCTCTAAGTTGGGGTTCTCCTGCCTCAGCCTTCCAGAGTACTGGGATTATAGGTGTGCGCCACTATGTCTGGCTCATTTTAGCCATTTGTAAGCATACAATTCAGTGGCATTCAGTAAAGTCAAATTGTACCATCTTCACTGCTGTCCCTCGCTACCTACTCTTCCCAGTGACATTTACAAAATTTTTCAGTATGACAGTGATAATTTGGCTTGGATCAGTAGGTAGTGTAAAGTAGCACTGCAAAGAATGTAGACTTTGATGTACCACAGGTGGGTTCCTGCTTCAGTGTGTTTCTGGCTCAGGTAGCATTACAGGATCGCCATGGGTGGGACCTGAAAGATGCTTTAAGTTTCACCCTGGACCGCTAGGAATCCTGACTACAATGAGTCAAGAGGCTCCCCACCTGGGCTGATGGATTGCACCTGTAATCCCAGCACTCTGGGAAGCAGAGGCAGGAGGATCGAAAGTTCAAGCCTAGTCTGGGTGATTTAGCAGCTTAATGAGAATCTGTCTCAAAATTTAAAAAAAAAAAAAAAAAAAAAAAAATAGGGCTGGGGATGTAGCTCAGTATGAAAAGCCCTGGGTTCAGTCCCCATTAGAGAAAAAGAAAAGAGAAGAGAAAAAGGCTCCCCACAGCTGAAGGCTTGTGTAGCAGCTTATCATAGCGGCTCACTCCATCCCTGTTTCCTCTTTACCCATTGTCCGAGGAATCTGGGGCTTTCCCACCTTATGTCCAGCCTTTGGGATCCATCCCAACTCTGAAGCTCCACAGTCCTCCCTCCTGCATTTCTACTGAGAGCCCCTGAAAGCAGAATCAGCTCCTGGGAGAAGCTGCAGCTCCACAGCTCAGGCTTTTTAAAGGCCCTGATCTGAGAGGTGGGGCTGCTCCTGCTATTTATAGGGCTGGGAGAGTCCTGTGCATGCTCCCAGTTCCTCGCCCAGAGCTGGGCCTGCTCCCCAAGCAGGCCACCCTAGTAGGTGGTCACCTCCGTTCTCACTGGCTCTTCTGCCCCCACCCCGTGTGGCATCAGAGTTCTGAGAGGGAGCTCGATCCTGATCTCCTTGAAGAAGCGAGGGCAAAGCAAAAAGCTCTTGCCAGTTTCAAGGGGAGAAATGCGGCCTTGGCCCTCCCCACCTCAGCTCAGTGCTGGGGCTCAGCCTGGCAGGACGGGGGACCCCTTGAGCTCTCGGCCTGTACCCCCACCCCGCCTTCGTCGGGCCTCCAACCGGGGCGAGCCTCCTTATCACGGGCCCGCTGAGCCATCTCTGGAAATGGCTGGCTCCAAGTGCCAGCCTGGTACCCACGCTGCCAGCCTCTGCCTGGCAGACTCCCCCAGGCAGCATTGGGCGCTGCTACCAGGGCCTGCCAGCCGGGCAAACGTAAGTGGCTTTTGTTTTCTTCCAGTGCCAGTGAGTGGTACAGAAAGGGCATGAAAATGGCCTTCGGTAGCCATTCTGTTCTCTCCCTTTCCTGCTTTCTCTCCCTCCCACCTCTTTTTGTCTCTGTCTCTCCTTTGTGGGTTAATTGCAACAGTGGTGCTATTGTTTTGACTGGGACACAGGCACGGTTGGCAGAGCCAGGGCCTCACGTGCCAACTGTCCCCACTGCTGTGCTCGCCTCTGTGCCCCTAACCCTACCCACACACTCCAGGGAGCCCGGCTGAGGTAGGTGCCCAGAGGAAGCCATGGCTGGGGACACACCCAGGAGGAGCTCAGCTGAGTTGCTCTGCCCCGAGGGTGGGGAGGACCTAACAATAGCCAGTGAGGAAGACAGGTTTGAGGCGGTGATGCCAGTAGCTCAGACCAGAGCACCAGCCTCCCTGGGAGCAGCTGCCGGGACCCGCTGCCTTCACCGGACGCGGGCTGGGACTTCCTGGACTTTCAGGCAGCAAAGCCTCATTCTTGTGTGGCCGCCCTGGTGGGCCTGTCCCTTGCTCTTCCCGTTAGGGTCCTTCCTGGGTGACCAAGAGCAGGGGTGGGGCAGTTTGGGGCCTTGTCCCGGCCTCCTGGCACCACATGCATGTTCTGGGAGAGGAAGTGGGGCCAACCAGGGCAGGCTCCCTGGCAGCCCAGCCATTCAGAACCAACAAGCTCTGGAGCTGGGAGGAAGGAGCCAAGCCTTCCACCAGGTTCTTTCCGGCCAGACTGCTGCTGCGATACTTTCTTCTTCAAATAGCACCTACCAAAAAGGCCCATGTGTCTGAGTCATCTCCTCTGTCCTTGGGGCTTCCTGTGGATGTTGAGGCTTTTACCCAGGGTCAAGCCTCCCTAGCTGTCCTTGGGGCCACCCACCTGCCCTGGCCTCAGCAGAGGTGCTGGGTCAAGAGCTGCTTCTCAGCTCACCACCATGCTCTGGGAGCCACCCCCAGAAAGCCCTCCCACCACAGCGGCCCCCAGCTGGTCAGGCGTGTTCCCTCATGGAGTGGGTGTGCCCCCCTTGTCCGCTGTACCCCGGCCTCCATTCTTCACCCAGGCTTCACCTCCTCTTTTCCAATTCAGCTTTGGGTGTGCTAGGATGGCAGATAAATGTATTTGTGGAGCCCCCTACTTTCTTGTGGTCTGTTCACTGTGTTGAGTAGCTAGAACCGCTTTGCACCTAGAGTCTGTGTTAGAGATGGAGTCTCTTCAGGGAGAGGTGCCATGAGGGAAAAGGCACTGAATCGGCTGCTCTTCCCTTCAAGGTGGGCTCCCGGCCCCACACCGTCACCAACGGCCACGAGTTGTTTGAGGTGTCAGAGGAGAGAGATGAGGAAGTTGCTGCCTTTTGCCACATGCTGGATGTGTAAGAGTTCCCGGGGACAGAGGGCTTGGGAGGTGTGGGTGGCTGGGAGAAGGATCACCCATTCATGAGCTTGCTTTAGGAAGCAAGAACTGTGTTAAACTTCACAGCTGAGGAAGGCTTCCTACTTCTGGTGTCTGCAGGTGTTTTGACATCTTAGCTTCTCATTTCAAAAAAAATTCTTGAAACTTCGTCTCTAACGATGCAGTTACCCTCATCACTTTTGACGCTGGCCCTCAGGTTCCCTTAGGAACACTAATGTGGGCTGGGGATTTAGCTCAGTGGTTCCGCCACCTGCCTTGCAAGTGCAGGGACTTGAGTTTCATCCCTGGTACCAAAAAAAAAAAAAAGAAACACTAATACACCCCAGGTAGAGATAAGAGTGTTCTCTTGATCCAAAAGAGAAAGGAAATGAATTCCTAAGTCTTCTGACTTCCTTCAGGAAGCTTTGGATTGTGGAACTCTCTTGTGCTCCCCTATAAGAGACGTTCTGCAACTCGAGCAGAGATGGCAAGAACAGTTTCCTACGGCCATCTCCCCACTGCCCTTGCTTGGCCTGAGCCCCCGAGGGCCTTGCTGAGTGGGGGCAGGGGACCCTGGGCCTCGGGGTCAGAGGGTCTCTGAAGGCACAGTGAAGGCCCTTCCTCCCCTCCTGTGCAGCCTTCGATCAGGCTCTGACATCCAAGACTACTCCCTCACCGGATATGTCTGGAGTGCTGTCACCCCGAGCCCAGAGCACCTTGGGGATGAGGTCAACCTGAAGGTGACTGTGTTGTGTAACAGCCTTCGGGAGCCACTCACTTTCACCTGTAACTGTAAGTTAGCAGGGGAGGACTTGGGCACATCTCTTGAGGTGGGGGCAGTGACAGCTTTGGTCCATAGGATCCTTTGGCCTCCCTCCCACCAGTCCTTGTGGCCCGGATGAAGGGTGGCAGGGAAACTCCTTTTGGGGGCTGGGTCTAGAGCCAGCTTGAGGTTCA
Organism: Heterocephalus glaber; assembly: GCF_000247695.1. Next base: position 6,572,497 of record NW_004624807.1, read on the forward strand.
CAGGCTCTTTCCCCAGCCCCAAGTGTGTTTGCTTTTATCTTGTTGGTGGTGATCCTGAGAGGGTCAGCTGGGGATGGAGGATCGAGGTGGGGAGGCCGAACCTTGCCTGGCCCAGGCCCAGCGATGTTACTCCCCGGCCCTTCCAGGTTCCTCCACTGTAGACCTGCTCATCTACCAGACCCTGTGCTACACCCACGATGAACTGAGGGAAGTGGATGTGGCTGACTTTGTACTAAAGCCTTGTGGGCTAGAGGAGTTCCTGCAGAAGTGAGTGAACTTCTGGAAGCTGGGGAAATTCGGGATGGGTGGGTGGAGGCAGCACCTGCCGAGTGGGTGAGAATGTGTTGGGGATTGCTGGGTCTTGCTAGGCTTGGAGCTGACAGCTCCGCCCCAACTCTGCAGTCAGGACTCCTGCTTTCTGGGCACACTCCCTCTGGCCACGTCGAACTTGCCTCAGGAGCTCCGTCTTCCAGCACAGCTGGCTGCATCCTCAGCCAAATGTGCTGTGGAAAGAGCTTGGGACTGGAATTGGACGAAGACGAGGTCCTATCTGCGTGTAGACTACTGCTTGCAGAGAGACGTGTGTCCCTGGGGTCCGGGTCAGGGGCTTATGGAGGATTGCTTCTGCTCTCCAGGATGTGTGTGGTGCTCTGAGGGGAGCACCAAGCCCAGGAAGAAGTGAACAATTGCTCTCTCCCTTCCCCCTGCCAGCGTGCCTTTCCCCACTGGCCTGTGCAGCTGGCTACCTCCTCCCAAAGGCTGCCTTCCAGCTCCTCTGCAGCCAGTACCCTCTGCAGAAGGCAGCCTCCCTGGAAAGTGTGATGGGGACCAGCTGAGGCAACCCCCTTTCCACTGCCCTGGGGCTCTAGGGGGGCAGGGTGGAAGGGAGGTGGGGTGAAACTTGTACCCATCAGTATTGCTGTGTGACAGCAGACATCAGGCTGGCTGCTCCCTCCAACTGCTTGGAGGAAACCCCAAGTGCTACCTCATGCCTTTCCTCTCTCCCATGCGGGTCTAGATGCAAAGGTGGTCTCCTAAGACCTGAGCATAGGAATTGGGCTGCAGACTGAGTTCTTGGTTGATTTCTTCAACCTTAGGGCTGTTGTGGAGCCCTCTGTAGCGTCCATATCCTCATCTGGAAGTGGCAGGAACGTTTTTTTATTTTTATTTTTTTGCTACTGGGGATTGAACTCAGGTCCTTGCACTTTTGAGGCAGGCAGCGGAACCACTGAGCTAAATCCCCAGCCTATGGAAGTGGCAGGAAGGAAAAGGGCAGGGGTTGCATGGCAAAACTCTATGGCACCTTCAGACATGGCCCATGTGGTACTTGTGTCCTTGTTTCCCCTCCGGGAATAAGGAGGGGTCCAGGACACAGGAACTATTAGGATGCAGTGAGGGGTAAAGTGGACTCCTCATAACACCATTACACTGGTTTGAAATTTGGCTTGCAACTTACTAGTTGTGAAGCTTGACCCTCTGTCCTCTGTAAGGAATGGCAAGCATTTGGGTTGGGGGCTATAGCTCAGTGGTAGAGCATTTGCCTAGCATGTATAAGCCCCTGAGTTTCATCCCCAGCACCTTAAAAGAAAAAAAAATGGTGAGGGTAAATGTGAGAAGGACCCAAAGAACAGTCAGTAAAGACCAGCAGGAAAAAATCAGCCCCAAGAGAGGACTTGTGGAGCTATGGACTGGCCATTTCCCTCGCAGCACTCCTGGTCCAGAGCCACTTTGTGGAGAGGCGGGAGCTGTTGGATTCCACCTTCCTGCAGGGACCTGGGTGGAATGTTCCAGGTGGGACAGGGACAGTGGTCCTGGGCAGTGTCCTCCGCTCTGCGTGAGTGCACACAGGAAGGCCTACCACAGGGAAGGTCAGCAAGCCCCAGGGACCTGTGGCCATGACTTCTCCAAAACCCCCTGCCCCCAGACACACCCGTAAAAGCACAGTTCCTGTTCCTGGCCTGGCTCCCAAGCTCCTGACATGCAACAGCTGCCCTGTAGGGGGCACGGAGGACCCTTTGGGGGTTCCAGAAGGCTGCAAGTTCCCCAGGAAGGCCCCTGGATTCCTATCCCTGCGTGGCAGGAGGGCCGAGGCTGAGGGGGACTGTGGGCCTGCAGGTCCAGGATGCAGGCTGCTCTTAGATAAGAACCTTGAGAGGTCCTAGGGGAGGGTTGGGTTTCCTGCTCCCTCCTCCACCCAGCACACTCTTCCTTCCTTCCAGACCCTCCCGCCAGGCCGAGCCCGTAGCCCAGCCTCCCCATCCCCAGGGTCTGGCTCCACTTCACGCTTAGCAGGTTGAGGGCCAGACAGGAGGCCCGGCCCCCTCAAGGTGCAGAGTACCCTCTATGTCCCAGTGGGATCAGGACTGGCCAGGGCCCTGCACATCACCAGCTTCTGCACGTCCTCTTTCCTCCTTGCTCCCCTCTCCATGCCTCCATTGCTGGTCAAGATTCCCAGCTCTGCTGAGGAAGGAAGTCCATTTCCGGCTTCTGTTACTGTTCCTGAGCCTGGCCCAGACCTGTGGTGCTAGCCTGGAGGTGGGACTGGCTCTACTCTTCCTCTGTGGTTTTCTTTCTGATTGAGGTGACTTGGGGGAGAGAAAGAGGCTGCATGGCAGACTCCCTAGGGCCCCTCTGAAACTGGGGTCTCCTGTGCAGACACTTGGCAGTAGGAATTGGCTGCACTTTTCAGAGTCTGTAGAGTCATGAGCCACAATAAGTCAGGATCTACAGGGGGAGGGGAGACACAGAACTTGAAGGGGGACAAGAGGCCCGGAATCCTGGTGGGATCGCTTTGTTTGGCCTCAGCACCCTAGTTGGTGACCTGGAGAGGGGGTGGGAGCCAACACCCCTGGTTGTGCCTACACTGACACCAAGACAGTGGGGTTTAAAAAACTACCCCTGAAAGATCTCCTTCATTCACCACTCTCTGCAGCAGTTCCCACCCCAGGAATGAATGCCTGAGAACTACACAGGTGATAAATACCTGAACAGTCAGGATTTGTGCAGTAAGTGGTATAGGTAGCTTTTGTTTAGATGGAGCCCTGTGCCTTCCTGGAAGCTCTACCATGACATTTTCCAGGAGCCCTGGGGGAGAGCCTACAGCATAGATCCTACCCACCTCCTCCACCTTCTCAAGGGTGAGGTATGCATCTCCCTTCCCACTGAGTCCCCAGGTGCTAACAGTCTGTGTCTCTCCCCACCAGCAAGCATGCCTTGGGCAGCCATGAGTACATCCAGTACTGCCGTAAGTTTGACATCGACATCCGGCTACAGCTGATGGAGCAGAAGGCCGTACGAAGTGACCTGGCCCGGACGGTTTGTGCGGGGTGGTTGATGGTTGCCCGGAGCCAGGGAGGTGGCAGGGCCGGGCTGCTGTGGAACACGTTAGATGGGAGTGCTGGGCTGAGACAGTTCTCCTACAGGTGAATGACGACCAGAGCCCCTCCACCTTGAACTACCTCGTCCATCTACAAGAGAGGCCAGTCAAACAGACCATCAGCAGGTGAGGGTGGTACCATCTGGGGTGTGGCCCGGGGAGGAACTGTGAGGGCCCCCACAGATACTTGTGCTGGCCTGGTTTTCTGCTGGGACTGGAGGATTCTTGCAGGTGTCTGAGGTTGGGGCCCCAGAGCCTTGTCAAGGAAGACCCCCACTCTGCCCCCGTTCTCCAGGTGAGAGGTGACAAAGCAGAAAGGCCTCCCTCCTTCCATCTTCGTGGGACATGGAGAGAATGGGAACCCCTGGAAGTCAGATTTTGATTCCTAAACAGAGCAGAAGGAGGGAAGGAACGAGTCTCCCTGGGCAGTGGGTATTTTGTGACCTCTCCCGTGATTTTTCTCTGCCCCTAACTCCCCAGGCAGGCCCTGAGTCTTCTGTTTGACACGTACCACAATGAGGTGGATGCCTTCCTGCTGGCTGACGTGAGTACATCCAGGCCTGGCCCTTCCTTTTCCCCAGGCTTCCTGGGATCAGCCAGCACCGTGTGGGAGCCCGGCAGAGCTCAGCAGAGCACACTCTTCATTCCCCTCACTCACGGGCCAGCCAAAACCACTGCTGGCTGTTGAGTAGCTGGCAAGTATGTAGAAAGGGGTCTGATCCATGTAGAGGAGGGCCAGGGAGTATGCACTGACCCCTGTCTCTGAGTAGGGCATCTCCAAGAGGAGGGACTGGAGTGTGTTCCCAGCCACGGCACTTGGAGATGCCTTGGCCTGTGCATCACAGGAGAAAAACCCTCAGGAGGTGAAGGGTCCCAAAGATAGGGAAGGGCCTGGAGTTCTTTTCCACTCTGACTCATATGGAACCTCAAGGTTTAAAACTATAAGCATAAACATTTGTCCAAATTTTAGGTGTCAGAGTAAATCTGCTTTGATTCGATCTTTAAAAATAATCTCTGCCTGCCTTGCAAGTGCAAGATTCTGAGTTTGATCCCTGGTACCAAAAAAAAAAAAAAAAATCCCTGCCAGGTCAATCTAGTTGTTTGCCCTGGACTTTTCCTTTCAGGGAAATTGGGCATTGTGCTCTCTACCCTCTGCCAGAGTCCCTTGGCCAGTGGCCTGTGCCTGAACCTTTGTAGCAAGGAGCAGCCATGTTCGGCCCTGTGCTATTGCTGCTGGGGTTAGCGAAATGTAAAAATTGTCTTAGCCTTTGGGGAGCTTGGGTTAGAAAAGCACAGTGATAACCTAAAGCTTTTAGTACGTGGAAGAGGATGCCAGTCAGTGAAGGGCAACTGGAGGGGCTAGAGAGGTCACACTGGCAGCAGAGCCTTTAGGGAGGAGGTACAATGTTCCCTGGTCTCCCAATTTAAACTGACAAATGTAAGCCAGGCATGGTGGCTCATGCCTATCATCCCAGCACTCTGGGAGGCTGAAGCAGGAGGATTGCAAATTTGAGCCTGGCCTAGGTAGTTTAGTAAGACCCTATCTAGAAATAAAAAAACATAAAAAGTGCTGGGGATGTAATTCAGTGTGAAGACCCTGAGTTCAAATCCCAGTACTGAAATACACAGATAGACAGACATAGGTGATCAAGGAGGACACTGGAGAGGATTCCAGATAAGAAAGCTGTGGGCCCTAAAGTACAGGGGGCAGTGTATGAGCGCAGCACGTATAGAAGGGGGTGTGGCTTGCAAATTCCCAGGTGAAGATTCTGAGAACTGGCCTGAGTGGGCAGGTGGGGCCTTGGCACAGGTTGAGGGTCTTAAAACTGCAGGCCCTGGGGAGACCTGTATGTGTCCACGTGGGAGTGGACCGTAGACTATGGCAGACATAGGGCTGGGGATTTAGCTCAGTGGTTTCACCTTCTGCTGCGCAAGCTCAAGGACCTGAGTTCGATCCCCGGTACCAAAAAAAAAGAATTGCTTAGACTATGGCGGACAGACCGAGGCTGGGAGGACGAGGAGGAGGGTGGCAGTGCCTGAAAGACTGGGAGCCTGGGTGCGGCCTGTTTCCCTGGGAGGGCGAGATTGTTGGCTGATGCTAGATGTTTGGAAATAAAACAGGGACTCCACTAGCCCCCTGTCCTTGTCGTCAGGCCCTCCTCTCCCCGGCTCCTTCCTTGTAAGACTGGGGAGGTGGGGAGAGCGTGAGAGCCAAGCAGCCCTAACTGTGTGGCCTCCCACAGGGGGACTTCCTGCTGAAGGCTGACAGGGTGGTCCAGTCTGTCAAGGCCATCTGCAATGGCCTGGCTGCCGTGGAAACCCCAGAGATCACCAGTGCACTCAACCAGCTGCCCCCCTGCCCCTCGCGAATGCAGCCGAGAATCCAGAAGGTAAAGAGGCCCTGGTGTCGCGTGGGGAAGGACGAGGATGGCTCCCAGGTGCCAGAGCGGCTGGTTCTCTCCCTGCCTGTGTTGCCCGTGTCTAAGCCATCCAAGTGCAGGAGTTGTGATGTACGCGGTGCCAAGCATGTCCCCGAATCCAGAGCTGCCTCGGGGTCTGACTGTGTGAGCCCAGCCAGCGGAGGCTTTATTCACAGTCACCCAGGCATCGCCGGACAGTTTGCTTATTCATCTTGGTGCAAACCAAACGCGGAGGAAAATCTCCCCAGAGCGAGGGGCTCGGAGGCACCACCGTGGAGGCGGTGCACTGTGCAACGCAGCCGCAGGTGCTGTGGTCCTCAGAGGAGTGGCCCGGGGTGGACTCTCACTCGGGTGGATGCTGTGATGATCTTTCCCCCTGCCAGCTCACTCCGTCCTCCACAGGCTCGGGTGCAAACCATTACCCCATCCTCCCCGGGGAGTTGCTGCTCCTCGCCTTTCAGCCATTTCAGCTGGGCTGGCCCAGATGAGCAGCTGTGAAAAGCCTTTCTTCCATCTGCAGTGGAAAAGGCTGAGGCCCTGGAGGCTTCACTGCCTCTTCCTTCTCCTCAACAGGATCCCAGCGTCTTGGCTGTGAGGGAAAACCGAGGTAAGGGAGCGGCTGGCCCTCTGCATCCAGTCGGGGCAGCTGACAACACACGCTCTGCCCGCATCCCTCTTTCCCCTCAGCCCCCTTGATTTATGTGTCGCAGCTCACCTGCTGTGTGTGTGTCCATGTGTCCGTGTGTCCGTCCCTGTGAGGTGTGGTCACAGCTGGAGCCCACATTTCTTGCCGCACATCATTTTCCCATTATTTTTGCTCGACCTGGGAGAGGGTGCTGAGGTGAAGTTGGGGAGAGTAGGGTGGCCAGGCAGAGCCAGCCCTCCCACGTGCATAGTAGGCTGCTGTTCTTCTCCAGCTGGCTCACAGCCCCTGCATTCCCTAATTGAGACTGGGCTCGGGATTTCTCTAGGATTCCCCTGTGGAGAGGTTTAAGCAGGAATTTGCCCTAAATCCCGTATCACTGGGCATTTGCGGGGGAGTGTTGTGGGGGTTTAACCCAGGGCCTTGCATATAATGCTAGGCAAGCATTCTACCATTGAGCACTTGTCATTTTTATTTTTAATTTGAGACAGGATTTCACTTGTAGTCCAGGATAGGCTCAAACTTGAGATCCTCCTGCCTTAGCCTCCTGAGTAGTGAGAATTTAGGTGTGTGCCACCACGCCAAGCAATATCACTGGGATTCTTACAGTGATTCCCAGTTTTTGGAATTTCATGGACCAATACAATGTCCCAAAACCTTTTGAGGGCCAACATAAAGTTATTGACATTTTATTTTATTTTAAAAAATCTTTTTAGTGATGCTGGGTATTGAACCCTGGGCTTTACACATGCTAGGTAAGCGCTCAGTCACTAAGCTACATCCCCATCCCTGCTAGCTTTTTGCTTTGCCAAGAAATAATGTGGAAAAAAAGTAACTGCTTGGTGTGGTGTGGTGCACACCTGTAACCCTAGCACTTGGGAGGCTGAGGCAGGAGGATTGCTATGAATTTATAGCAATAGTCTGAGCTGTATATCTAGACCCTGTCTCCAAAATACAAAAACAAAAACAATCCTGACAATTATTATTACTATCATTTCCTGAAACATTCTGACATTAAATAAGTAGCAGTGCATACAAATAAGGATCCACTGAGGAATCTTGCTCTGAAAAACTCAGGACATGTTCCAGCTTTTTCCCCATTTCACCACAGATGGGTGAGCTTTGTCACAGTCATTAGAAACCAAGTGGTATGGAAAAAAAAAAAAAAGAAACCAAGTGGCATTTGGGGACTACTGTCCTAGGCCCTTCCATCACCGCCAGTGCCATGGTAACAAGATTGCGCTCACTCCCAGGGGCCTCACGAGCTTCCCTCCTGACCTTCTCCCTTCACAGAGAAGGTTGTGGAGGCCCTTACAGCTGCCATCTTGGACCTGGTGGAGCTGTACTGCAACACGTTCAACGCAGACTTCCAGACTGCGGCGCCTGGGAGCCACAAGCATGACCTGGTGCAGGAGGCCTGCCACTTGTCCGGGGCCCTGGCCTTCACCGTCTATGCCACCCACCGCATCCCCATCACCTGGGCCACCAGGTGAGCTGGTGCTCAGCAGCCTCTGGGGGAACCAGCTGCACTGGACTCCCCATGGCTTCTCGTTTTCCGCATGTGTCCTTCCTGACCTCAGTCTTATGGGTGGCATTGTGGGTAGCACTGTGGTGCATCCGGCCTGAGGGGCTGAGCCAAGGGCCTGAGGGGACTCCAGGCTGCGACATCTGTGAGAGAGCAGCCCCCGAGGGCACTGAGAAGCACCTGCCATTTCCTCTCAGTGCTGGCTGTCGGGAGTCCCTGCCCGCTCCAGATCCCAGCCCAGCTGAGGGAGACAGGCGACAGATGGCCAGTTCCCAGAGTGCTCGCCCCAGGCCAATGACTGCACTCCCCTGCAGACCACAAAGGCGGGCCTGGGAGGGGGATGCCTCTTTGTCTGGGGTTCCCTGGGCCTGCAGGGATGGGTGGAGGAGGATGGTCATTTGCTAATCTCCCCTCCTCTGCTGGGTCCCCAGCATCCTAGGCCTGGGGGAACAGGCATTGGCCCCACCCCACCTTCACCGGCCCCTCCCCCTCTCCTCCTGTCCCCTCTGTCTTTGTTCTTTACTTAATGTATTCCTCTGGGAGATTGGCAGAGAACAAAGGACACGCCTGGGAAACAGGGGCCTTCTCTGACCTCTTCTATCAGGCACCTGTCATGAGCTGCAGGGACCCCCGTGTGTTGGCATTCATGGCAGCATATGTCGTTGTCCTCCCCCGCTCCCCTGCGCATGCTCACATGCACGCAAATATGCACGCGCGTGTGCATGTGATGTGGGCACCTGGTGGGCTAGAGCTGAAGGAAGAAAAACCCCAGTGCACAGCAAGCAGCCCGGAACCTGCAGGGGAGTGTGTGTGTGTGTGTGTGTGTGTGTGTGTGCGTGCGCGTGCGTGTGTGTGCGCGCGCGCGCCCCAGACTGAGTTGCTTCTCCCTGAGTGCACTTCCTTAAATCTAATGTGACTGTCCTATTCCTCACCCCATGCTACAGTCTCCAGAGACTGCAAGCAGTGCTACCATGGGGAAGTGGCGTCTGGCATTAAGAGGATGCAAAAGTTGGGGTGACGGAGATCGGTTTGGGGGGCTGGTTGCCCTGACCTGCTCCCTTCCGTTTATAGTTATGAAGATTTCTACCTCTCCTGCTCGCTCAGCCACGGTGGCAAGGAATTGTGCAGCCCCCTGCAGACCCGAAGAGCTCACTTCTCCAAGTACCTGTTCCACCTGATTATCTGGGACCAGCAGTAAGCCCTGCCCCTGCCCCAGGCCCGTCCCCTGCCAGCCTCTCATCAGGAGTTTCCGGGGCAGCTAAGGAGGCCCCGACTAGGGGCACATGCCTGCATTACACCAGGGCCCACCGCTAACCCAACCAGACAGGTCGTCCAACGTCCTGAGTCTCATTTCCCTCGCTGTTATATTCAGACAAGTATAATTTCTTCCTCTTAAGTTGTTAGGAGGATCCAATGCCAAGTATCCATAAAGGCTCTTTGTAGTCTATAAAGGACCATATAAATGTTAGCTGTTTATTCTAATAATACCTTATTGTTTTGACCTGGTCTCTCTGAAAGAGTTTTGAGCCATTTGTAGTCCTAGTAATTCTACTTCTGTCTCTAATCCTCCATTCTTTCTAGCCTTTCTGTGCCTCGGTTTCTCAAACTGAGAAATGGGGACATTTGTTTAACTCAGGGGTAGTTGATGCACTGAAGTTGATGCACTGAAGTGAGCTAGGCAGGATATAAATAGGAAGGCACAGCACAAGTTAGCATTAATCACCATTTATGAATAATAGCGTGATGTCCGGAAGGTTGACGTCAGTCAAGCAAAGCTGGAAGGAAATGAAGGTGAGGGGCATTGCAGATGTTCTCTTGCTTCACGCCTGTCTGGTGCACCCTACCCTCTAGACAGTCAGAAGACTTGTTTACTGCCCCAGCCTCACTTTCCCAGACTGATTGTAGCTGTGTTTTCATTTGGAGAACAAAAAGTGGAGCTTAAGTATTTAGAGTGCAGATTAATGATGGAACTTGGTGGTAGAGCACTTGCCTAGCCTGCATGAGGCCCTGAAAAAATTAAATGTAGAAAGAAGATTAAAGAGACTGAGGAAGTGTCTCTCTCTCTCTCCCCCCTCAGGAAGGCCAAGGATGCCCACATAGGTAGATAAAGAGACTAGAAATGCTGGAAGGGCTGGGTCGTTTTATAGACAACTGGGGCGACAGACCCTTTTTGCCTGTCCTTCATGCTTCGATAATTCTTAGTGGTGTACAATTGTCAATAATGCAGACAGCTGCCAGGGCAGGGAAACTCCTTGGAGACAGAAGATAGCTACATTAAATGGCCCCTGCGTGTCACTGTCCCCTTGGGATTCTGGCCTCGTTACTCCTTCTGTCTGGGGAAAAGGTGTTGTACAGTGTTCTGGGCTCAGGGGAGCCCCAAGAAATTGACCTTAGATCCTTTTCTCAGACACAGTCCTTGGTACAGAAGCAGCCAGCCTGCTCAGTGGGTCTCATCCTGCTGCTGGCCTGAGAGTCCAAAGGGGCCTCCCCCTGGAGCATAGAGGTTGTGGAGGCCCAATCCCAGCACTTCCCCCACGGACGCCCCAGGTGGGCTCTTTGGGCCAAAACCAAGGCATTTGGGAGAAGGCACTGAATGGGGTTCAGAGCGCAGGCTTTGGGTCAGCTGTCCTCGCCATACTGTCAGCGCAACCTTGGGCAGCCTAGAAATGGAGAGGGCAGTAGGGCCTACCCTGCAGGATTGCTTGAGGAGCAGTTAGAACATTGTAGGTAGAGTTCTTGGCCCAGTGCCTCGTGCATAATAAGCAGTCTCTTCTTCTTTGCATCTTCTTAGCTGGGGCTTTCAGTTCCGGTTTCTCTGTTCCAAGTGACTGACAAAGTGGCGGATGCATGAGGCTGTTTGTGCATGAGAATACTATCGGTGCAGCCTGGTTTCGGTGCAGGGACCACAGTGTCACACTGCAAGCAGTGCACAGGCAGCGTGTGCCCCCGCTCCCTGGTGATCAGAGTGTGAGTTCACTGGCCTGGTCGTGAGAGGAAGAACCAGGCCCGGAACCTGGTGCTCTCAGGAGTTCTCCCTGAAGGAGGCAGCCCCTTCGGTGTGATGTTGAGGCTCAGGTTTCAGAAGGACAAAGTTTCTCAGACAGGGAGCACTCAGCTCCGCAGCCTGCATAGTGGTTATCCCGACGCCCCTGGGTGGGTCAGCTGGCTAGGGGAGGCTTTGGAACGAGAGCTTCACCTAAAGACCGAGCACCAGAGTGCCGTGGTTGCTCCTCAGAGTTATAGTTTAGTTAGCAAGTCTCCTCCCTCTCCTTTTCCTTCAGACACGATGCAGGAGGCTTCTTCCTTCTTGGTGAAAGAGAGGGCTCAGGACCAGCTCCCTCTGCCCTGCGCAGTGGGGTCAGCTGATCCTCTCTCCCACTCCAGCAGGCAGGGATCAGCTCACTCTCAAAATAGGCCCAGCAGCCCTGCTGTGTCACCTCCAGCCAAGCCCCAGCCTGGCATGTCCACTGGCTGCTGGAGGGACCCTAATTATAGCTGGGGGCCCCCCAAGATAGAGGCAGCTGGGACGGAGCTGGGCTGTGCCAGTCTGTGACGGGCGTGCAGGAGGGGTGAGGAGTGCCTCTCTTGGGTGGAACTCCCTGGAGGAGTGAGGGGCATCTGGAGGAAGGCTGCTTTACCTGAATGTGCTGACCCCAGGGTGGCCCTGCCTCTGTGGCTCGGGGTGAGGAGACTGCTGGGCTCTGGGCCAGCCAGGAGGGTGTGGCAGTGTGACACTGTGGACTTTGGCCCAGGGACAGCTTCCTGGAAAGGTAACACGGGTCCTTCCTCTATCTTCAAGGTTCTCGAGCTCTCCCCGCCCCATCCCCACCCGAAGCTCCTCGTCCTGAACTTGGAGCCAGTGGCTGTGGCTGGGTGTCACCCGGCAGAGCAGCCCAGGGTGGCTCTGAACCAGTTTAGGGAGGAGAACAAACCATCGTGCGCCCCTGCAAGCTAGGAGAAGGGACACAGACAGGTGGGAGGGTGAAGCGAGGGCAGAGAGCAGGACATGGCCACTCTTCCTAGGGGCTCCCAGCAGGGGACAAGGGGAGGGATGGGGATAGTCAGAAAAGGAGGACCAGAGGAGCTGCTCTGCTGACCCTTTGTAGAAACCCTAGAGTGGGGAAAGGAGACCAGCTCACAGTATTGGACAGTCACGACCTGGACTGAGGTGGCCCTGGTGAGAGAGTTCTCCATGGGCACCTGGCAGTCGGGGTGTTTGTTTCACTCTTCTGCGGGGCCCCGGGACACTGCATCGTGCTTCTGGGAGCATCTAGCGGAGGTGCTGCCTCGTTTGGGAGCTTTCCTCAGGGAATGGCTGACACAGACAGGGAGGCCCAGTTCTCTGCCTCTGCTTGACTTCCTGTCCCTCGCAGCCTCCTGACTTCGCTTCCTGTCCTTGACAGGATCTGCTTCCCCGTGCAAGTGAACCGGCTGCCCCGGGAGACCCTGCTGTGTGCCACCCTCTATGCTCTGCCCATCCCACCGCCCGGGAGCTCCTCGGAGGCCAACAAGCAGCGGCGGGTGCCTGAGGCCCTGGGCTGGGTCACCACTCCACTCTTCAACTTCAGGCAGTATGTGAGCCCCAGGCGGCAGCCTCTCAGCTTTGGGAGGGGACGAGGGGATAGAGAAGGGGGTCTAGTTGCTGTCATGGCTGATGTCCCTCGGAGGGTTGACCACGTTGGGCTCACGGGTGAGGTCAGAGGATCTCATCCCCCACAGAGGGGCCAGAACTTAGTGAGCAGACCTGTTGGTGGAACCAGAAGCCATGGGCAGGACAGCAGAGAGGGAGCATGGAAAAGCAACGCTTGGCTAATGTGTCCTCTGGTCTTGTCACTGGGAGGTCACCTAGCCCAGCCACTCATCCCTGCCAGCAGATCATCCAGGCCAGAGAGTGGTTAGCTCAGGGGGCCTCCTGGGGGGAGGCGAGCTTTCCTGGGACTTGGAGGAGGAAGAAGCCAGGGGCTACAGGGAGAGTGAAAGGGAAGGGAGTGAGGTAGTGGCTTCAAGCAGAAATGGCAGATTTATGGATGGGGGAGCAGGCAGGAAACCACCACTTAGCCAGGAGGTGTGTTGGCTTACCTCACACTCCTTCTGCCTCAGAGTCCTGACCTGTGGCCGGAAGCTTCTGGGCCTGTGGCCAGCGACACAGGAAAACCCCAGTGCCCGCTGGAGCGCACCAAATTTCCACCAGCCAGACAGTGTCATCCTGCAGGTGAGACCCCCACGCACCCTTCCCCACCCATGGAGGAACCCCAGAGTAAGCTCCAAGTTTCCCTCTGGAGCTCTGAGCCGGAACAGTAGGAGAAAGTGCTGGAACCATGGGCATGGGGTGACAAGGCGACCAAAGTGACTGTGCGAATTGATGAGAGCCAGTGTGGGAGGGTGAGCTTGGTGGTATCCATCTCCTGTTGCCTGGAGTAAACTCTGATTTCAAGGAGACTGAAGAGAGGGTCTGAGGTCTCCTCCATCCAGGGCTCAGATTCTCAGAGTCCCTTGTGTTGAACCTTCATACTTCCGAGTCTGATCACATCTGAGCTGTCCCCTCTTGGGGCTGAGGGGCAGGGATCTGGCTAGGTCCCAGGTCTGGTCAATAGTGGCAGGTCCCCTTCCTTGTGGCCGTGAGATGCTTTGGTATGGAATAAGGAGTATCAAAGTGACAGAGAATGAAATAGAAAGGTACAGAAGGCATGCTCTAGGAAGCAAGTGTCTTTGTCTCTTACTCGATGCACTATGCCCAGGGCCTAGAATAAAGCACGTATTAGTTCATCAAGCATTTCTTGAATAAATGAAAGTAGATCTCCTATAGCAAACGAGTTCCCTCAGTTGTGATACCATTTTTGGAGGACATCTTTCTGGTGGCATAGAGCAGGGGGACCTAGTGTTCCAGGCCCAATGTGTGGTCCAGCTTCAGCAGGTGCAGGACCTCCGGGACCACACTGGGCTCAGCCTGGGGACACCTGTTCCAAACCCTTGTCCCCTCAGCTAGGAACAGCTCGACCCAAGCTCTTCCTCCCTTGCTCATTATTTTCCCCCTCTCTGTTTCCATCTGTCTGTTTGTCTATATCTGTCTTTGCTGGAAGGGACTCTGGGATCACCAAGTCCACCTGGGTTATTTTTCAAAGATCCTGAGGGGAAAGGGAAGGAGGAGCAAGGTGGGAATGCTGGGGTGGGAGAGGGAAGCTGGGGACCCAGGGAGGTGGCTGTCCTGACTCACACGGCCCCCTCTCTCCTCCCTTCCCCGATCCTTCCCCTAGATTGACTTCCCCACCTCAGCCTTTGACATCAAGTTCATCAGCCCCCCTGGAGACAAGTTCAGCCCCCGCTATGACTTTGGCAGCCTCGGGGAGGGAGACCAACACAAGCTTAAGGACGTCATGCAGAAGGAGTCCCTGTTCTGGTGAGGCTCAGCCCGTCAGGTTCCGTCCGTCCGACCTTCTCTGCCTTCCCGCACCTGGGCCCTGTGCTCTGGGAGTGGAGGTGGGGTGGGGCAGGAGGTGGTGGCAAAGACCTTTCTCCCTGAGCTGACACTGGGCAGAGTGGAGAAGGCAGGTGAGGAAGCCGGATCTGAGAAGGCCCGTGCCCACGCAGCGGGCAAAGCCTGGCTCAGCTGCCCAGGAGGACCAGAGCACTGCCCCGCCCCAGTAGGGGTCTGCTACTCACTGCCTGTTGGGGCAGCTGGCCGCGTCCTCGCCCCTACCTCCACCTCCATCCCTTCCACACCGGCCTTTGCCTGTTGCTGGCCTTGTTGCTTTCCAAAAAGGATCAGGTGTCCAGGCAAGCTGGCAGCTCTCGGGGGTAAACGAGTCCAGGCTGAGGTCATCTTGGGGCTGCTGTGATCACCAGGATTGGAGCAGGAGCAGTGAGGGTGGGGAGCCGGAGGGGCTGCTAGTTGGGCTCCTCCCGCCTCCTCTCCCCTCTGCCTCTGGCTCCTGCGAAGCCCTGTGCAGTGCCAGCTGGGGAAGGAGAGAGGTGGGCTCATCCCTGTCCCTGGCACCTATGCAGGATGGCCAGAGTAGCTGAAACCCCCTTGCCCCCCACCACAGACACCATGCTTCATTAGCCCCTCAGCGCCCTTTTCCCATTGGCCGCCTGATCTCAGGAAGGCCCTAAAAAACTGACAGCTGCGGGGAGCCCCAGGAGGCCTCTCAGCTTCGCAGCCCCTGGCTCATCGGGCCGCTGCCCCCTGGTGGTCTATGGGAGTGGTGCCCACAGGGTCCCCAGGAGGGGTGGGTAGCGCATTTGCTGCCCTTGGCCTCTGCCTTCTGCGCCAGTCTGACACGTGCCTGGGTCAGGTCAGAGGTGAGATTTACACACTGCTTTCCACATCGCGCTTCACATTGTAATCACCTGATGCTCTTTTAAAGTCACCCGATGCCTGGCTTCCGAAGTCATCCTTAGCTGGCATGAGGTGTGGCCTGGCCACTGGGAAGTCACCAACATGCAGTGAAGGTGGGGCCTCTGAGTGGCAGCACGCAGTGGACGTCCTCACCCTCCTGCCGACTCTGCCCTCTCTCCTGCAGGCTCACTGATGCTGACAAGAAGCGCCTGTGGGAGAAGCGATATTACTGCCACTCCGAGGTGAGCTCGCTCCCTCTGGTGCTCGCCAGCGCCCCCAGCTGGGAGTGGGCTTGCCTGCCCGACACCTATGCACTGCTGAAGCAGTGGACCCACATGAACCACCAGGATGCCCTGGGGCTCCTGCATGCCACGTGAGTCGTAGTGCCCACCTGTGCCCACCCCAGCCAGCACTGCCCATCCCTGACGGGGGCCCTGGGGCAGATGGTGGTGGGTGTGGCTGTTCAGGGCGTTTCCATTTCTCCTTTTTGCTTTTTCTCAGTGTTATGTTATAAACATTTTCCAACCGGCCAGGGATTTAGCTCAGTAGCACAGCACCTGCCTCACAAGCACAAGGTCCGGAGTTCGATCCTCAGTACCGCAAAAAATTTAAAAGAAAAATTTTTCCAAACATACAACAAAATTGAGAATTGCACAGTGCCCCCCCCCGTATGCCCACCACCTACACGCCACCACGAGCCTGTGCTTCATATGCTTTCTCACACGTCTGTCCTTCCTTCTGCCCATCCATCAGTCTATCTTACTTTTTATGCATTTTGAAATAAATTGCAGGCATCAGTAAACTCCCTCCTAAATATTTTCGTACATTAACACAAGCTCCACATTGGTTTGTTTTTTTGTGTGTTTTTTTTTTTTTTTTGAGGCAACGTTTATATATAAAGAAATGCCCAGGGCCGGGGATTTAGCTCAGTGGTTTCGTTGCCTGCTGTGCAAGCGCAAGGAGCTGAGTTCAATCCCCGGTACCAAAAAAAAAAAAAAAAAAAAACAAACATAAAGAAATGCCCAAACTTTACCTGTACATTGGCAGTTTTGACAAGGCACATAGCTCTTCCCCATTCTCCGATCACCTAGTTCTACCCTAACATCCCCTGTTCCCTCTTTGCCCTAAGGTCCTCTAGGGACACAGCTCCCAGTCTCAGAACCCTGGGCTGCCGTTCTCAGCAGGACCTGAAGTCCTGCTTGTTTCTTGGCCCTCTCAGCAGTGCTTTAACCCCTGTGAGGACCCTTCCAGGATGGGAATTTCTGGCATAGTGGGAGTCGAGGAAGAGGTCTTCGGGAGCATAGCGAAGGCCTCTGTGCTGTTTTCTTTAATCCTCTGAAGAATAAGTGGCCACCCTCTTGCTCCTGCATGTCCAGGGTAGACGCTGGCATTTCCCAGGATGGCTCTTCAGAGCGGGGGCTGATTCTTGCAGAGGCTTTGACAGGTCCTGGGGGCACTGCGCTTCCTCGCTGTGTGGCTCTGAAGCCTTGGTATGAAGGTGCTTGGTTCTCACCCCTGCCACAGAGCCCGCAGCTGGGTTGTCAGGCTCCGGGCTCCTTTTTGTAGCTTCCCGGACCAGGAGGTGCGCCGCATGGCCGTCCAGTGGATCGGCTCGCTCTCTGATGCTGAGCTGCTCGACTACTTGCCCCAGCTGGTGCAGGTGGGTCACCACCTTCCCTCCTGTTCCGGTGGTTCCAGCCCCAAGAGCCTGAGTCAGTCGCATTCTGACCCTTAGTCCTGTTCGCTTCCTCCTGCACAGGCCCTGAAGTATGAGTGCTACCTGGACAGCCCCTTGGTGCGCTTCCTCCTGAAGCGAGCCGTCTCTGACCTAAGAGTGACACACTACTTCTTCTGGTAAATGCCTGTGTGGAGGGCTGCGAGGCAGACATGTGTCTTTGTGGGACTATTTTGCCCCCACACATGCAGGGCCGAGTGGCCGGTGGTCTGGGTTCTGTATGGTGCCGATTTACTGTGTGACCTTGAACTCGCCTCTGTCCTCAGGGGGTCTGATTTCACCCCTGGATCTCTGTGAGGGTCATCCCTGCCCCTCCTCTCCGCCTACTCATGGCAGAAACAGGAGAGATGAGCCGGGGAAGGCTTTGAGCTGTTTAAAGACGGGGTGGGCACAAATGACACCTGTGTGTCACACTGCGCGCAGTGTGTCCAGGGTGCGTTTTCCCCTCCAGGCTGGGCTGGGTTTCTGGTGATTTGGAGCGGGCTCAGACCCTGCTCCAC
The DNA here is from genome assembly GCF_000247695.1 of Heterocephalus glaber. Next base: position 6,590,032 of record NW_004624807.1, read on the forward strand.
TCTGCTGCTGACCCCACCTCCTGCCTCACAGGTTGCTGAAGGATGGCCTCAAGGACTCTCAGTTCAGCATCCGGTACCAGTACCTGCTGGCGGCCCTGCTGTGCTGCTGTGGCAAGGGGCTGAGGGAGGAGTTCAACCGCCAGTGCTGGCTCGTCAACACCCTGGCCAAGCTGGCCCAGCAGGTCCGAGAGGCCGCCCCATCTGCCCGGCAGGTGAGCTGCAGACTCTGCCTGCTCCGATTTCTGGTCTGGGGCTTCTGCGGCCAGTAGTTACTTCTTGGGCACTTAACCAGCTCTGATGTAGGAGGTGGAAGGCAGTGCCTCTGTTACCTTAGGCCACAAGTAGCTCACAAGCTAGACACAGCACGTGAATGTGTTTGGTTAAGCCTGCAAAATACTGAAATGTGTATGTAGCTGTCTGGCGTACACAGAAGCCCCCAGCCAGAAAGGGCAAGTGGAGGCAAATGCCAGTCATCTCACCATGCTGAGCATGGCTCAGGCCGATGAAAGTACCAGGAGCATCTTTGTCCTCGTGAAGGTACTGTATTAGGCCAGCAGTGTCCTGGTTGCTGATCTTTAAAATTGGAAGATTTTTATATTAAAATCTAGATCGCTGGCATTTCTTGGCAAAAGTCTGGGGAGCTCTTGGCCCTGGACACTACCAGCCCTCCCAGATCTGTGGCCTGCTCCTGCCGCCCGCCCTCGGCCTTGCCTCTGTAGGTGTCCGGGCTCGGAGCCTGTCCTGAGTGTGTCCCAAGGTTGTCCTCCAGCCCCACTCTCAGATGTGCCTGGCTCTGAGTGGCCCCCACGGCCCCCACCTCACCCCTGCTCTCCTTCTCCCTGCAGGGCATCCTGCGCACGGGCCTGGAGGAGGTGAAGCAGTTCTTTGCCCTCAATGGCTCCTGCCGCCTGCCACTCAGCCCCAGTCTGCTGGTGAAGGGCATCGTGCCCAGGGTGTGTGGCCGTGGCTTTGGGGCTCTGCAGAGGGGGAAGGCTTCGGGGAGGGGGTCCTCACCGCCCTGGCTGTTGAGGGCTGGGAGGAAGGAAGGTGTGTCCGTGGCCTGGGCCCAACCCTGCTGTGTGTGGAGCTGAGCTGAGCTGAGCTGAGCAGGGTGTTGCCATTGGGCGAGAGCTGGGTGAGTGACTCTCCTGATGATACCGGGATGCACCGGGATGCACTGCCGGAGGCGGTGAGGATTGAAACTCCCAGCTGTCACCCCTGAAGGCCCTCTGCCCCGCACTGCTCTATGTGCTTTGGGCCGATTATTGTATCTGCTCTTCATAACCCTTCCGAAGCCGGTATTGTTGTGAGTCCCATTTCACAGAGGAGTAAACTGAGTTGTAAATGGACATGGAACTTAGTGAAAGTCCCCAAACTAGTATGTTCTGTGCAGAATGAAAGGAAAGGGTGAGAGATCGGGCTCCAGAGCTGAGGTTCTAGCAAATTGAAATGGGACGATGGCGGTAGGGGGAACGAGAAGGAATTTGGGTTCCTGAGAAATCTGGCAGAAACTGAGTAGGTCTTGGGGGCAGTGGCTTCAGGAGGGTGGGCAGCATTGCAGTCCAACATGGAAAGGTCGTTTTCCTTCCTGGGCATGGACCACCCTGACCCTGGGCACACCCTCTCTGCCACAGGACTGTTCGTACTTCAACTCCAATGCAGTCCCCCTGAAGCTCGCCTTCCAAAATGTGGACCCGCTGGGTGAGAACATCCGTGTCATCTTCAAGGTAAGAATCCTTTGCGTAGGTGTGATGGGGTGGGGTGGGAGAGAGGAGGTGGCCCAGGGCGGCTGGAACAGCCCCGGGACCCTTTGCTTCCAGCTGTTTCATTATTATTCCATGCTGCATTTTTCTTTTCTTTTTTTCTCTCCCCTGCCTCTCTCTTTCCTTCTCTTCTTGGGGGTACTGGGGCTTGACATGCTGGGCAAGGCCTTCCTTGACCCCCAAAGTATACCCCAAGCCACCATACTGCCTTTTTAATACAGTATGAGAAGGACTATCAGGTAAAAAAGATTTAGATGAATTCTGCATGGCTACAGAGGGCTAAAAACAGAGATTAGGAAGAGGAGAAGCAATTGATAGTACTTTCTGAGAGGCAGAGGTGGTGATCCGCTCATCCCTGGCATATGTGAGCAGAGGCTCAGTGACCATGGGGCAGGGACATTGAAGAAGAAATTGATACATCAAGTGCAAGTTGAACTAGATGAACCCTATGTGTCCTTCTGACTGATGCCTCCTAGAGTCTGAGAGGTAAATGACAGTCACAGTGTAAATGTAGTGAGAGAGACACGACCTGTGGGGGCCTGGGGATGTCGCTCTGGTACAGCATATATCCAGCACTACAAGGCCCTGAGTTCAAGCCTCAGCCCTGCGGGGGTGGGCGGGGAGTGGTGAGGAGCATGTAGGTGGCTTAGAAGCTTATAGAATCTATTTGCTGTGCATAATTTCCAAATGTAGAATACACTTTTCAAAAGGCCCGATGTCAGGTGGGCTGCAGGTAAAAGAGGAACCTGAATTCAGTTCTGATGGGTTGCTGCACTGAAGGAAGTGTGCGAGCGCCCAGAGAGGCAGAGTGTGGAGGTCACTGACCCCTCTGTGACCTGGTGTGAGCTAGTGAGCAGGTCAGAGGTGCAGGGTGGGAGAAGGGGACCGTTTCTCCCTGTCACTGTGGCTTGGGCCGCTGCAGGGATGGGAGCCAGAGGAGGCAGTGGATATGGTTCTGTCACTCTCTTCTTCCATCCAGTGTGGGGACGACCTTCGCCAAGACATGCTCACCCTGCAGATGATTCGCATCATGAGCAAGATCTGGGTGCAGGAGGGGCTGGACATGCGCATGGTCATTTTCCGCTGCTTCTCCACTGGCCGGGGGAGGGGTGAGTTGGGAGTGGGGGAGGCTTCGCGTCCTGCCCTTCTGCCCATACCCAACATGAACGTGCACTCCTCCGTGAAAATGAAAAGGGCAGAATTATGTCCTTGAAAGCTATGAAATTCATTTTTAAAAAGGAGAAGGCAGAGGAGAGAGTGTTATAAAATAAAACAATCTACTGCCAAGGTTTTAGCTCAGTGGTTCCGCAGCCTGCCTCACAAGCGCAAGGACCCGAGTTCGATCCCTGGTACCAAAAAAATAAAATAAAATAAAACAATCTTGGAGCCATAATGGCCTAATGGGTCGCGTGATCACCAGCATGCCTGACTTTGGATCCTGATCCAAACAAACCACTGTAAAGAAGTATGGGGGGGGGCTAGGTTTTGAGACAGGGTCTCACTGTGTAGCCCAGGCTGGCCTCAAACTTGCAGAGATCCTCCTGCTGCAGCCTTCCAAGTGCTACAATTATGAGCGTGCGCCACCATGCCCAGCTTAAAGAAGCATTTTTGAAGTGACAAGGAAATTTGAATATGGACTGAGTTAGAGAGTGACTTAATCGTTTGGAGGTGACAATAAGTGACATAGATGAAACAAGATTAGCAAAATGTGGCCATTTTTGAAGCTGGGTGATGGTTCCATGTAAACTGATGAAAGCATTCATTTTATTCTTATATATATTTGAAGATTTCTGTAGTAAACATTTAAAACTAAAAAGGAACAGCAGCCAGGAACTGGGGTACCAGGGAGTCGCAGTCTGGAGTATGCGATGGACGATGACCTTTCTGTCTACCATGGTGCTCGCCTCCTTTTGGCAGACTTTGTCTAAGGGCCAGAAGCTTAATTTACAGGAAGCGTTCAGCACAGCTCTTGTGTGTGTACGCAGATATGGTACTAGGATTAAACCCAGGGCTTTCACGCTGAGCTACATCCCCAGCCCTTTTTAATTTTTTTTATATTGAGACAGGGTCTTGCAAAGTTTCTAAGTTGCCCAGGCTGGGCTCAAACTTGCAGTCTTCCTGCCTCAGCCTCCCAGCGTGCTGGGATTACAGGCATGTGCCACTGTGCCTGGCTTCAGCACAGCTTCATAGGCCTGTCCCTATAGCCTCTCTCCTGTAGAGTGTGACCCTGTCCCTGTGTCGCAGGGATGGTGGAGATGATCCCCAATGCTGAGACCCTTCGCAAGATCCAGGTGGAGCATGGGGTGACCGGCTCCTTCAAGGACCGGCCCCTGGCTGACTGGCTGCAGAAACACAACCCCGGGGAGGATGAGTATGAGAAGGTAAGACTGGGGACTCGGGAGTCCAGTTGGCCGGCGTGCACCTGGCTCTGGCACCTGGCTTTTGAGAGACAAGCCAGCTTTGCTGGGGGCCAAGACGTACTCTGTTGGTGGACTGATGCCTCCCTCTACTGGGATGGGTCAAAGTGACTTTGATTACTTCTCTGTCCCACCTGCTGCTGGCCTGTGAACGTTCATGGGGTTCCCCAGTCAGAGCCTTGGCAAAGGGCAGCTTTGCATAAGCTGCCGGTATCCCTTCCCATCATGGATCTTGCTCGGTCCCTCTTCTGCTCTCAGAGGACTTCAGTGACACTGAACGAGAATGAGAGTTGGTTGGAGAAGACCTCAGAGAGCATCTTAGTCCAACCCCTTTCTCTCACGGATGTGAATTCGGATTCCCTTTGTTACTCCTGGTAATGGAGTTGGTTTGTGCAAAGCTGTAACTAGAAGCTGAGATTATGTTAAGTATGAGACTGAAATGACAGAAGAGGCCTGATGGTTCCTGATTAGAAGTGGAGCTTTCCTGGGCGGCAGGGCCAGTCCGTAGCCTCTCGCCTCCAGTCCCGGGGTTAATGGGACTGGACGTGCGTGTAGTCATTGTGTAGGCAGTAGGGGTGGACAGAGGAGGGAAGAGGTCACAATAAGACTGCCAGAATGCAGACTGATACGGATTTCACTTCAGGAGTATCCAAACAGTAATTTATACTGATCAACGCATTGTATTCCTGAGGGAAGATGTACACATGGGCAGCCAAATTATAATCAGAATGTTGTTCAGTGAACGTGTAATTAGATGATCTTAAATGGCCCTACACACTTGTGTTCCCCAGCGTGCAGTCCTTGGCACGCTCGGCTCTCTGCACTCTGCCTGTGCCACCGCATCCTCTGGCTGCTTCTCTGCTCCCACCCACGTGCTGATGCTTTCCAAAGCCCTCCCTTCAGGCTTCTCCTTCCCTCCAGGCTTCTCCCTCCCTGCAGCTGTAGACCCCAGAGCCCCTGGCTAGCTGGGCCTCTCCATGTGTCCTCCCATACCTCAGACTGCGCTTTCTGTCTCCCTTTGCCTCCCGAAATCTGCCTTCTGTGTTTCCTCTCGGTAAATGGAAGGCTGTCCATGCAGTTACCTGAGCCAACGCCATGGACTTTCTCACGCTTCTTCCTGTCTCTTCTGCCTTCCCGGTTGATTCTCTTTCTCAGTTCTCTCTCCACTCTTCTTTCTGTTTTTTACTGTTACTTTTGTTCAACTTTTGCTTTCTGACCCCTGAATTTTTGGAATGCCTCTCCTCTGATCATCATTGTCTGCTTGATATCAGATTTGTAAAGTGCAGGCTTGTTCTGTCACTCATGTGCTCTAAGTTCTTTTTTTTATTATTAATTTTTTTAATTTTTATTTATTTATTTATTTTTGGTACCAGGGATTGAACTCGGGTCCTTGCACTTGCGCAGCAGGCAGCGAAACCACTGAGCTAAATCCCCGGCCCTGCTCTAAGTTCTTCAGCCCCGTGTCTTGAGCATTGCACCGAAGCCTTTTGCAGTCCGGCCCAGCTGACCCTGTGGCCTCATCCACCACCCCTGCCCATCCTCTGCTAACCTAGGCGCCAGCACAGGGACTACTTACACATCCTTGACGTCCTTAGATGAGAGCCCCTTCCCTGGAAAGCCATTTCTTCCCTCTCCCATGCCCCCAAACCCACCACTGGAGGTGTAAACTTCAAGGCCCTCTACCCTTGGCGAGGACTGGTGTTGATTCTTTCTACCTTCCTTCAACACGACATGCTATTTATACTAACAGGTATTTTTTCAGATGTTGGATTCCACCCTAACAGGACACCATGTGAGGCGCAGGGATTATAATTACTCCCTGGCAGTGTTGTAAAGAGTCATAATCGATGTACTGGAAGTGTGAACCACAGGCATACACGCACACAGACACTAACTTTGCATGTTAATGTTTAACCTTAGCTTTGCAAAGGTAGCTTCTCAGCTCTTGTAGCTAGAACAGTGCTGTAGTTTTTTGTGGTAATTTCTAAGAGAAGAACGAAGTATCTTTCTCTTGGTCACCTACTTGGCAAAGAGAGAACCCCATATCCTATAAGAGGAACCCTTAAACTAGGAATGTGCCCCTTCTTGCCAGTAAGCTGCTAGCACCCTGCCTAACACAGGGAGGTGGTAAGAGTTTAGTCATTAACCCTCGAACACAGCTGTTTTGAGAATCGACTTGGGACTCAGTTAAGATGGAAAGGGGACTTGTGACCGGGGAGGGTTGATGGTGATGGAGGTCCAGTCTGGGATCAGGTGGGTCTTGCTCCTTATCCAGTGGGTTTCTTTTCATTCACAAATTTCTCTTTCCTGCATGTGGTCTTTTTCTTCCAGAAGGTGCATTCTGTGCTATCTTTACAAACTTCCTATTCTTAGTTTCTGGTGGATTAGCTATCTGGCTGTAACTGGACTAGTAGCTGGGTGGGAGTTTGTAGCTAGATTTGCAGTGGGCCTTGGAACATCCAAGAAGCTCTTGGGAGACTGGCTTCTCTAAGCGTGATGGGCTGAAAAGGGGGTGTGGGCCCTGCATGGACAGTGGTGGCTGTGGCTGTGGAGGGCTTAGAGGAGGAGAAGCCAGAAGGCCTGGAAAGATGTGAGACACAAGGAAGCAAGGAAGGTCCTTGGAGAATGGGTAGGAATTGGTGGAGGGAGGTGGGCGATGCGGGATGTGGACATTCTGTATCTGGCAGCTTTCTCAGATTCCTAATTCCGTACATTCTTAGTGGGCTATAACAGTTGTTTTCTTGTTCCTGATTTTGTACATTCCTAGGAATATACATTACTTTCCCTCTCTGCCTCAACTTTATACATTCCTACTGGGCAGTTGCCCTCTGCTACGTATTTTTCTTGAGTTCTTGAGAATTTTTCAAACTCCAGAAAGAAGAATTGGATGGAAGGGGAATAATTCCATGTATTTTTACTTCCTCAAAAAACTGATTAACGGACAGCTGTTGACCAAACAAAGAGGGACCCAACCCCTCACTACTGCCCCTCCTCTTCAAACTCAAAAATATCTCTTAACACATTTTATCAACTAGAGATGTCAGGTTTTTCAAGTGTAAAACACTCCCAGAAGTGTGAAGCTGCCTCAGCTCTTCTTTGGAGTGTGGTGATTTAATGAGATAAGCATTTAGCTGCTGCCAAGGGTTCTGGGAGTGGAGTTTTACTTGGAGCAGGAAGAATTCTGGGCAGGGTCCGGAAGCCACCCGTAAGTCCTCTGCTCAGTAGCTGTGCTCCAGTTGGGGTCATCATGACCCACTGGGAAAGCTGTAAATATTGGTCTTTCTGTCATTAGGGTCTCCACAGTCTGGGCCACTCAAGTCTGGGCTTCTGAGTCGGTCTTTCTAACCAGTCTCCCAGGAGAAGACAAAGTTCAGATGAAGGGTGGGAATAGACATATAAACCCTCCATCTCCCTCTACCCCGGAACACATGGATGTCTCTCTGTAAGTGTGGATTCGTACCCGAGAAAAGATGAACAGGCACATGTAAGGTGATGTTGGGGTCACACAAGACAGGGCAACCAGGGTCGGCTGAATTTGGCCTGGCTGGGTCCTTGGCCAGCTTTGTGTCCTCTCCTGCCCTGCCTCCCCGACCCAGGCTGTGGAGAATTTCATCTACTCCTGTGCTGGCTGCTGTGTGGCCACATATGTGTTGGGCATCTGTGACCGACATAACGACAACATCATGCTGAAGACCACAGGCCACATGTTCCACATAGATTTCGGCCGCTTCCTGGGCCATGCCCAGATGTTTGGCAATATTAAGAGGTAAGTGGTTTCCAGAAGCCAGATGTGGGTGTGGTGTGTGGCGGCAGGAAAGCCAGGAGGGATGGTTCAGAGATGGGACACAGCCCCAGCGTGTAGGCCCTGGGCCCAGCAGCCTCTGAGAAGATAAGATTGATAAGGAGATTGAGTCCTTGAGGGTCTTACAGAAGGTGGGGACTGATTCTTTCTCCTTACTGAGCACTGAGCAAGGTGACATGAGCCCAGACTTGGCAAACGGGAATACAGTTAGGGGACCAGGAGAGAATATTGCCAGCCCACAGATGGGGAACTCCTGTCTCTGGGGATCTTTTAATTTTTTGAGACAGGGTCTCTGTATGTAGTTCAGGCTGGCCTAGAACTTACTGTGTAGCCCAGGCTGGCTGCAAACGAGTCTTGTGGCTGCACATTGTTGGAAACGCTTCATAGATTATCTGTGGTTCTGGTTTGCTCATAGATCTATTTCTTAGGCCTGGGAGAAGGCACTATAGGACAGCAAAAAGTATGAGAGACCCGATAATTTTTCTTTTAATCTTAGATACTCGCATATCCTAGAGATCTGTACTCCTCAGTGTGGTAGCTTAGGAAATGAATATGAATTCATGTGTGTTTAGAGAAGGTGTCAGATCCATCTACCCTAAGTGCTCCTAAAATAAATTGCTGAAAGAAATTTGGATCTAAGATCCCAGGAGTTTTGAAGCTGTCATTTGTCCATAATTCAAATGGAAATAAAAGAATTGTGGCAAGGCAGATAGGACTGGATAAAGCATCTGTTCTTTTAAAAAGAGCTATCTTGAAGACAAAGAACCTCATTAAGGTGACCTTGATGAGTATTGAAGGAATTACATGTGAAATTCCTTAAATAAAAATTTATTTAATTTTGTTTAAAAAGATGAAAGGGCTGGGGATTTAGCTCAGTAGCACCGCCCCTGACTGGCAAGGGCAAGGTCCTGAGTTCAATCCCCGGCACCAAAAAAAAAAAAAAGAAAAGAAAATATCACTTCTCAGCCTTTTGGCTAAGATCAAGGGTAAAAAAAGATGAAGTTATGGGGAAAAAGCAAGTTAGAGAGACCCCCATCTCTCAGGCTCATACATGTCGTGATGAAGGCTGAGGGGAGCCATCCCTGATGCAGCCCTTGGGTGGGCTTCCTCCTCCACGCTGACCTTCGTCCTTCCGTTCCCCTGGGCCCAGGGACCGTGCCCCCTTTGTCTTCACCTCGGACATGGCATATGTCATCAACGGGGGTGACAAGCCTTCCAGCCGCTTCCATGATTTTGTGGACCTTTGCTGCCAAGCCTACAACCTCATTCGCAAGCACACCCACCTCTTCCTCAACCTCCTGGGCCTGGTGAGAAGCTCCAGCTCTTTCTGAAAACCTCCTCATTATCTGGTGCCATTATTCAAACTGCCCTGGCTTGTTTCAGAGAATTCCTGGAGATCAGCTCCTCTGAGCCCCAGAGGAGTAGCTGTCTGCCCTGGATAGAGGCAGGGACCCTGACCATCTGGGGATATAGTTGTCTGTGTGGGTGTCTGAACCCATTCCCGGCCCTTTATTCCTGTGGCCCCCAGCCATGGCTCACATCTGCCTACCACCCTCTAGAAGGCTCAGGGAGCCTTGCTGTAGGAAATCTTGTCTTGGTGGAGAAGCAGCAGGGCTTCCTCTTGTGATAGGCACCCTCCCTGTTCCTTTCCTCTGTCCAGATGTTGTCCTGCGGGATCCCCGAGCTCTCTGACCTGGAGGACCTCAAGTATGTGTACGATGCCCTAAGACCTCAGGACACAGAGGCCAACGCCACTACCTACTTCACTAGGTAACTCCGTGTGCAGAGTTCCTGAGTGATTCCCAGGCCACCTGGGTGCTGGAGTGGGCCAGGGATGTGGGAAAGACTTAGTACAGACGGCAGAGCCTGGAGCTGGATCTGTTACCCCAACTCCTCTGACTTGGTTACATCATTTTGCTTCTCTCAGCCTCAGTTTCCCACCTGCATCTTGGTGCTAATCTTTGTATACAGAGCTACTATTGTCTCTCTCTTTCTCTTCCTCTTAATTTTTTGAGACACAGTCTCTGTACATAGTTCAGGCTGGCCTTGAACTTACCATGTAGCCCAGGCTGGCCCCAAACAATGATCTTCCTGCCTCAGCTTCCTGAGTGCTGGGATTACAGGCGTGCACCACCATGCCTGGCTCAAGGTTATTGTCATCCCTCTTACCTTATTGCCAAAGGCTGTTTACAGGGCAGTGAATAATACAGATTTTGGAATCATTTTTAGCCTGCTGGGTGAGACCCTTCCCCCTTCAAGGGAACTCACTTTTGAATTGAAATTTCCGAAGCTGGGCCTGGTGGGGCACACCTGTAATACCAGCACTTGGGAGGCTGAGGCAGGAGGATCACTGTGAGTTTGAGGCTAGCCTGGGCTACATAGTGATTTTAAAGCCACTTTGAATTACATATTGAGGCCCTGTCTCTAAATAAATTAAATAAGTCAAATCAAATCAAATCTCTGAATTCATCAGTGCTTGGGGAGGTCCCGTGTAGTGAACCTTGGATTCACTTTGACGACACTGTTCAGACATCTGTACTGAGCCTGCAGTGTCCTAATTCCTCCCTTCCTCGCTTTGACTGCCTTTGGCTCAAATGGACAGAGAAGGGACAGCAGGTCCCAGGAGTCACAGGAACAAACCGCATAAGACAATCATGTGCCTGCTCTGTGTGGGTCTCACACTGGGCACTGCTGCTTCATCTCAGAGTCAGGGCGATGTCCTTGTCACAGCAGAGGGGATTTGTCCGTGGCTACATCCTTTTCTTCCTGTCGTCCTTCCCCCACACCGACAGGTTGATTGAGTCCAGCCTGGGTAGCGTGGCCACAAAGCTCAACTTTTTCATCCATAATCTGGCCCAGATGAAGTTCACAGGCTCGGACGACCGGCTGACTCTTTCGTTTGCCCCTCGAACACACACTCTCAAGAGCTCTGGCCGTCTCTTTGATGTTTTTCTCTGCCGGCACGAGAGAATCTTCCAGCCCAACAAGGGTTATGTAAGTATTTCTCTGCCCTGAGCTTTTCCTGCCCCCTCCTGACTCAGCTTGCTGGGGTTCTATTTCTTCATACTCACACAGAGCGCACTGGCCCTCGCCGAGCCTCGTGTGCCCGGAACAGCTCCAGGCCACTGGCTTCTCCGCTGCTCAGGTGAGCGGAACCGGATGGTAATTCCCTCTGAGTCAAGGGTCCTACACAAAACACACAGTAGAGTTTTGCGTTCAGATTCCCGCACATGCGCTGTCCAGACTGGTGAGCTGCCTTCTGGAAAGCACCCCCCCCACCACCACCCCGCACACATGCGCGCTTCTGTTCCGTACTACCCCCCTTCCCTCGGCGCACAGGGTGTGCTGCAAGATTTTGACCTTTGCAGATATATGTGGTGAAGGTGAAGCGAGAGAATGCTCATGAGGCCACTTACATCCAGCGGACATTTGAAGAGTTCCAGGAATTACACAACAAGCTTCGGCTGCTCTTCCCTTCTTCCCTCTTGCCCAGGTAGCTTCCTCCTTTACTCCCTGGGGGCGAAGGGAGTCATCCATGGGGCTGGCAGGACTGCAGGACACAAAAAACCCTTTTAAAGATCCTGCTTCACTTGGCCTGGTATTGATTTTGGTGACAGGTGCTCCCCCTGCTGGCCAATCTGTCCTGGCGCCCAAGCAGCCTTGCTCTAGCCTTGGGCCCGTCAGAGGAAAGCTGGCTGTGGCTAAAGAACGGCCACTGGTTGAATCTGGAACTCTTCCCAAGTGTCCAGTTTATGACAGTTAAACCAGAGCTGGTGCACACTTGTAATCCAGCTACTCAGGAGGCTGAGGCAGAAGGACTGAAAGTTCAAGGCCAGCCTGGGAAATGTAGCAATTTTAGTTTGTCTCAAAATAAAAATAAATAAATAGGGCTGGTGAGCTGGGTGTGGTATTACACACCGGTAATCCCAGCACTTGGGAGGCTGAGGCTAGAGGCTGGCCTCAAGTTCAAGGCCAGCCTGGGCTACAGAGTGAGAACTTGTCTCAAAAATACATAAATGAAGGCCAGGGATTTAGCTCGGTGGTTCCACCTGTCTTGCAAGCTCGGGGTCCCGAGTTTGATCCCCGGTACCAAAAAAAAATACATAAATGAAAATGGGGCTGGAGATATAGTTTAGTGGTAAAGCACTTGCCTAGCATTTCAGTCCCCAGTACTGAAAGAAAAAGAAAAAAGGAACCATTTTTCAAATGGATAAACAAAGCATGGTGTGTATATAGTACATACAATGGAATATTACTCAACCTTAAAAGAGAAGGACATTGTGATTTGTAATTACACGAATGAACCTTGAGGACATTATGCTAAATGAAACAAGCCAGTCATAGGAATCAAATTCTCTGAGTTATCTAGTGGAGTCAGATTCATAGAGACAGAAGTTAAGATGATGGTTGAGGTATTATTGTTTTAATAGATGTGGAATTGCATTTTACAAGATGAAAAGAACTCTAGAGAAAAGAGCTGAGCATAGTGGCACACACCTGTAATCCTAGAATTTGGTAGACTGAGGAAGGACGATCTCCATGAGTTAGAGGCCAACCTGGACTACCAAGTGAAACCCTGTCTCAAAACAAAAAAAGAGTTCTGGAGATAGACCGTGATATGTTGTATAAAACTGTAAATGTCCTTAAGGCCACTGAACTGTTCACTTAAGAATCATTAAAATGGCCAATTTTATGTCTTGTATATTTTTCCACTTTGGTTTCTTTCTTTTTCAGCAGTGGACATTGAACTCAGGGCCTTTGCCCTGAACTACAATCCCTATCCGTTTTTAGTTTTTCTTTTGACAGGATCTTGCTAAGTCACTAAGTTGCCCAGCCTGGCTTTGAATTTGTGATCCCTCTGCCTCAGCCTCCCAGAGTGCTGGGATTACAGGCGTGAGCCACTGTGCCCTGTTTTTCTACCATTGGAAAAAAAAATAACCAAGTGAATTCTTACATTGGCAGGGGAAACGGGGCTCCATTGCGCCTGGTCGCAATGCTAAGGAGCCACAGGACTCCGCCTCACAATTTGCTTTTTCTAGTCTGGGGACCTTGGAAGTGTGCGGTGTGTGTGGTGCGAGTGTGCGGGGTGAGGGTCAGACCTGGGAGCAGCCAGGGGGCCGAGGGGGCCTGGAAGGGAGGCTGTTAGATAATAGGGCAGTGACTAGAAACCCAAAGGAAACGTGGCAAAGCTGCGCCTCATTTCCTCCCGTGCTCCCCTGCTTTCTGCCCACCTGCCCCGCCAGCTTCCCAAGTCGCTTCGTGATCAGCCGTTCCCGGGGTGAGGCTGTGGCCGAGCGGCGCAGGGAGGAGCTGAACGGCTACATCTGGCACTTGATCCACGCAGCCCCGGAGGTGGCCGAGGTGGGTAGCCGCCCAGTCCCCTCTGTCACTGCGCATGCGTGGGAAAGCAGGTCTGGCGCCGCCGGGGAGGGGCAGGCCCTTCTGGGGCTGCTAACGGAGCGGAGCGGCCTGTGGGGCGTGGTCCCCTGTCCCCTGCCTCTCCTGGCTGCACAGGGAGCACTTGCCCTGCAGCCGGGAGCACTCAGGGGCTTTTACAGCAGCTGGGACCCAGGGCGACCCAGTAGTCCGAACCGGGGGGAGGGCGGGCGCTGCTTGGGGAAAAGGGGCTTATGAGTAGGTTTGTCATGTGTGTCCGTCTAGATTTTTTTTTAAAAATAAATGGCATTATTATGGCCCTAATGCAGTCATCAGAAATCCTATTACTCTAAATCCCATCTGACTTCCCTTTGCTATGTTTTCTGTTGGTCCATATGCGAGCACCGCTTTTATCATTTTGTAGTAGTCACGTTTTACACAAAATTCTATATTCTGAGACTTTCTCCCTTTAGCATTTAGAGTAAGCATGTGCTAGAACTTTAAATATCTGTACCAAATTACTGCACTGACTTGCAATAATCTAACCCTCTTCTTGTTTTCTGAAAGATTATTTCCATTTTTCTCCATATTGATGCTCAAGTGGATACTTTTACATCGTTAGGAGGGTTTTTGTTCATTTTTGGTTTTGGTTTCAGTCTTTTTGTTTTGTTTGGGTTTTTTTGGTTTTTTTGAGACGGTCTCACTTTGTAGTGCAGCCTGGCCTTGAACTCATATAGCCTAGGCTGATCTTGAAATCTCAGGGTTCTTCCTGCCTCAGCCTCCCGAGTGCTGGGATTACAGGTATGTGGCACCACACCTGCTTTGTTTTTGTTGCCCCTAATTATTCAGGAACTATCCTCCTGAGCAGGCACCTCTGGGCAAGAGCAGAGTGCATGTCCTGATTGGGGAGGTAGAAGTTGAAATGAACACTCTGCTTTTTTTTGGTACCAGGGATCGAACTTGGGTCCTCACGCTTGCGCAGCAGGCGGCAAAACTACTGAGCTAAATCCCTGGCCCTTAGAACACACTGCTTTTGACCTGAAGCGACCAAATCTTATTTTTCCTTTTAAAAATCTTTTTAGTATGAAAACCTTGAAGCATAGAGAAAAGCAGAAACATGGTATAATTAGCCTATATGCCTACTACCTAAACAGTTAATATTTTGCCATGTTAGCTTCATCTGTTTTTTGTTTTTTTTTTTGGTACTGGGGATCGAACTCGGGTTCTTGCGCTTGCGCAGCAGGCGGCAAAACTACTGAGCTAAATCCCTGGCCCAGCTTCATCTATTTTTATGAAGTATTTTAAAACAAATTAGAGACATGATATTGTACCCTTAAATATTAGGCATCTCTGAAAAATAACAACATATCCTTACATAACTGTAGCATTGTTACATCATTCAGCACATGGTCCACGTCCAAAATCTCCCAGATTCTTTTTACAGTTGGTTTGGTTAGCCATGCCCTAAAAAGAAGGACACATATTTGGTTTTCTGTTTCCTGAATCTCTTAATCCGGAGCCGTCCTCCCTCTCCCTGTTGGGCTGCTGTCCTACTGAAGAAGGGCCCTGTTTTCTCATTCCATTCCAGTGCGACCTGGTGTACACCTTCTTCCATCCTCTGCCCCGGGATGAGAAGGCTGCGGGCACCAGCCCGGCCCCAAAGCCCTCAGGTACAGCGCCTTCCCCAAGGGAGCCCTGCCAGCCTCTCGGGAGCCCCCAAGCCTGGTTCTCCTGCCCTGCCCTTCCCGGGACTCTTTCCTGATGCATCTCCTGTCCCTTTTCTTGGCCAGTTCCCTGGTGGGTACTGTGGAGACTGCACCTCCCAACCAGCCCTAAGTCATGGCCAGACCCTGCTTAGGTGGATGGAGCCCATGCATAGCAGGAGCCCAGCTTGGACAGACTGGGGCAGGGGCTGCAGAGAGAAAGCAGAAACCTGCCTGGCACCATCAGGGGCACCGTGGGCCTGCTGACCTTTCTCGGTTTCCTTCATCCCTACAGATGGCACCTGGGCCCGGCCCGTGGGGAAGGTAGGAGGGGAGGTGAAGCTGTCTATCTCCTACAAAAACAACAAACTCTTCATCATGGTGATGCACATCCGCGGCCTGGTGAGTGCTCGCCTACACAGCCTTCACTATCTGGTATGGTTGGGAAGAGCCAGAGCTTCGCCACCCTGGTGTCAGCAGAGTGGCCTCCAGGACTGCATGAGGCAGGCCAGTGCTCGGACCACGCAGTTTGAGACAGAGCAGGGCCTGTTACCTGTGGGCTCTGGCAGCGTCCTCCTGAGGGGAATAATGTCAGTACCAAGCTCGTAGGGCTGCCTTGGGGATCAAATAGATAATGCACGGGAAGCACTCACTTCACTGCTATTATTATCATTATGGTGACGTGGTAATTACTACAAAAGAGAGGCCCAAAGGGCTTGTCACTTGGTTATGGTGACAAGGCAGCCACTCCACATCCTTCCTGCATAATCATGCAGTATATACCGACCAAATTTTTGGTACGGACTATAAGAACACTGCGAATAGAATAGGAAGGGAATTCTATAGAATACAAGAGGTGATCAAAATATATGGTAAATATTCGAATTGGTAAAAATTCATTACAGTATGGAGAGGAAGGGGAGGTAAACAGGATTAAGATTCAATATGTACACATACCAGCTCTCCACGATGAACATATTCACCATGTATTGCAAACATGTACTAATAAAAAATAAGTTTTAAAAATGTATTGTTACAGTAAGAAACACATTGCCATTAATTTCTCTCAAAAGACTCCCCTGCGCTTCGAACATGCTCATCCCACTGTTCTTGCCACTTTCTGAAGCAGTCCTGGAAGTCTGGTCTGTGAGGGTCTTTACAAGGTATGATCAAAAATGCAGTGAATGCTGCTGCTGAGTGCCATTCAATGGAAAGGCAGGCTTGTAAAAACCTTATAGTGAGTCTTCATCCACTGTGTTCACCAGATCTGGCACCGTGTGACTTCTGGCTCTTCCATAGTCAAAATGACCTTGAAAAGTAAACATCTTAGATTCAGGGCATCGACACAGGCACAGTGGTACAACCAGACATGAAAGAGGACTTCCGGAATGGCTTCAGAAAATGGCAAGAACAATGGGATGAGTGTGTTCAATACAAGGGGGAGGGTTTGGAGGGGGATTAGTGGCAATGTGCCTTTTACTGTAATTTTTAAAAATTTAAACATTCTCTAGAGTTTTCAGTCTCCAAAGTTTTCACTGCATGCTTGCCAAGTGCTGCACCTCTGGATGCACGGAGAAATGAAACCAAATCCTGTCCTCAGGGAGCACACATTCTAATTGGAAAAGGGAGACAAATACACAAACTACTGCATGGAAGGTGGTGAGCAGAGCTAGGCAAGAAACAAGGCAGAAGGGCCAGGGATTTAGCTCAGTGGTTCTGGCGCCTGCCTTGCAAGTGCAAGGACCCCCCGAGTTCAATCCCCAGTACCAAAAAAAAAAGAAAAAAGAAACAAGGCAGAGAAGGAATCCAGGGTAGGATGGGGACTGGGGGTGGCAGGTGCAGAGTGGTGAGAGAAGGCCTCTTGAGAAGAGGGAGAGAAAGGATGCAGAGGAGCAGTGTGTTGCAAAAGCCCTGAGCCACGGGCTGCTGGATGCTGTCAGGAAGTACAGGGGCCTGGGCTGAGGTGGATGGAGTAACAGGTGGATGGACAGATGGTAAGGTTGGAGAGGGCCTAGTGAGCCAGAGCCTGGGTCCCCCAGTAGGACTCTGGCCTCTCCCCTGAGTGAGAGGTGGGAGAAGACGCACACCTGTGATCCCAGCACTTGAGAGGCTGAGGCAGGAGGATCGCCACGAGTTTGAGGCAAGCCTGGACTACATAGTGAGTACAAGGCCAGTCTGAATGAGACCCTGTCTCAAAAAAATAGTTGTTTTTAAGAGATAGGTAGGACTTGTTGGAGGCTGTTGGGCAGAGACATGGCATGATCTGCTTAAGTTTTAAAAGCTGGGGCCCTGTGGGGGTAGCTCAGTGGTACAGCATGTGTACACAAGGCCCTGGGTTCAACTCCCAGTTCTGGAAAAAGGGATCAAGCTGGATGAATCACTGGTCAGCTGACCTTGAGCAGTAAGCAGCTTAACCTGACTCATGTCTCCACCACGCAGGAGTTAAACAGACCAAATGACAACATGGCTCCGCAAGAAGATGCCTGGGGAGGACGCGATGGCTCACTCAAAAGTGGCCACATTATGGGCTGCCCCGAGCATTTAGACAAAAAGAATATATTTCACAAAGATGAGTCAAAAAAACCCCAACAACAAAGAAGCTTATATTTCCTGTTAGGGCTGGGGATTTAGCTCATCGGTTTCACCGCCTGCTGTGCAAGCGCAAGGACCTGAGTTCGATCCCTGTTACCAAAAAAAAATTTTTAAAAAAGAAGCATATACTTCCTGTAATAGGCAGTCTGACCCATGGGTTAGTGCCCTCCCCCTTGGTACTGGGGATTGAACCCAGGGTCTTTGTACTGTTAAGTTTTTATTTTGAGACAGAGTTGTACTACGTCACTAAGTTGCCCAGGCTGGGTTTTAACTGATCCTCCTGACTTGTGCCCCCACAATGCTGGGATTACAAAGCCAACGCGCCCCACCCTGAGTAATGCTTTAATAGAATACCTGACATAATCATAGTAAGTATCTTTTTTATCGGAATGGAATGAATTGGGAAGCAGATAAATAGTATGCATTGCCAGAAACTAGTGTGGGAGAGGAGTCTAGATCAGGAATGAGGATGAAGAAATGGACAAAACTCTTCAGCTGGTTGTGGTGTTGCATGTCTTTAATCTCACATCTGGGAAGCTGAGGCGGGAGGATCACAAGTTCCTCCTCCTGTCGTGGCCCCCAAGCGCCAGTCTCCGCTCACCCCTCCGACCAAGAAGCCCCAACAGTCTCCAGCCCCCAAGTCCAAGGCGGCATCCGCCTCTCCGGACCTGCCCAAGGGAGAAAAAGAACAACAAGAAGCAACTGAACATATTGATGAAGTACAAAATGAAATAGACAGACTTAATGAACAAGCCAGTGAGGCGATATTGAAAGTAGAACAGAAATAGAACAAACTCTGCCAACCGTTTTTTCAGAAGAGGTCAGAATTGATCGCCAAAATCCCTGATTTCTGGGTAACAACATTGGTTAACCATCCACAAGTGTCTGCACTGCTTGGGGAGGAAGATGAAGAGGCCGTGCATTATTTGACCAGAGTCGAAGTGACAGAATGTGAAGATATAAAATCAGGTTACAGAATAGATTTTTATTTTGATGAAAATCCTTACTTCGAAAATCAAGTTCTCTCCAAAGAATTTCATCTGAATGACAGTGGTGGTCCATCTTCAAAGTCCACTGAAATCAGATGGAAATCTGGAAAGGATTTGACGAAACGTTCGAGTCAAACACAGCATAAAGCCAGTAGGAAGAGGCAGCATGAAGAACCCGGGAGCTTCTTTACCTGCTTTCCAACCATGCTGATGCAGGTGCAGATGAGTTAGGAGAGGTCATCAAAGATGATATTTGGCCAAATCCCTTGCAGCACTACTTGGTTCCTGATATGGATGACGAGGAAGGCAAAGGAGAAGAAGATGATGATGATGATGAAGAAGAAGGATTGGAAGACATTGATGAAGAAGGGGATGAGGATGAAGGTGAAGAAGATGAAGATGATGATGAAGGGGAAGAAGGGGATGAGGATGAAGGTGAAGAAGATGAAGATGATGATGAAGGGGAAGAAGG
>NW_004624807.1:6610140-6867162 GCF_000247695.1 Heterocephalus glaber
GCTACGTTCAATCCCCAGTACTGGAAAAAAAAAAAAAAAAAGAATCGTTATCTTTTCATTGTTGTTTTTGTTGTTACAGCAACTGCTTCAGGATGGGAATGACCCTGACCCCTATGTGAAGATTTACCTCCTTCCTGACCCTCAGAAAACCACTAAGAGGAAAACGAAAGTGGCCCGGAAAACCTGCAACCCTACCTACAATGAGATGGTGTGTGGGGGCATAGGGCAGGGGTTGGCACACTATACCTCTTCTCTTAAATAAAGTTGTATTTGTTACTTGGGGAGGCTGACACAGGAGGGTCATAAGTTTGAGCCGAGCCTGGACAACTTAGCGAGACCCTGGGGATGTAGCTCAGTGTGAAGGTTGTGGGACCCATTCCCAGTACAACACAGATACATAGGCTGTACTGGAGCATGTCTGGCATACTTCCTGACTTGGGTATTGTCTGGCTGCTTTCATTTTGCAGTAGTAGGCTTGTGTACTTGTGGCCTAGACTTTACCTATAAAGCTAAAACTATTTACTATCTGGCCCTTTACATAGAAAGCTTCCTTTTTAAAAGAAAATGTAGTTTAGCCTGGTCTTGAACTCAGTGCGATCCTCGTGGCTCAGTCTCCTGCTTGCAGGCAGGCACTACGCCTGGACTAACAAGCTTTCTGACCCCCTGGCATTAGGATGGCGGCGTGGGGCTTTGCCCGTGGGTGGGAGGAGCCTGCTGGTCTTGGGCTGAACTTGAGCAGCAGCCAGAGGCCCTGGGCTGCTTGGACTCTGTGACCTCCCGTGGATTCTCTGCGGCCCTGGGTTCCCTTGGGCCCTGGGTTCCCTTGGGCCCTGCAGGGTGGGGAGACACAGGGGCTCTGGCCTGGGACCCGCGCACCTCCTTCTGCCCCATCCCCCTCCCCTCGCTCACACTTCCTTCTCTCCCGGACTCTGGTTTGCAGCTGGTGTACGATGGGATCCCCAAGGGAGACCTGCAGCAGCGGGAGCTGCAGCTGAGCGTGCTGAGCGAGCAGGGGTTCTGGGAGAACGTGCTCCTCGGGGAGGTGCACATCCGCCTGCGGGAGCTGGACCTGGCCCACGAGAAGACGGGCTGGTTCGCACTGGGCTCTCGAAGCCATGGGACCTTGTGAGCCCAGCAGAGCCACGCGGCCCAGGACCTCCAGCTGGTGGCCCGAGCTGGGAGAAATGACTCTCCCCTCGCCGGGAAGGGGCAGGGCCCTTGTTCTGCGGGCCTCCGGGACAGGAGGCGGGGAGCCAGGTGCTCTCGGCCGCCCCTTCCTCCGCAGGCTGGACTTGGGTTGGCCGTGCAGAGCATCCCGGAAGCTGTGAAGTCGCAGCAAAGTTTCAAGTTTACCTTGTGTCAAGGGAGCAATGCCTGGTTTGGTTGTGTGGGGGGCGGGCTGTATGAGGTAGCGGCAGAGGGGAGGGTGGGTGGATATCTTTATTTTTATTTTTAAAAAATGAAATAGTAATGTCCTAGATGGGACAGGAAGCCTTGCGAGAAGGGACATACATATGCCTCAGAAGGCACGAGAGGAAGACTGTTCGGACTTTTGTATGACTAAGGTTCTTACTGGACTTTTCCCTAGGTGTTCGGTTCGGTTCGGCTTTCTAGCTATAGGAATGATGCGGGGAGGGGCCCAGTGGGTCCTCAGGCCCAGCCTCCCTCTCTTCGAGCAGGGCAGCCGGGCGGGGAGGGAAGGGGGCCTGGGCTGGCCTGAAGCCCGGAAGGACCTTTCTGATTTTGCCTCCAAAGGAGAGCGACGTGATACCTACATGTGTAAGGAAGGGCCATCCGTATCATCCGGGTTCCGCCAAGGACCTGTTTTCAGGGACCCGTGTTAGGGGCAAGTTTTTCCTCTCATTTCCCCTCCTTGGTTAGGACTCGGCCTGAATACTGTCTCCTCCCCACCCTCCGTTCTCTCTGCCCTGCTGTGGGCCATCCGGTCCCCGCGAGTAGGCTGGGGGTGCTTCCCCATAGGTCTCTCTGTCAAGTAAGTGTTTCTGGTGGGACAAAATGCTGCCCAGCCCTCAGATGTACCTAGGAGGCAGATGCTAGCGAGGCTGCCTGCTGTGTCACTTCTGCAAAGCATTTCCCTCTCCCTCCTCTTCTTTGTTGTGCTGCTTCTCTCCCAATCGCCTTTTCTGTCACAATTTTTCTGAGAATTCCCCTCATTCTGTGGGGCCATAAACCTGTTTGGAACCAAAGGGCTGCCCAGTCGGAAGCATGGCTGTGGGGTGGAGTCCACAGCGCCACTGTTTTCCCTAGGGATTTTCCTTGCGCTGGAGGAGGCTGGATTTGAGAGGTGCTGGGGAAAGAAACTCCACTCACTGATGTCGCAGGGCAGCAAAGAAATTTAGATTTTTCTTTTACATTAAAAATGCCAAGGATGAAGCTGTCTGTTGGGGGAGCGGGGAGGGATAGAGCCGTTCTGGATATATGGACCATAGATGTGTTACTGGCTTTTTGCCTGTAGCTCATTTTATTTTGACCTTCTGTGCCCCTGATTTGAAGAGGTCTGTACTGTACCCACTTCCCAAACTCCTTGTACCTTCTACTTTCTCTGGAATTGTATTTTCTAATAAATGACATCTGAGAAAAAACTGCCATTTTTTAAAGGTTGGTTGATGTGTAAATGTTTAGATAAAAGCATCTGATGTACAAGGTGAAAAATAAAAATAACAGTGGTTTCATGAATGGTAATGTTGCTATGCCTGGGGCCCAGCAGTAGGCTTTTTTTTTTTCTTTTTTAAGAGTAGGAAAAATTTATTGAGGGAAAGCTTCTAAGAGACAGAAGGGGGACAGGAAAGTGGGTTGCCTGTCCACCCCACTTTTCAAACATGTTTTATACAGCAAAGCCATGTGGTGAGGAAAAACTGTAAGACCCAATGGAAATTTACAAGGTGGGCATGAGGTGGGACAAAACCGTGACCAACTGATAACATTACAAGTACAGTCACCCAGGTAATATTGATTAAATGGGGATCCAATGGGGAAACAAGTCACGTAAAATCGTACTAGGAATGAGCAAGGATTTTCGGAGGAAAGGGGTGGGTCAGGGATCTTTCTAGGAAGATCTTTGTCCCCCACCCAGGTGATTGATACTTATTTAGAATATCAGTCACTGCTATTTATCCTACATGGGTGTGGTAGTTTCCTTTTACTCTTCTGACCTTCAGTGAATGTGTCTTGATTGTCCTCCTTGTTGGCCTCCGAGGCTGCCCTGTCTAACTGCCTACAGAATATCTAATTAACTTAAATATCTGCAATATTCCTTCTTGTGATTACCCTAACTTCTGTGAGGAGGCAAGGTAGAAGACAGGTCTGGCTACTTGCGGCTGAAGAGGGCTGTAGTTTGCATCAGCAGCCAGTTACTCTACAGAGGGTCTATCTAAAGGGCTTCCATGGGTGCCAGGCTGTTATCTTGGGGTCTGCAGGAGACAAAGCCAAAGAAACAGTTAAGAATACCTGGGCCAAATTATAAGGTCAGCAGGATTACAATGAATATAGCCAACAAGTGTTTCCACCAGGAGGAGTAACAGCCTCCCACAAAGTGGATAAAGAGAAGGTCTGGGGGACTTCAGAATCCAACATAGAAGTCGTATTGCGTAGTTTAACAGTTATGAGCTGTTTACAAGGTCCATCTGGTGGATCCCAGTAAAAGAAGTCTAGCACTTTTGTCACTGGTTCCATTTGTGTGACTACTTGGTTTGCCAGCCTCCTTTACCAGCGAGCAATCTATCTTCCTCAGGGAACTCATATCCTTACTACAGTAGGTACTCTCCGACCAGTAATCTCGGTGCAAGACCTCCAAAATGATATGGGGGGGGATGAGATGTAACTCCCAAACCTGCTAGGTATCTGAAATGCGAGTTCCTGTTCTCTAAAATCGAAGAATAAATTCTAGGAACAACGGAGGTTAAGAGTAGGAAAAATTTATTGAGAGAGCCAGAGATTTAGCTCAGTGGTTTTGCCGCCTGCTGCGCAAGCGCAAGGACCCGAGTTCGATCCCCGGTACCAAAAAACAAAAAACAAAAAAAAATTTATCGAAAGACTTCTAAGAGACAGAAGGGGGACCGGAAAGTGGGTTGCCCCTGCAGTAGGCATTTTTGCATTTGTCAGCTGAATGAAGCCAGGCCACAACTTCACGAGGTGGTTATGGTTAACTGTTTTTCAGATAAGAAATTGAGGCTGAGAGAGATTAAGCAACTTGCCCCTGGCACAAAGCCAGTCTTGAAACTGGAGTTTGAACCCAGGTTCATTTGACTCCAAACCTTATGCTAGTCCTCCTAGGCAACGTGTAATACAGGCCCTTAAGGTGGTACCATATTGATAGTTTTCAAAGTGCTTTCACATACATGCCATTTTGCCCCATTACAATTATTTGTTGGCAAGTTGATATGGCTTATTCATTCCACAAACATTTACTGTATGAACTAACATTACCCAGAGGTGTGCCGCCTTTCACAGAGAATAGAGGAAACTTCTAGAATTGTGTACTGTGGTCTTGTACCAGGCATCTGGTGGCAGGTTGCAAAAATGTTAAAATAGCTGGATGTAATGGTGTGGAAGGATCACGCCTGTGATCCCAGCTACGTGGGAGGCTGAGGCAGGAGGATGGCGAGTTCAAGGCCAGCCTGGGGAATTTAGCAAGACCCTATCTCAAAATAATATTGAGAAAGGGCTGGGAGTGTAGCTCCGTGGTAGAGTGCTTGCCTGGTATGTGGAAGGCTCTGGGTTTAATCCCCAGTACTAAATAAAGGAATGAGACAGTGCTCTGCATTTACATTTTCTGTCTGGTGATTTTTTTTTTTTTTTTTTTTGGTACCGGAGAGGTACCACTGAGCTAAATCCTTGGTCCCTGTCTGGTGATATTTAACCAACCCCATTTTATTTTATTTTTATTTTGGTACCGGGGATCAAACTTAGGTCCTTGTGCTTGCAGAGCAGGTGGCGAAACCACTGAGCTAAATCCCCGGCCCCCAACTCCATTTTATAAGAGAATCTTAACCTCTTGAGGCACCTGACAACTACCAAGCTGTTAGAACTGTAGCCCAGAAGTGAACCCCAAAATGGAGGATGGAGGTGAAGTGACCCTTATTCAAGCATTTTACCTGCAAGTTCAAAAACCTGGGCAGTTAGGAGTCATATTTCATGCGGGGAGGTTGGTGGGAATCCAAGGGATTTTCAGAGAATAAGTAGGAAGTATCAATGGCTGCATTTCTTGGTGGGTTTGAAGTGTCGCTGCCATCCTGGCCAAGTCCCTTAGGACCTTTTAAAAGTCAGAACTGGAGTCTGGCAAGAGTCTTAGTTAAGGATCTGTCTTGGCCAAATGGGGTAGAAATCTGAACCTCCAGAGGGAGGGGAATGAGATCTGGGGATTGAGAGAGAGAGGGGCCCAGGAGAGGAGAAACACAAGAAGCCCAGAAGGCCAGGTTTTCAAAGTTCGAAGAAGTAGCAAAAATGAGGCTACCCAACTTGCTGGGATGTGTGTATGGGAGAATATACAGGATTTGAAAGGTCAAAAATGAGGCAGTAGGGCCGGGGATTTAGCTCAGTGGTGCTGCCACCTGCCTTGCAAACGCAAGGTCCTGAGTTCGATCCCCGGTACCCCCCCCTCAAATGAGGCAGTATTTGAAGTGGAAAGGTGATCTGGGGGGTGGACTTATCTGAGGGGTTGGATCAGCTCAACAAACCACACTTGTGTTCTCCTGGGTGTCAAGCACTGCGGCTGCCCAGACAAAGGTGTGGGTCCTATTGTCAGGGAGCTCAGGACAGCAGGGCAGGCACCGTGGAAACAAAGTCTTCCCTCCGTATTCACGGGTTACACATTCCACAGATTCAGCCAAGGGAAAATATTTCCCAAAAGAATTTTTTAAATCGCACTGAATATGTAGACTTCCCCCTTCTTGTCATTCCTTAAAGTATACAGCATGACAACTGTTTATATGCATTTATAATAAGCATTAAACGCTGCCTGCTGTGCAAGCGCAAGGACCCGAGTTCGATCCCTGGTACCAAAAAAAACCACACAAAAAAACAAAAATAATAAGCATTATAAGTAATAAGAGATGATCTAAGCATACAGGAGGATGCATGTGGGTTATATGCAAATACTGTACCATTTTAGAGGAGGGATTTGAGCATTTGTGGATTTTGGTACCTGCAGAGGATCCTGGGACCAATATCCCAATACTGAGGGACAGCTGCAATTACAGTACAGTCTGCCATAGACAGGGCGGACAGGGAGAGGGATGGGATGGGTGGAGTAGCTTCACAGAGGAGATTTGAACTGAGTTTTAACATCAATCAGAGCCAGCTGTGGTGGTGCCCAGCCCTTGGGAGGCTGAGGCAGGACGATTGCCACAAGTTCAAGGCCAACCTGGACTAATAGTGAGTTCAAGGCTAGTCTGAACTACATAGCAAGTCCCTGTCTCAAAAATAAATAAATAAATAAAGTCAGAGCGGGGCATGGTGGCACAAGTCTATAATCCCAGTACTCAGAAGGCTGAGGAAGGAGGATTTCTGCAGGTTTCAGGCCAGCCTGGGCTACACAGTAAGTTCAAGGCCAGCCTGAATTACATAGTGAAACCCTCACTCAGAAAATCCCTCCCAAAAAACCAATAAAATAAGCCAATCAAAACTCCTGATTTTATTCAGTGTGGTGGAGATGCTATTGCAGGGGTTGTTTTGGCTTGGTTTTTCAGACAGGTACCTGTGTGGCCCAGGCTGGCCTGCAATTTGCAATGCTCCTGGCCCAGGGCTGGGATCGAGGCTTGCACCATGGTGCCCAGCTCACCAGGGGATTTGGGGAAAGGCATGATGGTAATCCAGTTTGTTTTAAAGGATCATTCTGGGGCTAGGTATGTACTCAGTGTGAGAGCGCATGCCTGGCATGTGTGAGGCCTGGGGTTCAAGGCCGGGTACTGCATAGGGAGGGACAGGAGTTTACCTCAGAGGTCAAGCATTTGCCCAGCAGGCAGGTGGCCCTGGGAATGGTCCCCTGCAAGGACAGGAGAAGGGGATGCTCCTGGGGCTGAGAAGTCGAGATTCTGTTACAGGCCTCTGCTAGTTCCTGGGTATTTGCTGTCAACCTTTGCTGCTCTGGCTCACAGACATGGCCCCTGACCTCGGCCTTTGTGTCCAGGTGGATTCCCCCCGTGTGTGCTCACGTGTCTAGTTTCTACTTCTTACAAGGACACGGTCGCAATGGACTAGGGCATGTCCTAATGACCTCATCTTGGATGTCTGTGAAGAATCCGCGGTATTTCCACATCAGGTCACACTCACAAGTCCTGTGAGCTTGGTTTTCAGCATCTCTTGGGGAGCACAACTCAGCCCCTAACAGCCTGGAGAGGGTGGAGACAGCAAAACTTCTTGGTGGCCATGACAAGGCCTGTGTGCACGAGCGGTGGGAGTGAAAGCCACCTTGGGTAGGTTGGAGAGAAAACAGGAGAGAATGGAGACCAGGAGCACACGCAGCTCTCGAGAAATTCAGCTGTTGTGGTGCAGGAATTTGGAGGGGCATGAAACTTGGAGAGATTTTTAAGATAGGCAATATTAAACTACATGAGTGTAAATGAACTAACTTGTGTGCTATGGAAGAGAAGGGATGACAGAGGTGGGATTTAGAAAGGAAGGGCTGGGTTCCAGGGGGCCCGTGGCTTGTAGGGAGACTGAAGGCGGAGTTGTGGCTTGAGCCGCAGGTGGCTCTGGTGTGGGAAAGATGAGCCATGTAAGTTTGGCTCTGTTTCCTGGATGAAGTCAGAGGTGGGAGCCTAAACTGAGAATGTGTTTTACGGGGGAGGCTGGGAATCTGGAGGAGGAGGCGCTGTGAAGTAGCCCAAGTGGGGAGCAGCAGAGCTCCGGGAACTACCTGGCCTTGACCAGGTCAGTGGTCACACAGGCGCCAAATGCGTGGGTAGTTCTGTTTAACTAGGGCTGGAATAGGGCCAGAGAAGGATGTTAGAGCGGGGCAAGAGAGAAAAGGGTCTCTGTAAGGGGGTGATTTTAACAACGGATCAAGACAGGAAATGAGGAGGTGCTGGGTCACAAAAGAGTGGTCTCGGCCATGGTTTGTGGTCTCTGAGTGCTGAAGGAGCTGAATGGGGACCTCGGGCAGTGAGCCCAGCCGGAAAGGTAGGAGGTGGCAGAGGGCTGGATACTCGGCGATCAGATTTTAGAAGCAGTGCCAACTCTGGAAAATAGTCAAAGCTATGTACTTTTTCCTCAGGCCTGGCAAAATCTTTTCCAATAAACACAATGAACTGAGGTTTTAATTATCTGCTGCCAAACTGCCAGTCAGATCGCCAGTCCAAGGACTCCCTGTCTTCAGCAGTTTGCACACAGCCATGGCAATGAATTGTTAGCCCCGTGTGCAGAGCTCCCCTCCCCTCCTCGCTGAAGCAGGCTGGGTTGTGAGTGAGACAGACAAGCAACATCACAAATTCTCAGAGCTGAAAATACTTCGTTGTTTTCCCCATAGAACAACTTTTTCTAAAGAGGGTCTCGCTGGCCTTGAACTCACAGTGATCCTCCTGCCTCAGCCTCCCGAGTGCTGGGATTACAAGTGTGCACCACCGCTCCTGGCACCTAAAACAACTTCTGGGCCGGGGATTTAGCTCAGTGGCACCGAGCCTGCCTCGAAAGCGAAAGGTCCTGAGTTCAATCCCCAGAACCAAAAAAAACCCAAAGAACAACAACAGAAAAACTCCAAAACAACTTCTAAGGTAAGGGAGAGTAAAAGTTATATCTAATGACTAGATGGGGATGGAGAAGCCCATCCAAGAAAGGTTTAAGACATTGCTTTTAGGGGCATGTGGCGTCATTCAGTGAGTAAGTTGAGTGGAATGCAAGAGGCTTTGCTATAAGGAAGCTGCTGTTATTTTCAAGTATTACTCTTTCATTCATTCAACAATTGTTGTTGTTGTTGTTGTTGTTATCTGATATGGGGTATTGAACCCAGGGCCTCACACATGCTAGGCAAGCACTCTATCATTGAGCTACATTCCTAGTCCTTTTATTTTTTGAGACAGGATCTAGCTAGATTGTGTGGGCTGGCCTCAAATTTTCAGTCCTTCTGCCTCAGCCTCCAGAGCAGCTGGGATTACAGGCATGTGCCTGGCCAACAAATTACTGGGAACCTATTTTATGTCAGTCAACCTACTAGGTCAGTCAATTTTTTTTTTTTTTTGGTCTTAAGATCCCTCTACACACTTAAAAATTGAAGACATACCCCCTCCCACTTTTGTTTTTGCAGATTCTGTTGTTTTTTGGGGTACCAGGGATTGAACTCGGGCCCTTGCCCATTCGAGGAAGGCGCTGGAACCACTGAGCTAAATCCCTGGCCCTTTTGTTTTGTTTTTTGAGACAGGGTTTCACTATGTAGCCCAAGCTGGCCTCGAACTTGCAGTGGTCCTACTGTCTCAGCCTCCCGAGTGCTGAGATTGTGCCACCACACCTGGCTGTTTTTGCAGATTATATCTCTTGATGTTTACTATTTTAGAGCTGAAAGCTAAGGAATTTAAAAATATTCACTTAAAAATAATAGGGCCTTTTTTTTTTTGTACCAGGGATGGAACGCAGGACCTTGGGCTTGCCAGGCAGGCAGCAGAACCACTGAGCTTAATTCCTCAGGGGCCTTTATATATTAACATAAGTAACTTTTTCTGTTTTTTGTTTTTCTGAGACAGGGTCTCTCTATGTAGTTCAGGCTGGCCTTGAATTTAGTGATCCTCCTGCCTCAGCCTCCTGAGTGCTGGGATTACAGTACAGATAATCCCAGTACTACCACTACACCCGATAGAGATAATCCCAGCACTGCCACTACACCTGATACTCTTGATAAACTTTTCCTGTTTTGAAAAATAATTTTTCATTTATTTAAAAAATGTAGCTGGGTATGATGGCACATGTCTGTAATTCCAGCACTCAGGAGGCTGAGGCAGGAGGAGGATCACTGTGAGTCCAAGGCCAGCCTGTACTACAAACTGAGAACTTGTCTCAAAAAGAAAAAAAAAAAAATCCCAAACGTCTTTAGTGTGTGGCTTTATTTTATATTAAAATAATGGGAATCTCATCTCTAGCTGCTTTTACATTCAATCTGTTGCCAGATCATATGCACCAAGTATCCTGTAGACTTCATTACACACCCATGAGAAAACGAATGTGGAGACGAAACAAGCCCAACATGACGGTGCATGCCTGTAATCCCAGGCATGGCAGGACTGCAAATTTGAGCCAGCCTGGACAATTTAGTGAGTTTGTTTCAAAACAAAATGAAAAGGGTTGGAGATGCAGCTCAGTGGTAGAGCATTTGTCTAGCATGCATGGTGGTGGTGGTGGTGGTGGTGTGAAAGTTTAGAACTTTGATGAAAATGTCTTTTACTGTAAGGACCCTGTGAAATGATTTCAAAAGAGAAACCTCATTAGCATTTCCGCTGTCTCTCCTGTGGTGAGCGCATCATGTGGTGAATCCTGAGTGCACATGCACATGTCAAACTGTGCCCTGAGGATAAAGCAAGTTCTAATGTATGGGGAAAGGATTAAATATTTGTTTTCTGAAAAGTTACTTTGTATTTTGTTTTCTATTAAAATGTATTTAGTTTAAAAAAAGAGAAACCTCAGAGCTGGGTGTGGTGGTGCATAACTTGTAATTCCAGCACACAGGAGGCTGAGGCAGGAGGATTTCCCATGAGTTCAAGGCTAGTCTGGGCTACAGAGTGAGTTCAAGGCCAGCCTGGACAACATAACGAGACTCTGTCTCAAAAAAACAAAAAAGAGCCTTGAGGATGCCTAAACTGCTGTGCTAGGTATTAGGATACAGCCAGCCCTCTAGGGCCAGGATTTAGCTCAGTAGTTTCACCACCACCTGCTTTGCAAGCACAAGGTCCCGAGTTCGAGCCCCGGTACCAAAAAAAAAAGAAAAAAGGGATACAGCCCTCAAGGAGCTCAGAGAGCAGCAGGAGTGAACATTTTCAGGGATACATAATAAAGTGCTAGGAGAGCTCAGAGAATTCTGACTGGGAAGGGCAGCACAGGTTTCAAGCCTACAGTAACCTGTGAGTTGGATCCTAAAGCACGAATATGTCAGTAACTCAAAAGTGGGGAGCTTCCTGGCCAAGCGCCAGCATGAGGAATGGTATGAGACCAGGGCCAGTGAGGCCAGTGCTCTCCAGTGTAACGTGCACGAAGAGAAGCAGCGAAGCGGGGGAAGAAGCTGGAAGAGCATGGTGGGAGGTCAGGCTGAATGAGCCTTTATTCTGCAGCTGTGGGAAGCGGGGAGGACTGAAGCAGAACAGCACGGCTAATAACAGCTCATGTTTACGCCCCTGTGCTATCTGGGCCTGGCACTGCGTTCGGAGCCTAGTTCTCCCCAACCCAGGGAAAGAGGAATTGCAGTATTAGCCCCACTTTACAATGAAAGGAACTACGCGCTGGGTGTGGTGGCCTGGCCTGTAATCCCAGCACTCGGGAGGCTGAGGCAGAAGGATCACCGAGTGTTCCAGGCCAGCCTGAACTGCACAGCGAGACCCTGTTTCACACACACACACACACACACACACACACACACACACACACACACAAAACCCCCCAAAAAACAAAAAAAGGAACTATGGCTTCCAGTAATTAATTTGCATACTTGAATGAATCTTTTACTATGAAAACTACTATTAATATATTTTTCTAAAGGTTTTAGGATTGAGAAAGTACGTATTTCTGAGCAGCTGCTTCCCCCCTGCCCTCAGATCTTTCTGTGTTCCTCGTTCTCATTAGTTACTACTCTCCTTCTGTCCTTGTCATTTGACTTCGGAGCTATCGATTAAAGCGTTTTAGCAGAAATACGCAAATGAATACCAAACTCACAAGAATCAAACACAGCACCTGAAATTGCCAGACACTTTTTTTCAAAGGATAACGGTCACCTGTGCTTCCCTGTGATTCTGGTTGCTCAGAAAGTAAATATGAGTTGAACGTGTTGCCTGCTCGAAAGCAGTTTGGGGGATTCAACCTTCTGTGACTTGAGCTCGCCCCCCAATAAAACTATAGTATTATTAAGGAGACATCACCGGGGTTTTCATTTGTGTGGGGTACATGTCAGTTGATCGCCCAAAGACCTCAAACCTGGATCCCAGACAACACTAAATAGTAATTTAGAAATCCTAGGGCGGAGGCCACAGGAACGCCTAATTCATTTCTCATTTGAGTTTTTCTGTCTTTTCACTTCAGGTGATTCTTGTTTTAATACCAGACAGCATCACCCAACTCGTACATTAAAGATCTCCGCTCGACGGTCTACGTAGCACTCAACACTACTGCAACGTCGATATATAAACCTAAAATCAGCGTACACACTTCCTCGCGTACCCGCCCCGAAAAGGGCTCGCGAGAAACTCCGTTACTTGAGATCCTCCCACCGCTCCAGGCCCTTTAACCCAGAGGGCGGACGGTGGGGTCTCCCAGGAGACCACGCTCTCGCGCATGCGCACAGCCTAGGCCAGGCTGATGCAACCTTCAGCCTGAGAGCGGCTCCACCGAGAGTAAGGAAGCCGACAGGGACATCTGGCAAACCAATCAGCGGCCACGCGGAAGTGTGAGCAAAGACCCGCCCCTGGGGCTATGCAAAATATGTTGGGCTGCGCCAGGTTGGTGGCGTAGACTCCCGCCGTCCTTCGTCTCATCCGGTAGCTCTAGAGCCGTCCAGCCTCAGCGTCTGCTCTGCGGCCATTTTGGACTTCGCTTCCACCCTCACCCTCCCGTCTACCCAGCCTTCCCTGCCCGCGCTGTTCCGGGCCTTATAACGCTCGGTATCTGGGAAAGTGGCCGCCGCGGGAGGGCTCCTGTAAATGCTGGAGAAGTCTCGCGCGGACTAGGACGCCTCCTCCTCTGCCAGGATGGCTCTCACCTCCGCCGCCGCCTCCTGTGCTAACCTCTGGATTTTGTGGTCTGCCGCTCACTGCCGACGCTGCTGCCGTGTGTGGCTGTCCTGCAGGCGCAGGGACCTTCCTGGAACACCGACTCCGCCGCCGGGCAAGGCCAAGACTGTGTAGGCCTCCCTCTCCGAGTGCCGTCAGACCAGCCCGAGAGACTGCTGAGAAGCCGGAGATGGAGCCGTGGACGCAGGGCTCTCGGCAAGGCGCCGCCCCTCGGGCGGGCCCCTGGTTCCGGCCGCCTTTTTTCTTCCCTGGGCGATCGCGAGCGGGTGCCTCCCAGTTCCCGACGCCTCCTGTCCCGGAGAACAGTGGGGGCCCCACACGGCTTGCTTCTGCCCAGCCTGGGGCTCGGACCAACTCCTGGACCAAGTTGCTTTCCCAGCTCCTCGCCCCGCTCCCCAGCTTGCTCCAGAAGCTGCTGATGTGGGGCCAGCTTTTCGGTGGCTTGATTCCGACCAGTTGGCTCGATTTCGTTGGCGGCTACAGCATCCTGAGAGCCTTGAGGGGCCGAGAGGAAGTAGCCGCCCCCACTGTGCAGAAAAAGTCCGAGAGTTTGTTGCGACTGGACCTTTCAGACGGCTCAGTCACCAGCCCCTTTGATTGGCTAGAGGAGGGGATCCCCTGGCAGTGTGCGTCCTCTGACCTAGGGTTGGGGCTCAAAGCCAAGAGAAGGGCTTTGGACCCCTCAGCCCATGCTTTTTTCCTAGAGGAGCAGCTGTGGAGCGTGGAGCTGTCGCCCAGTGGCCTTCAAGCCCGTCTGTTCAGTGACGGAGAAGTTGGCTCTTCTCCCTCTGGCCCCCTAAACGTTCAGCGCTTAGGCAGTTTCAGTGTAGTCTCCTATTTGCTGCACCCCTCCCACCTGGATTGCCTTGGGGGGCTAGAGCTCAGCTGTCAGGATGGCACTGAAGGGAGCGAGCTAGTTGGTTTCCAGACCCTAACCCCAGAGAGCAGCTGCCTTTCTAAGGACTGCTGTCATCCAGAGCCTCTGTCTGCAGAAATCTCTGCGCCCTCGTGGCAGGGATATCCACCTCTTTCCAGGGAAGGCCTCCCCGAAATCCACCATGTTCGTATGAAACGGCTGGAATTCCTTCAGCAGACTGGCAAGGGGCAAGAATTACCCACGCCGGACCAAGACAATGGCTACCACAGCCTGGAGGAGGAGCACTGTCTTCTCCGGGTGGATGTGAAACACCGCCCAGGTACTCCAACACAATCTGTTCCCCTGGCTGGAGCAGCCTCTGGAAACAACCAGGAGCCCGGGGAGGAAAAAATATTGACGGAGGAGGTCCCGCTTGCCCTGGAAAGACAAGGCCCTTCGGGAAGCTTGCCATCTGTTGAGGTACCTGTGGAGGAAGAACCTGGGGAGGACGGAGCCAGTGTGGTCGACTCCTCTGACATAGAAGATGACCTTCCCCTTGCTGCCAGACCGGCTTGTGCTAACAAATTAATAGATTTCATTTTGGGAGGTGCATCCAGTGAGCTGGAGTCAAGTTCTGATTCTGAAGGTGAAGGTTGGGACGAGGAAGCTGAGGATGACGGTTTTGATAGTGAGGGCTCACTGTCAGAATCAGACCCTGAACGAGACGAGGAAGGACTTCACCTTTGGAATTCTTTCCACAGTGTAGATCCTTATAATCCCCAAAACTTCACAGCAGCAATTCAGACTGCTCCCAGAATTGTTCCTGGAGAACCTTCTGATGCAGGCAAGGATTTGTCTGACAAGTCTGATCTAGAGAATTCTCCCCAGGCTGGAATCTTTCCTCAGACCCCTGACTGGGATTCTGAGGAGGAAGGTAACTGGGAATCCAGTGCTGATGAGGCAGAGAATCTCAAGCTGTGGAACTCTTTCTCTAATTCTGATGATCCGTACAACCTTTTAAATTT
Organism: Heterocephalus glaber; assembly: GCF_000247695.1. Next base: position 6,624,957 of record NW_004624807.1, read on the forward strand.
TACGGCTCCCTTTCAAACATCAGGAAAAGATTTGAAAGACAGTCTTGACTCAAAAAAACCAGCTGAGTCCTTGGTGGCCATTTCTGAGTGTCACAGCTTCCTTTCTTATAAAGTGCCACTGTTAGGGCACCAAGGAGGTGAAAGTACAGACTTGTTACAGCAGGAGATTGTCTCTGTGGAAAAGCACACGCCTATCAAAGGAAAAAAGGTTGGTTTCTTTCAACGTGTCTGCTAATTTGTTCTGTGTTGGTAGGGTTAGATATAGCAGCACGACTCTGTTGGAGACCTGGTTGTCATATTTTTGAGGAAGGCTTCTAGGGTGTGTGGATTGAGAACTATTCAAATGATCTTTCCTCTTCCTCCCTTCAGTGTAGGGAACTGTTCCTGTTCAAAAGGAAGATGCCAGTATAAAAGGCCAGATCTTAGCAGGAAAGTGCCATTTGCACTTGGGTTGGTGGCTCTGAGCTGTTTCAACATCTCTACTCTTTTTTTTCAGAAAACAAAAATATTAAACCTTGTGTATTTGTGACTTAATTTTTCTAGGGCTTAAGAAGGGTCTGCTATAGCCGAAAAGTTTTAAATGGTTATTTATTTGTTTGCAAATACTCGATCTTTTATTTGCTTGATAACGTTGTCTTTATTCGTGTCCTCTAACCCAAAGAGCTTTTAATAGCAAATACAAGTTGTTTACTGTTTATATGGTTGTTTGCGACGTATCAAACTTTTTGACCTTACTTGGTTTGTTTGATAGTTAAAAACAGTACAGAAAATTGTGTTTCCTTTTTTTAAAGAATGAAATACTAGTTACAGTGGACAGTTACAGGTTAATAATGGAAGTAAAGAATGGTGGTCACTTATTTGGTTTATCCTGAGTAGTTGCTTCCTCTTCCCAAACTAATCTTAAATCCTCGTGGAGTGTTTTACTCTCTCATATTGTCAGCTTCACCTTACTGTGGAAGTCTTTTAAATTAGTCTTCACACAGCTGACGTTATTAATTGGAAAACCCCCCAAACACAAGAGGGTCTAAGTTTTGTTCAGGAAGTTTCTTTAGTTTTCTGTACCTTCGTTTGGAAAGGCAAAGCAGTGGGTGAGTTATTACTGATCTCAGATTCTGCAGCCTGAGGGAGATTAAAGTTCACTGTACCATAAATCTTTTGGCTTCAAATGACCAGTTTGATACTTTGGAAGTACTCCTGGGGTAGAAAATCTTTTTTCAGTGGTGGTAATAAGACATACGTCTTAATCTGTCATGTTAAAATTAAATTTTAGTTCACACTTCATAGATGATAAGATGAAATAACTTTGTCCTTTTTGGGGGCCCCTGACAAAATGACCTACTTGAGTGCGTAGGTGAGAACCAAAGGGGCCAGTGGATGAGCACTTGGCATCTGGAGACCTGTGCTTTGTACTGCTGCGTGGTTAGAGCAGAGACTGGGGAGGCCGCTAGACCTAAGAAGTTGCTTGACTCCTGGCCTTTATACAGTCACTTATCTGATGAGAATAGTATTGTATGATTTATCGTGGGGGGGGTGTGTGTGTGTGTGTGTGTGTGTGTGGCACTGATTCTACCACTGAGCTGCATCCTCAGCCCCAAGTTACTGCAATTTAATTTGCAATTAATGCAAATGAGATTTAAATGAGATGAGTAGATAAAACTCCTGATTCATTGCCTTGTGTTGGAATGGCTCAGGCCTGTGTCATGTGTCATTTTAGCTCATTGACTACAATGAAATGAGTGAAGTGGATGTGAGACTATTGATTGAACTAAAGCAAAATTTAGAAAAGATGATGATGTATGCCTAAATTATTTGACAGGCTTTAATTACCTGCCATTCTTTAGGTTTGTGGGAAAATGGGTAGTGCCTAATTCTTAGAGTGAGGCCTTCAGATCTAGGAGTTTAAAATACTTCATATCCTGGCAAAACAGTACAGATTGTAGAGCCAGACAGACTCAGTGTTTGAATCCTGATTATATCACTTAGGTGTTGTGTGATTTTGGACACATCTAACTGATGTGCTTCTGTCTACACCTCACGGATTTGATGTGAGGATTAAATGAGATAAAAATTGTAAACCTCTTTGAAAAGAGCCTGGCATATGGTGAACACAATATAAGTGTTATTATTTATTTTAGTGACACAATGAATGAGTAAGGACTAGAATGCAATATCTTGTAAGGTGTTACATCCTATTAATTGTCCTCAGGGGTATTCCTTGGCCTGATGTAAAGGGAATGAAAGTAGTAGGGTCTCAGTGGGGTTAGCTGATGTAACTGTTAAACACAGTTTAAAGCAATTCTATACTTTCCAAGTTTGATAGCTTAGTTTGATATCATCTTTATTAAAAATTAAGTAGGGGCCAGGGATTTAGCTCAGTGGCACCGCCCCTGCCTGGCAAGCTCAAGGTCCCAAGTTCTATCCCCGGTACCAAAAAAAAAAAGTAAGGATTAAGTAGAAGCTACTAGTAACAAGTAGGGATTGTTACTCATTACATGTCATCTTGTATAATATTCACAATTTCATGTACAGGTTGAGCCTCCCTAATAGAAAATTCAGAATCTGAACTTTCTGAGTGCTAATATGATGCTCAAAAATGTTTGGATTTTTGGAGCATTTTTGGATTTCAGATTTTCAGATTAAGGATGCTCAGCCAATGAAGTCCATGCAAATACGCCAAACTCCAAAACACTTTGAAATCTCGTCCCAAGTATTTCAGGTAAGGGATACCCAACCTATCTGTATAGTGATAGCATATTGAATACAAAGCTTTTAAATTTTAACTGCGAGGCCTCTTGTAACACATCCTTAAAGATACTTTACTTTATGAAGTAACTTTCTGTTATATTCTCATTCCAAAAGTAATAATGTAAAAATCAATGACTCAAAAATTGGAAAGCACTGAAAAGTAGGGGGTTTTTTTGGTACCGGGGATTGAACTTGGGACCTTGCGCTTGCAAAGCAGGCAGTGGAACCACTGAACTAAATCCCCGGCTCAAAAAGTACAGTTTTTTTTAAAGGGAAAGGAAGAGTAGAAATAATATTGTTAAGGCTTTGACTATGACAAAAACATTGACTTTCAAAGATATAGTGGTTATTTTCTGAAATACTTTGTCATTTTGGGGGGAAATATTATAGAACTATATTTCCCTAAGGATTAAAGCATAGCAGGTATTAACAGTAAGAAAATTTTAGTTCCCTATCTGGATTCATGTTAACACTAAAAAGCAAGGACTGGAGTTGGGAAGACTTGTGTATTTGTAGATATATGAAAGATAAAGATATATGTAAATTCAGGGCAATTGTTCACTGTTTTATCCAATTACTATCTGCTTAGATCCTTTTTTAAAATTTCAGATATAGTTGGGAACAAAGGTTCTTGTAAGATATTTGGTGTTTAAAAAGAATTAGTAGGATAAAGGGGTGTTCACCTCAGTGGTAATTGTAAGATCTTAGAGAGTTATTAAAATTAGTTTTTGTCTTTATAGGTAACCTTCCTTGAAGAAGTTACTGAGTATTATGTAAGTGGTGATGAGGATCGCAAAGGACCATGGGAAGAATTTGCAAGGGATGCATGCAGGTTCCGGAAACGAATTCAAGAAACAGAAGATGCTATTGGCTATTGCTTGACATTTGAGCACAGAGAAAGAATGTTTAATAGACTCCAGGAAACATGCTTCAAAGAACTTAAATGTTTTCCAGCAATGTTGAATTGACAGCCTGTCGTCCTACCATACATTACCTCTTTCTTGAGAGGTTTCTTTTAAAAATGAATATTGGCAGCTGTCCTTTGACTTTTGTTTTTTAGAGGAAATTTAGCCTGAATCCAATGATCTATCTAGTTTAGTATTTTTTTGGTAACATATCCCACATAGAAACTACAGGTTTGAAGCCAGCCCTGACAATGAAGGATGTGACTTTTAATCTTTTTTGATTTAGTTAGATGTGTTTTTCAATGTCCTTTCTTTGCTTGAGATGAGAAGGGGACCTTTTGAGTTGTTAATTTTGCACTTTCAAAACTTGTTTTCTTGGGAACAATATTTATAGGGCTTAAGGCCCATTTTCAGTTACAATTTAAATTATGTATATATGTGTAAAAATTTTGCCCCCCCAATATTCTGCGATTAGTGAGCTTTTGTTTTTCTGTATTTTTTTTTTTTATTTCAGTGATTTAGCCTGTCTACCTTTAAGTTAAAAATATAGTCGTGTATATGTTGCCAACTTAAAGTATATTGTGTCACTTCTTAAGATTTTTGTTGAAAGTGTATGGTGAATTTCTTTTTCTACATTAAGTTGTACTTAGATTTCCAAGGACTGTCACGACATACACATGTACAGTGCTTTCTGGGAGTTTAGGGAGGCTGCATCTTTCTGCCAAATTTTAAATATCAAATATATTTGATTTCTGTGGAGACTGCTTTGGAGAGGGTTCTGAACATACCATTGTAGTTCCTGAGTGAATGTCGCTTTTTGTATCTCTCAATGGGCAGAAATTTTAAAACACTCTAGAAAAAGTAATAATTGTATCATAGGCATTTGTTTTTTAAACTGAAAAGCCTAGAACTTTCCTAAGAGGAAGATAGGAGACACGCCAGAGTAGTTTGGTTTTGTTGTATATGCACAACAGAAAACCAGTGTTATTAATGTGCCTCAGCACTGTCACTTTTAAAACCTGTCAGGGTGACACTGTCAACTTGGAAGTGGGCAGTTCTGGGTTTTCAAGTTTGAAGTGTAAAATACTAATTACAGTCAATGTCCAGGTTTATTGCGCTCTATTTTAACAATGAGAGCAGGAAGGACAAGGTTAATACTTTCAGGAAAGGGAAATCTGCAGATTTAACAACTAGAAAGTCTTGATGTCTTGAAGTCTTAGCATTGACTGGTTGTGCTTGGTTTGCATAGTTAGACTTCACATGACGTGTAACTGTCAGGTCGAGGAAATGTCAGCCATCCCTTGAATGGTCTGTTTTTCCTCCCTGTGCCTCTTGCCACAGGCAGTGGAAAGCGTAGCGTACATGACCACTTAGCTTTGAACTTAGGTCAGTGTGAGGATGCAGGTTTCATCAGATGTGCTGGCAGGTTACTACCTCAGTTTATAATCTACCTGGTCTTTATCTTACCTGGTCTGCTCTAAGAGCCACCTCCAGTGTTGGGTGCATTCATTGCTACACACACTAAGAGTGCAGCACCGTAACAAATTGGTCAGATTTTTGCAGAGCCTTTATTTTGTGTTTTGTCCACCTCCACTTCAGGCCTCTTAAGAGACTGCGCTTCCAGAGTGTTGTTTTATACCGTGGAAACAGTCTGGCTCCCACCTCCAGCTGTATCTGTTGGAAAGCAGCACCATTTGCCTTGCAGAAAGCTGTGGGACCGACTGTTCAGATGCATTCTTTTCAAGCTAGCCGGAAGCATACTGTTTTGTTTCAGAGACTTGGCTTGTGTTTTGTGTTTCTGAAATCCAGCACTTCTGCATATTGGAAAATAGTGGAACATCTTCATAGTCATTGGACTTGGGAAAATTGTTCCCTTGGGACCTCACAACCTAATGAGTAAAATCTTCCTTAGGAATTCTCCCCTGAATCACCCTGCTGTGGAAGCGATCAGACTCATGAGGAGGACAGGGGTTTCTTACAATTGGTCTGGAGGGAAGAAAGGTTGATGTCGCTGTCATCCCGACTGTGAATGTCCAAGTGACACCTACCCTTAGCCTGCAGCCCCTGCCAATCTTTAAAGGCAGATCCTGGGAGGTTTTAAGTAAACACTTTACACAGTGTAGTCTTGTAATGGTGCTGTCCTGTCAGTGTAGCGTGGGAAAGGGGAGTGTGCAGACAGGTGGAATCGCATTTCCGAGTGATGAAATGTGATGACGCCTCCTCCTCTGTAACTTGAAATCAAAACTATCAGATTTTATTTTTTATAATTTAAAGAAGGTAAAGTTAGGGGACTAGAAACTTTAAATTGGCCTCTTCAAACCAGTTTGTTGGGATTTTATAGCTAAAATTCTATTTGTGTATATAATGTAACTAATCTGTAAATTGTAATAAATATATTTGCAATTATTAAATGTTACATGATATTTTGGTTCAAGTTTATGTTTTATTTGACATCGGTTTTGGAATTACTGAGCAGGAATTTCCAAAAAAGTCATTTTTCACTTTTGATTTTGTGGAGTGCTGGACAGATTCTGTCACATATAAATTGTACCTCAGCTAATGAGGGGAGAGTGGTAAGGAGATAAAAATATAATTGCAGATCACAATTTAGTAATAAAGAGCTTGGTTCTTATAGGTAAGTAGATGCAACGAGTACATATTGTTAAGTGAAATGAGTTAGATACAAAAGCTTAACTATTGCATGGTTTCTCTTATATGAGAAATGCAAAGTATGTATAAGTAAATGAGCAAAGTGGAAGACAGAAAAGTAAGAGTATGGAAGTCCTTTCTAGGAGATGAGATTTAATTACAGATTTGGCCTTGGCTCTCCAATGCTCTTGCAAAGAAAACAGTAAAACAATTGGATTATTCACAGAAGCAACAAAGTTCATATGGGCTTAGTATGGCGTTTCTCTCCAATAAGAGGACAATCTGTTCTGTGCATTGTTATTTATGATAACATGGTGTTGGGCATCAAGGTGTTTGCCATTTACGAGTAAGTAGATGTGGGTGTAACATCAGGAAAAAAACTTTTTTATCCTGGAAGATTTAGGTTATAGCAAGCCTATTATTGGGTTAAGGAATAATAGCATTCTAAATTGGGTGTGGTGGTGCATGCTTGTAATCCCAGCATTTGGGAGGCTGAAGCAGGAGGATCACCAGAAGTTCAAGGACAGCCTGGGCTACATAGGGAGACCCTGACTCAAAAAACTAACCGAAAAACCCCCAAACAAGGCATTATTAATTCAGGCATTTGGATCTTCCCAGCTAATGAAAAAGTTATTTCTGAATTAGAAAGAAATGGAACTTGGAAATATTTGGTATTTAGAACAAATTGAACTGACAGTCATAGGTTATAACTTCCATCTTGGGTTAATTTAAGCTTTTTAAATCTCCCTGGGAAAATAGCTACATTTGTGTCAAGCCAGACTTAATTGCTGTGCCTATTCTGACATCCTATACAAACTATGCTTTTCTTTGTTACATTAATACTTTTTTTTTTTTTTTTTGGTATCGGGGATCGAACTCGGGTCCTTGTGCTTTGGAGGCAGGCTATTACATTAATAGAAAGTTTGAAAACAACTGCTTATCTCAGAAATTTGCATCTTACATGTGGATTTGTGAATTTGGTCTCTGACATTCTCCTTTGGAGGCTTGCTCGGATGCTTTTCTCTGTCTGTCTCTCCTTTTTTTGTGGTGCTGGGACTGAACGCAAGGCCTTCACATTGAGGGCCCCCCAAGCTTATTTTGAGATAGATTCTCATTAAGTTGCCCAGGCTGGCCTTGACCTTTAGATCCTCCTGCCTCAGCTTCCCTGTGTGCTAGGATCACCAGCTGTATGTATATTTTGACAAAAGTAGGATTATCAAAAAAAAACCCTTCATTTTTTTCTCATAAAGTGCATGTTACTTAAAGAATATAGACACTCGATACAATTTTTAAAATAGGTAATGCTGCCCAGATGCTTTTTGGGCTGAGGGGCTCAAATCAATTTCTCTATGTGTAAAAATGTCTTCATACTGAACCAGCCTCTAAGCCTTTTAGGTGAAAAATGTCTGAGTAGACTCAAATCATGGTAGAGTCAAACAGAAACCTAACCCATGTGTACACACACACACTCACACACACACACACACACACACACACACACTTCATAATCCTTCATTGCATGGATGATGACCTGCATACTCTTTGAGATTTGGAGTCCTCGCTTATGGCTGGGTGCAGTGGCACACACCTGCAGCCCTGAGGCAGGAGGACCGCAGCTCCAGGGCGGCTGCACACTGAGGACCTGGCCCAGAAAACTTTAAAAAAAAAAAAAAAGGAAAAAGAAAAGGGCCTCTGCTCATGAACCTTAGTTGAATGTTTGATCAACACAACGCTTGGCTGCCTTCCTGGATTTGCTCCAGTGAGACGTGGTTTGTCCCTCAGTTATGACTGCAGTGTGCAGAGGCAAAGCGTGGCTATCAAGATCTGTAATAACAGGCACAGTGAATAGGACAAATTGATCTTTTCTAACCCTGCTCCTCTGAGGATTTATCAAGCAAGACGTGGTGCTTTCAGTGAATGTGTTCCAGTGGCAGGGCCGACAGGGATCTAAGGAGGTCCCTGCCCAGAGTGGAGGGTGCTGGGAGGGGCCTGCGTATCCCTACGTCAGCAGTGCGGTACAGCAGTCTCGCCACTGGAGGACTCCTTGGTCTGACGGGAGACAGGGTCTGTGGAAAGTGGGTTGGTTGACTCATTGGAGAATGCCCAGAGATCGAATGAGACTGGCAGTCTATTTGCTGTTAAGGTCTGGAAACCTGAACTGTGCCGGAAGCACTGGAGCGATATTCAGGTTTTTTTCTTTTGATCTCTCCTTCATCTCAGTACTGTTCTTCCAACTTTGTCCTGCATTTATTCGCTCTTTTTTCCCCTTTTTTCTCTTTTGTAGGATTGGAGATTGAACTCAGGGCCTTCACAGTAGGCCACATACTGGGCTTTTTAAAACTTATATTTGAGACGGTCTCGCTAAATTGCTAAGGCTGGCCTTAAATTTGGAACCCTCCTGCCTCAGCCTCCCAGAGTGCTGGGATAACAGGAGTGCACCACCGCACCCAGGGTGGCTAAGTATTTCATTTTCACTGCTATTTCGGATCCTTACCTAGAACCAGGAGGATGAAGACTTTCAGGGCATAATTGCAGTGATAGTGACCAACAAAAAGCGCAGACTTCACAGACTTCTGAACTCTTTAGGGCTTTACCCACCAAGTCAATATTTGCACTTTGAGACCTGAGTAACTTCTAGAAACATCCCAAGGATGTTCAAGGTCACAGAGGTGACAGTAAAAGTGGATAATGCTATAGAATAGGTAGAACTCTTGAAGACATTGGTGTAGGCCAACACTTTATGAATAAAACCCCAATCACACAGGAAATATTACAAAGAATCAACAACTGGGATCTCACCTTATTTTTTTATTTTTTATTTTTTTGGTACCGGGGATTGAACTCGGGTCCTTGGATCTCACCTTATTAAAAAGCTTTTGCACAGCAAAAGAAACCAACAGAGTGAAGAGACAGCCCACTGAGTAGGAAAAAATTTTTGCCAGTTTTTCCTCAGACAAAAAACTGATATCTAGAATATATAAAGCATTGAAACCCTCCCCCCTAAAATTTAAAGACCCAATCCAAGAATGGGCATCTGAGATGAACAGACACTTCTCCAATGAGGAAGTACAAACAACAAATAAATATATGAAAAAATGTTCACATCGCTGGTCATTCGAGAAATGCAAATTAAACAATGCTGAGATTCCATCTCACTCCAGAAAGAATGGCTATTATCAAGAAATCAATAACAATGCTGGCAGGGCTGAGGGGGAAAAAAGAACCCTTCTCCACTGTTGGTGGGAGTGTAGACTGGGGCAACCACTGTGGAAATCAGTGTAGAGATTACTCAAAAAACTAGAGGACCAGGGATTTAGCTCAGTGGTTCTGCCACTTGCCTCGAAAGTGCAAGGTCCTGAGTTCAATCCCCGGTACAAAAAAACAAAACAAAACAAAAAACTAGAGGTTCCCCTTGATCCAGCTAGTCCCCTCTTTGGTACAATGGACCCCTGACTTACGAACTCAATCGATTCCCAAGAGCTGGTTGTAACTAAATCAGTACAGTTGAGATCTGGATGTTTACCTGCATTTATGCTATAGATAACAAGAGGCAGATGAATCTTCCATTAACCTAATGAATCCAAGCTGTTCACATGTCAGGCTGATTATAGCTTGAGGGTCCACTGTTTCTTCCCAAAAGAATTAAGAGCATCATATGACAGAGCCCGTCGTCACTTGTCGAACAGTACCTGAATGGGGGAGTGAGGATGAAGAAAAAGAAAGACAAAGAGAGAGAGTCGGGAGGGCTCCCAGAGACCGAGCGCCCAAGTTTTTCTCCTCTCTTTTATACAACAGGTGAGTTTGGTTGTTAATCATGACCCTTATCCAGAGACACCTGCTTCCATGTTTTCTAGTTCTTTGGGAATTCCCCACCCTCGTGGGCTTCCTTGTTTCTCGGGGTTACAGAACGTTCATCACGTTCCAGGGCAATCTAATTCGGCAAGGACGCGGTTCCTCATAACATCGTCTCCTTGCTCTATACAATGGAGGGTAAGATTCAAAATGGAGCCTCTTTGGCTAACACCGCTCTCCACACACCGCTCTCCACAATCATACCACAGCGATATGTGCACACCCACGTTTATGGTGGCAGTTTGTAATAGCTTAATCTTGAAAACAGCCCCAAAGGCCCATCAATCAATGAATGGATAAAGAAGATGTGGTTTTTTATATTTATAATGGAGTACTACTGTGCCATAAAGAAGGATAAGCTTGAGCCATTTCTAGCTAAATGGATGCACCTTGAGACCATACTCAAGAGAAATAAATCAGACACACATCTTTAAATATCACATTGTTTCTCTGGTGTGAGAAACTCAAAGTGTAAATAAGGACCAAAATGTGTAACAGATATTGGGAAATGGGGAGAAAATGTTCAAATGAGAAGGGGAACTAGGGAGCGGGGAAGGGGGAAAGGAAGGAATGGAAAAGAAAAAAAGAATAGAAGGAAAAAATGGAAACAAAGCTTTTGTAAATAAGGGGGAGAAGAGGGGTTGAAGGGAGGGGAGGGGAATGGTGAAAAAGGAGCAAGATGTATCATGTACAGGTGCAGATTCCCTATGCCGAATGTGATCATTATGTAGATCTATAATGTACCATTAAAGAAAGAAGGGCGCTCGCTTCTGCAGCACATATACTAAAATTGGAACGATACGGAGATTAGCATGGCCCCTGCGCAAGGATGCCGCGCAAAATCGTGAAGCGTTCCACATATAAAAAAAAGAAAGAAAGAAGACACCAGCCCTTAACCTTGTGTCCACTGTGAGTTTTCTCAGCGGCCTGCTCTCTTTGCAGAGCATACTTCTTTTCTTTAATAAATGTAAGACCTGGATACTGCTGCTTTGTTAGACCTTTTCCTAACGGGGTTCATATCTTGGCTCTGAAGGCAAAACCTAAAGAAGAGTCTCAAAAGAGTTTTGAAAAATGCTCGTGGGGATATATGCTCTGAAATGGTTGTTTTTAAAAACAAATTTCATCATGCGCGGACGATCTCTTGGATCTCAAATATCACCTCCAAGAGACCGTGACAATCCTGTAATCCTGTCCCGGTCCCTCCCGCCTTCTCACGTTACCTTGTAAAATTACCTCTCTCTGACCTCACCCTAACAGTTTTAGTTGCTTCTCCCTACTCAACTCCCACCCCCACCAGTCAGCAAGGCCAGGAGGGTAGGGACCTCATTATGAGCCAGAGCCTGGAACTGCCCGCTGTGTTAGAGTCGACAAACACACGCATGGCGATGGAGGATTAATAACTTATCAACGCCGCTGCTTAAAGCCTCATCAACACAGCCCCGTGTGATCAGCCACACGGATGCTGCACACTCAGACCCCAAAGAGCCTTGGAGAAAAGCTACAGTGAGCTCTAACTACACTTGTAGGAGGTAATTACAAATTCCACTGCGGCTGGGGAGATAACACCAGTTCACTTGAGTGTCATTAATAAGCGACATGCTAATTTATGAATTTAACGTGTGAGAAAACCAGCTAAGGGCTTTCTTGTCTAGAATGAATATAATGTACTGGAGAACCAGAATGTTCTTCCCAGCACACCGGGGCCTCAAATACTGCTCCTTTCTGGCAAGCAGTGCTGGGTTCCTAGCAATGCTCCCTCGAGTCCACCAGATGGCGATACTTACCACGCTGGCGCCTCTCTGGGTGGCTGCCTGTCCCTGGGAACCTGCGGGCCACCGTGCGCGGCCAGGCCCTTCCCTCCGTGCACAAGCTGGCTGGAACCGCCGTGACTCTACCTTTTGGTGGTAGCTATCCAGAAATGGGGTCTGGGGCCGGGGATGTAGCTCAGTGGTTCTACCACCTGCCTCGCAAGCGCAAGGTCCCGAGTTTGATCCCCGTGCCAAAAAAAAAAAAAAAGTTTATGATACGGGGAGCCAGGTGTGGTGCATACCTGTAATCCCAGTACTCAGGTGGCTGAGGCAGGAGGATCACCATGAGTTCGAGACCAGCCTGGGAAACATAGTGAGACCCTCAGAATTTTTTTAAAAAGTGTCCCTGGGGGAACCCAGTACCCCTGCACTTGCTGGACAGAGGCTCTACCTGTGTGACATCCCTAGCCCTTTTGATTTTTATTCTGAGACAGGGTCTTGCTAAGTTGCCCAGGCTAGCCTTGAACTTGCGACGTTCCTGTCTCAGCCTCCCAACAGCTGGGATTCAGTCCCCTTCCTGACCTGGCTTGTTTTTGTTCTTCTTTCTGATTGCCGCATTTTTTGGACGCCCATCTGAACAGACTGGCCTGGAGCATGACCCCAGCACCCACCTGAGGGAAGGCCCTCTCTCCCAGAGCAGGGATGAAGTGACAGCAGGAGAGCCCTGCTGGGAAGCAGGGTGGAACCAGGTGCACATTCTTGCAGCTGATTTCCCAAGTTGTTCCTGAGGGGTGACAAGGTTCATGAAGCCATTGTCCCTTCCTGTCCCTTCCTGTCCCTCCTCACCGCGCGGGGCCCCCAGGTCCTTTGGGACTGTTTGCCTCCTTCGATCAGGTTTCATCTCCCTCTAGAGGCTTCCCCGGTGGAGACTTCCTCCCTGGGTCTGGGAGCCTTCATCCTGTTTTCACTGTCACAGCGCACTGAATGTTTTCTAAAATCACTGTTCAAATCACATTGATTGTAATGATGGTTCACCCTTCCAACTCCTCCTGGACGCCCTTTGTGATGGGGACTGGACTATTTTAAGTACACAATATGCTTTAGCTCCAATGACAATTCCTGTAGCCTCTTTCCCATAAATAAGCTCTCTCCTCACACAACAAAATTTACATACAATAAGTTTCAACAATTTCTTTTTTTGAGGCAAGCTCTCACTATGCAGTCCAGGCTGCCCTTGAATTCATGGTGATCCTCCTGCCTCAGCCTCCTGATTGTTGGGATTAAACGTGTGTGCCACCTCACCCAACACTAATTTTTTATTTTTATTTTTTGCAGTGCTGGGGATCAAACCCATGGCCTTATGAATGCTAGCCAAGTGCTGCACCCCTGACCTACTCCACTGAACCAAACTTTACCAATTGTAAGTGTAAAATTCAAGGGTTTTAATAAACATAGCCATGTAAACACTACCACAATAAAAACTTTCCTATCACTGTGGAAATCAATACAGGAATACCTCAAACAACTAGGATTAGAGGTCCCATTTGACCCAGCCATTCCTCTGCTGGGTATCTTCCCAGAAGAATTAAAAGAATCATACTACAGTGATATATGTGTACCCATGTTTATAGCAGCACAGTTTGTAATAGCTAAAACTTGGAAACAGCCCAAGTGCCCATCAACTGGTCACTGGATAAAGAACATGTAGGGTTTTTTATAAAATGGAGTACTCCTCAGCCATAAAGAATGAGAAATTAGAGGCATTTATAGCTAAGTGGATGCACATTGAGGCCATACTTTTAAGTGAAATATATAGGACACACATATGTAAATACCGCATAGTTTCTCTGGTATGAAAAACTAAAAGTGTAAATAAGGATCAAAAAGTATAATTGATATTGTGTAACAGGAAGAAAAGGTCTAAAGGATTAGGGGAAGTGGGAGAGGTAGGGAAAAGGAAAGAAGGGAAAAGAAAAAATATGAGAAAAGGAAAAAATGGAAACAAAGTATTTTTATTTTATTTTATTTTTAGATTTTTTTTTACTTTTTGTACCGGGGATTGAACTCAAGACCCTGCACTTGTGAGGCAGGCGGCGGAACCACTGAGCTAAATCCCCAGCCCAACAAAGTATTTTTTAAATAGGGAAAGGTGGAGGGGGTGAAGGGAGGGCAGGGGATGGGGAAAAAATAAGAACCAAGATGCATCATGTACAGGTACAAGATCCCAATGATAAATGTAACTGTGTTGTATACCTAAAATGTACCAATAAACTCTTTTTTAATTTATTTTTAAATTTATTTGGGGGGGGTACCGGGGATTGAACTTGGGTCCCTGTGCTTGTGCAACAGGCGGTGAAACCACTGAACTAAATCCCCAGCCTGGTACTGTATACTTTTGAGATTGTCTATACTGTTGAACATATAAGTAGTCTATTCCTTCTTATTGCTAAGTAGTATTCCATTATCTTATTATACCACAATTTATTTATTCATTGACTAAGAGATGAACATTTTTTTCATTTACAATTTGTGCCTATTGTGAATAAAGCTACAGTAAACAGGTACACGCACGTGTTTGTGTGAGCATATGTTTTCATTTCTTTTGGATGAACCCAGGAATGAGATTGCTGGATCATATAATAAGTATATGACTGCTGTAGTCCTTTCCTGTCCTGTCCTGTCCTGTCCTGTCCTGCCCTGTCCTTTCCTTTCCTTTCCTGTCCTTTCCTGGAGGTGGGGATCAAGCCCAGGACCTGGCCTGGCGTATGCCAGGCAATCACTTTACTACTGAGCTATGCCCACTGTATGATTAACTTTAAAAGAAATTCCCAGTTTCTCAAAATGGTTTTAACACTTGGCAGCAATGTATGAGAGCTCCAGCTGCTTTACATCTCTCCTAACCCTTGATACCGGAAGTCTTTTTAAGTTCAGCTATTTTAGTGAATTTGCACTGCCATCTTATTTGGGTGTAAATTTGCATTTCTGACGTTTAATGATATGGCACATCTTTCCCTATGTTTGTTTGTTTGTTTGTTTGTTTGTTTATTTTGCGGTACCAGGAGTGGAACTCAGGACCTTGCCCTTTCGAGGCAGGCGTGGTGCCACTGAGCTAAATCCCCAGCCCCTCCCTATGTTTATTTGTGATGGCAAATATCTTCTTTGGTGAAGTGTCTGCTCTGTTCTGGGGTGTGTGTGTGTGTGTGTGTGTGTGTGTGTGTGTGTGGTACTGGGGATTGAGCCCAGGGGTTTTGCACTAAGCCACCCTCACCACCACGTTCATATCTTTCGTACATTTAAAAAAACTAAGTTGTTTGTATTTATATATGTGTTTATATATGGTTTTAAAAACTATATTCTAGGGCCAGGGATTTAGCTCAGTGGTGCTGCTGCCTGCCTGGGAAGCACAAGGTCCTGAGTTTGATCCTCAGTACCAGAAAAAAACCCCTATATTCTAGATATAACTCCTTTATGATATACATGTAATGTATGTATGATATATATGTTTAATAACATATATGTTATTTATTTATTTATTTTTTGGTACTGGGGCTTGACCTCAGGACCTTGTGCTTGCAAGGCAGGCAGTGGAACCACTGAGTTAAATCCCTGGCCCACATATGTGTTATTTATATACAATATAAAACATATGTTTTACAAATATTTTCTCAAGGTGTGTAGCTTGCTTTTTCATGTTTTTAATCATTTTATTCGAAGAGCAAATGTTTTTTAATTTTGAAAAAGTCCAATTTTATAAATTTTTTTCTTCTACGGTCCATGGTTTTCTAAAGATTTCAGAAAGCTTTCCTTAATCTAAGGTCACAAACATTTTTGTTTTTGTTTTCTTCTGTAAGTTTTATAGTTTCTTTTCTTTTTTTTTTTTTTCCGGTACCGGGGATCAAACTCGGGACCTTGCGCTTGCGAGGCAGGCGGCGGAACCACTGAGATAAATCCCCGGCCCAAGTTTTATAGTTTCAGCTATGAGTTAAGTCTATGATTTATTTTTTGAGTCAAATTCATACTATAGGCTATGAGATAAGGGTTGAGATTCATATTTTTGCACATTGGTATTCAATTGTTGAAAATACTTCTTTTCTCCTCTGAATATACTTGGCACATTTGTCAAAAAGCAGTCAACCATGTAGAAGGGTCTCTATCTGGAACCACTGTTTCATTGATCCGTGTATCTGTTCTTACATCTTGCCACACCGTGGTGATTACTGTAACTTTACAGTAGGTGAGGAAATCACTCTCTCCTTTTTCAAGATTGTTTTGGATATTCTAGGCCCTTTACATTTCTATTTGATTTCAGATCCAGCTTATTCATTCTTGGGAGCTTGTGTGGAGTTCTAGCAGGGGAAAGCAGCTACTCCTACATCCTTGCTTGGAGAATGGGCTCCTCTTCCACCCAGTGCCTCGGGAGGAACAACTGGAAGTAGGAGGGAGGAAGGGAACATCTGTCTCGCCAGCCAGATCAGCCACAGCTGGAGGATCACTGAATGGGGTTACCTTGTCTCTAACAGACTGACTTTGAGAAAGCTGACGTCATAACAATATACACTCTTCTTCTTCTTTTTTTTTTTGGTACTGGGGATCAAACTCAGGACCTTGCACTTGTGAGGCAGGCACAGTGCCACTGCCCTAAATCCCTGGCCCAATATCCAGTCTTTTGATCCGTAAACATAGTATAAACATAGTAGCTCTCCACTTATTTGAGTCTTCAATTTTGCTACACTGGAGATAGAAGCTGGAGGCGTTCTACCACTGAGCTACATCCCCACCCCTTTTAATTTTTACTTTGAGACAGGGTCTTGCTAAATTGCCCAGGCTGGGCTTGAATTTGTGATCCTCCTGCCTCAGGCTCCCCGCTAGTTGGGATGACAGGTGTGCGCTACTGTACCCGGCATATTTCCTATTATTTTATGCTATTGCAAATGGTGCTTTTCTCACCTCAATTTCCAATTCTTTGCTGCTAACATAGAAATATATTTTTGGTCCGGGTGTGGCACACACCTGTAATCCCAGTACTTGATAGGCTGAGGCAGGGGGATCACCCAGAGTTTGAGACTAGCCTGGACTACATACTGAGTTCAAGGTCAGCCTGAACAACAAAGCAAGACCTTCTCTCTCAAAAAAAAGGAAGAAAGAAAGAAAGAAAGAAGAAATACATATACACACACACACACATTCCTCATTTAACGACCCATTTATGGTCCTGTGATTAGGTAAATAAGTGACTTGATTGCTAAATGAGGAATTGTATAGAGTATGTACATTACAATATTCAGAACAAAGAAATGGTCCAAGGAAACTCCAAGCAGATTACTTTGCTTTTATTTGCATAACTCTTACATGCTGTACTGTAATGTATAACAGAGCATAAGACTGCAGTACTGTACCATACAGTGGAATCAATGAAAAGTATAATAATGTATAAACAGGGTATACTGTACAAAAAAAATACATCGAGGCTCTATAAGCAAGATGTATAGAACTATACCAAAAAAAAAAGAAAAAGATGGGTCCTAAGTCCAAGTGGCGGGTTACACATCCGAACAGGTAGGTCATTCCGTGAGGAATAGATATACTGTAAATATTTTTGGTATATTGATCTCCTGCCCATGACCTAAGGGTTTGTTTTTTTTTACATATATGATCACATCTTAGAATTGAAAGCTTTGTTTCCTTCTTTCCCATGTGTGTGCTTTATTTCCTGACTAGGATCCTAGCATGAAGTTAGGGGTCGGAACAGACACCCTTTCTTATATATAGGATTAGTGATCTCTCTATTTCTGATGTTGGTAATTTATGTTTCTTTCTCTTTTTAATAATTATTTTTTTGGTACTGGGAATCAAACCCAAGAGTGCTCTGTTCTACTACTGAGCTACATCTCCAGCCCTTCTTTTAGCGTTTTAAAATTTTGACACAGGATCTTACTAAATTGTTAACTTGTCCAGGTGGGGCTTGAATCTGTGATCCTCCTGCTTCAACCTCCCAAAGTTCTGGGGTTATAGGCCTGCTCCACCATGCCCAGCTTCTGTCTTTTTAAAAATGTCTGGCTAGAGGTTTATCGATTTTACTTATTTATTTATTTATTTATTTATTTATTTATTTATTTATTTACATACTGGGGACCAAACTCACGACCTTGGGCTTGGCAGGCAGGTGCAGCGCCACTGAGCTACATCCCCAGCCTTTATCAATTTTATTGATCTTTTCAAAGAACAAGCTTTTGGTTTCATTGGTTTTTCTTTATTGTTTTGCTTAGTATGCTACCCCACTGATTTCTGACTTGTGGTCCATTTTTTTCCTTCTACTTTCTTTGGGTTTAGTTTTACCTTACTGTATTTAATTAAGGTGGAGCTTAGACCACTAATTCAAAGAGCTTTCTTAACCAGGCACGGTAGTGTGGTTCTATAATCCCAGCACTCTGAGAGGTTGAAACAGGAGGACTGAAAGCCTAGGCCCACTGGGCAATTTAGTGACTTAACAAGACCTATCTCAAAGTAAAAAATAAAAATAAAAAGGGTGAGGATGTAGCTCAGTGCAAAGGCCCTGGGTTCTTTCCTTAGTGCTACAAAAACAAAACAAAACAAAACCTCCTTTTTTCTTCTAATATAATTATCTAATACTATAAATTTCCCCATAACCAGCTGCTTCCCACATGTTTATGTATGGTGTTTTCATTTTCATTCAGTTCAAAACATTTTCTAATTTCCTTTGTGCTTTCTTCTTTGACCCATGGCTATTTAGAAGTATGCTGTTTAATTTCCAGATATTTGGGGATTTTCCAAACTTCTTATTGACTTGTAATTCAATTTCCTTGTGGCTAGAGAACATGGTACATTTTATTTCAATTCATTTAAGCTTATTGAGACTTGTTTTTATGCTCAAGCATATGTCTGTCCTGCAGGACGCCCTCTATATATCTGACAAAGAAAATGTGTACCCAGCTATTGCTGGAGGACACGTTGTCCATGTTAGGTCAAGTTGTTTGGTGGTGTTCAGGTCCTCTGTATGCCTACAGATTTGCTGACTAGTTGTTATTTATCCATTACTGAGAGAAGAGTATCAAAATATCAAATATAATTGTTAAACTGAATTTTTAATTTCTGTGTTTTCTAATTTGTTTTTCTTAATGTGTTTGGGGGCTGTTTGCTAGGTGCATACAAATTCATAATTGTTTATTTTCCCTATTTTGTCCTCCCAACCCCCAGGGGACTTTTGGAAAAGTCGAGACATTTTTGGTTGTTGCAGCTGGAGGACTGCTGGTGACATCTAGTGGGTACAGGCCAGTGATGCTGCCAGCATTTTATAAAGCCCATCACCCCTCCAAGAATTATGCAGCTCACAATCCTAAGTGCTGAGGTTGAGAAACCCAATTTCTTTAATATTTCATACCCCAAATTCTAGCAACTTTTCAAGAGTAATCTCTCTCTCTCTCTCTCTCTCTCTCTCTCTCTCTCCCTCCTTTTTGCTTGCCTTTAATTTCAAGACCTGGCATACAGGGGGGTCATTTAATTTATATTTATATCTATCTATATAGTACTGGGGATCAAACCCAGGGTCACTCTACCACTGAGCTACAATTCCAGCCATCTTTTTAAAAGATATTTTTATTTTGAGACAGGATCTCAGTAAGTTGCCCAGATGTGACCTGAACTTGCAATCCTCCTGCCTCAGCCTCCCAGGGATGTGCCAACATGCCTGGCTTTTATATTTGTTTTTGATAAGGAGGATTTGCTGATCTCTTTATGCTGCTATGGCCAGAAGTCTGTTCATCCTTTAACCTTCAGCCTGTCTATGACTTTGTATGTAAATCAGGTTTCTTGCAGACAGAATATAGTTGGGTCTTTAAAAAATCTAATCTCACAAAGTCCAATTTTTTTTTGAGACAGGATCTCCCTATGTGGTTCAGGCTGGCCTTGAACTCACTATGTAGTTCAGGCTGGCCTCAAACTCGCAGCAATCCTCCTGCCTCAGCCTCCCAAGTACTGGGATTACAGGTGTGTGCCACAATGCCAAGCTAATGTCTGATTTTTAATTTGCAAAATTTAGACCATTTACATTTAATGTATTGATAGAGTTGAGTTAAAATCTATTATTTGCTTTTTGTGGTTTGTATTTCCCACCTGATTTCATTTTTTTCCCTATTTTTCTGCCTCCTTTTTTCTTTTTTTTCTGATTCTAATTTTTTTTTTTTTTTTTTGGTACTGGGGATCAAACTTGGGTCCTTGCGCTTGTGAGGCAAGCAACGGAACCACTGAGCTAAATCCCCAGCCCATTTGTGATTCTATTTTTCCTTCACTATTAGCTTATTACCTGTACCTCTTTAATTTGATTTTAGTGGACTATTGTGATGTTTAAATATACATCGCTTACACTGGGTATAGTGGCACACGCCTGTAATCCAACTCTTGGGAGGGTGAGGCCAGCTTGGATTACACAGCAAGACCTTGTCTCAAACAAAACAAAACACACACACACACACGCCTCAGTTCACAAAGTTAATTTGGTCCATGATTCTGGAAAAGATGGCACATTTGTGTTTATGTAAGAAAGATGGCTGCAGTCATGTTTGTCATCTGATGCAAAGTTCACAAACAAAAACAAAATTTTGCCAAATGCTTCTATTTGTAAACTAAATTGTTTGAAAACAAAAGCATTCATGAACCAAGGTCCCACTATATATATTAAATATATATATTAAATATATGTATTTAATTATATATAAATTTATATATATATAAAAAGAGAGATTGAGAGAGATTAAAAATTAGAAACAATCTATACACAGTACATATCTATTCTTTCAAGGGATTTATGTAGCTCAAAAGTTCTTTTTTTTTTTTCGGAGGCAGGGTCTCACTATGTACTTCAGGGTGGGCTTGAACTATGTAGCCCACACTGGCCTCGAATCCACAGCGATCTCTTGCCTCAGCCTTCAAGTGCTTGGATTACAGGGGTACACCACCATGCCCGGCCCAAAATTTCTATGTTAGTTTTCTTCTGCCTGAAGAACTTCTTTAACAATTCTTACATGAGTTCGCTGTTGCTGAATTCTCTCAGAGGTTGTTCGTTTGAAAAAGTCTTTACTTCCTTGAATGGTATCTTCACAGGCTATAGAATTCTAGGTTGACTTTTTTTTTTTTCCAGTAAAGATAGCACTTCAATATTTCATGCAGCTCTTAAACACTTTAAGTCCCCAACTTTGTGGCAGGTCCCATGGAGTTAAAATGTAGCACCTTTGACCTCAAGTTTACTGGTTTTGAAACACATTTACTTTTTCCCAGTAACAAATTCTAAGATGCGTTTGGGATTATATGTGTAACATTTCCTACCATTTGTTTCCTACCATTTGTTTCCTATCGTTTGTGGAGTTACACATTGTCCCATCATTCCCTGTCACGGCTCAGACCCTAGCATTACTTCCTAATGATTCTATACCCTTAGTCTTCCCACAGCACACATTGTTCTTTGCCTACTCCTTCTAAGAATCACTTTACTAGATCAGTACTCTTGGTTTCCTTCCTAGGACTGTTTCTAGTCTAGGAAGAGAACTTAGGCATTGATCTAGACAAACCTGGGCTTGAACCTCAACTCTCCATGGTTACCAGGTATGTTCCCTTGAGTGAATTACTTGAATTGTAGGAGGCCATCTATAAACTTTCTATACTATCCCTCAAAGCCAGGTGTGGTGGCACACACCTGTAATCCCAGCACTTGAGAGGCTGAGGCAGGAGGATTGCTGCCAGTTCAAGGCCAGCCTGGACTACATAGCAAGAGCATGTCTCAAAAGCCCGAAATAATAATAATGATAATAATAATAATAAATTATAATTATAATATCCCTCAGAGTATTTGGGAGGATTACATTAGATAATATATGAAACATTGTTAGTACCATATTTGGCACAAAACAGCAAACACTCCCATAGTGTATGTTATGTGGTGTGTATATATATCTCCCAGTTTACAGATGGGGAACCTCAGCGTGGTCACTTACCCATGTCACACAACTAGGGAATGGCAGAGAGCTAGGAATTAAACCCAGATGGTGCCAGAGCCCACGATTGGCTACAATTGTTTGCTTCCTTTCTCAGTAACTTTTAATTCCTTTCCCTGGATTAGATGGAATTATGGCTGGGTCTTGAGAATGGGTATTGTTGATCTCGTGGGTGTTGGGGTGATGGGGCTGTGAAAGGGCAGGGAGGCGAGGACAAATGTCATGGAGGATGGGCTTTGTTAGGTGGAGCCTAAATCATTAATAGTGCTTTGCCATTCGAAGAAGCTTGGTCTGTTTCATTCTGTATAGAGTGACACCCACAGGAGGGTGATGAGGTCCATTGGTTTTTCTGGAAGAGCTGTTGGATCATTTGGTAGAGGGACTGACCCAGGGACCGACTAGAAGAAAAAGATGCTGCAGAGTGTTCTGAATAAATACAGGTACAAGCAAGGAGCTCAACCAAAGTAGTGGTTAAACCAGAACAGGCGACCACAGAGATGCAGCTTGGCAGGATTTAGTGCCTTATGAGAGGAAGAGGTGACAACTGATTTACTACGCTTGGTGACAGGGAGAGGCACGGTGTTAGGCACGGAGAGAAAGAATTCTGAAGGAGGAGTAGGTTGGCGGAGGGGGCATAATAGTTCTGCTTTATATGGCAACCGACCGATCTTAGAGTTTATTCCCCTCTAGAAACAGCATCAAGGAGAGGAGGGGAGGGACAGGGGGAGGGGAGGGGAGGGACAGGGGAAGGGAAGGAAAGGGGGAGGGGAGAGGAGAATGTGAGTCCTGAGCCAAGGTCTCCTACAAGGGTGGAGGACCAAGCAGGGAGGAAGCTGAAGGCAGAAACAGTTTTTACACAGTGAGGGGTACACAATGGTGCCTTATAAGTTTATTGAACTAAACTGAACCAAAGCACTGTGTTAGTTGCAGGAAGTGCCAAAGTCGGCACCAGCTGCCATCTTCTAGCAAAACCCCAGGACAGACTTGAAAATCATCAGTACACAAAGGGCATTACCTACCTAAGCCACAGCATCAAGGAGACCCCGAGGGGAAGCATCAGCAGGGTGGCCACTGGGCCCTTCCTTCGGGAACCCCAGCCCACACCCCACAACGACAATCCTCTCCTCCCCCTGGGGAGCTGCCAGCCCTGCTCTCAGCTCCAGGACACAGTCCTGGCAGGAAGACCCAGCCAGCCATCTTGGGCTGGCATCATTCCCAGGAGGAGCCAGGCAGAGGCTTCGAGAGCTGGAGCTGAAGGAAGCACATTTCAGGGATGCTTCTCTCCGGCAGGCAAGGGCTCATTAGCCAAAACCATCACCTTCCCAGGAATCATCCTCAGACCAACCTAAAAATAACCCAAGCCGCCTCTCTGCCCTGGCACACAGGAGTACAAGTCGCTTCCTGCTCAGGCAGAACCCACCTTACCTCAGCCCTTCTAGAACCTAAGCACCACTCCCCGGCCGGCTGCACTGGGCTGCTTCTCAGAGCCACACAGATACGGCACACACGGGCGCCTCCCGCACATGGCTCCTTTGTCCTCCCGCTTCGCCTGCTGCTTGTTACTCAGTCTCCTTTGCAGGCTCCTTCCATGAGCCTGATCTCTGAAAGCTGGATGCCCCAGTTCCCAGCCCTCGATCTCCACCTCCTCCTCACCTACACTCACTTCCTCTGTGATCTCCAGCAGCCTGGGGCTGTCGCGCCATCTGATCATCGGCAAACACCAAGTGGGCATCCAGACTCCTGAGACAGGCTCTAGTCTCCTGCATCCGGTCACCCGTGGCATCTCTGCGTCGGTCTGTTACAGGCGCCCCTGTACCATGCTCAGTGGGGCTCTCCTCTCCTCACAGCTGACCTCCACTTCGTCAGTGGTAGCTCTCTCCTCCCCAGGGCTCAGGCCATGCTCCTTGGGATGGTCCTGAGCCTTCTCTGCTCAGCCAAACTTGGGAGCTCTGTGTTCAAAAGAGACCCAGAGTCTGACCATTTCTCACCACCTCCGCCCAACACCCTGAGCCAAGCCATCCTCACGTGTGGTTGAGATCATTGTATGGGCTCCTTCTGGAATTTGCTTCTCTCCTACTCCAAATAGGAGGCCCTAAAAAAGAATGGGCATGAGTCAGATATGGTGGCACACGCCTGCAATCCCAGCACTCGGGGAGGCTGAGGCAGGAGGACTACAAGTTTGGGCCGGCCTGGGCAACTTAGGGAGACTTTGTCTCAAAAATAAAATGAAATGAAATAAAGGGCTGAGGGTGTAGCTCAGTGCGAAGGCCCCGGGTTCAGTCCCTGGTACCACATCCACACATGCTCATGTGACCTGTCATTCCTACACTCCTCACGCATTTGGAATAAAAGCCAAAGTCCTCACCATGGCCTGGCATGAGCTGGCTTCCCACACTCTCCATCTCTACCACCTGCTCTCTCCCTCGCTTGCCCTCCTGCAGCCACACTGGCCTCTTTGCTGGTTATCAAACACCAGGCGTGCTCCTGCCTCCGGCCCTTTGCACATACTATTCCCTCTGCCCAGAACCTGCTTCCCAACATCCACATGGTTTGCTCTCTCCCTTCCTTCCAACCTGTGTTCAAATGGCATCCTTGCTGAGGCCTTTCCTGATCACTCGTACAAAATACATACAGCATAAGACAGCGGCGCTGCTGCTCTCCTTGTGTTCCCTTTATTCTTTCCCCTTTTCTCCAAAGACTTCATGAGAGCAAGGAGATTCTGTTTCATTCCATCCCGAGGCTCCTGTACTTAAGGACGGTGCCTGAATGCACCAGGACTCGGTAACTATCTGTGGAACAAATGTAATTAATTCAGCTGACTGTAGGGAGAACTCTGGATGCCAGTGCTAGAGCCACAGTCTTTATGATAAAACCTTCCTCTTTCAGCTCTTTTCAGAAGCTTTAAGGAGTCAGGGTGGGCCCCTGCACATTTCCACAACCATATCGCTAAAGCCAGCAGAGGTGGGTGTTGTCTTCCTTTCCTTTGCTTCCTGCTTCCTGTAAGAAAACCAGCAGGGGCTGGTGACCTGCAGGTAAGCATAACTATTAAACAGCAGCACTCAATAAAAGTCACTGATGTGGTTATTCTTTTATAGAGCAGAGGAATATGTTAGAGTCTTCTTGGCCAACTATGTTTAAATGATGGAGCAAATTTCCCCAAACAGAGTGAGTCTGGTCCCAACTCTACCATGGCCTGGCAACAACTCTGGGTACTTCCCCCGGAGCTCTGCAGTGAGAGAGGTGTAACTCAGGTCCTTTCTTGATCTAACATCATGGTTTTCTTGAAAGAGAGGGCTCCCATTCGTGAGTCACTAGAAATAGATATGATTCTCTCCTTGGCTTTCCTAGTACACAAAAGAAACAGGTGTGTGTTTTGTGCCCATGTGTGACCTTTATATTGATCAGGACATTTTCAGTTGTTAGGGGCACAAACTCGCCTCAAACTGACAAAAGCAAATAAGAGTGTTTATTTATTGGCAACCATACCTGGAAACTTCAGGGGCTGAGCCTCTGCTGGCCAGCGAGCCTTCAGGGTGATGGGGTACAAGGAGGATCCAGCCTCCCTTCGCCTTCTTCTTCTTTTTTTTTTTGGTACCGGGGATCAAACTCAGGACCTTGTACTTTCAAGGCAGATTGCAGAACTACTGAGCTAAATCCCCAGCCCTCCCTTCACCTTCTGGCTGCATTTCTTCTGTTTTCACTTTCAGACCAGTTCTCCCCAAGTGAGACTCCTAGCAGCACCAAATGACACCTGCCAGCCTCAAATCAAAGAGAAAAATGGACAGGATGGGGTGTAGCTAACTGGTAGGGTTCTATCCCCAGTGCGAAAAAAACATCCTTTACCTAATTATGTCCGCAAAGACTGAATTAGATAGCAGTTATAAGTGTTAGGGATTTGACCCGGAGGGTCACTTCTTGGTCTAATCACAGAAACCAAACAAATAACATTATACTGTTGAAGTGACAAATCTGAGAGCTCAAATATGAGAACCTGAATTACTAAATATGATGATGATGATGATGATGATGATGTTGTTGTTTTCAGGCTGGCTTTGAATTCACTATGCAGCCCAGCTGGCCTGGAACTCATGGTGAATTCCTGCCTCAGCTTCCCAAGCGCTGGGATTACAGGTGTGCACCACCAAGCCTGGCAGAATTTCTTACTAGTATTGATAATAGTTTATCCACAAGTTTTATTGCCTTTTAAAGAGGTAAAATAAAATTTGCTCCAGGGCAAAAACAAACAACTCAATTTTTGACTCAATTCTTGCCAAACCTATAGGGTTTTCATTTTGACATATCAGCCCTCCCTCCTGATTCAGGCAATTGCTGAACCAAGAGCTATTTTTATTGTTTTTCTAAAATTCTTTTTCTGCATATCTGCAGTTCTTTTGCTAAAATGTCATTGCTAGCCATATCACTGTTAATCATGATCGATAAACAAGAATTAGGATGTAAAAAGTCACTAGTGATAATACACCATGATTAGAAAAAGATTTTCAAGCCTGATTTCTTATTCCAAATGAATAAACCCCCCCCCCCAAATATCAACCCCTGGTCCTTCCTTGTCTAGGTGAATGCTCCTAGGAACCCAGTGCAGATAGAGTAACAAGCCAGCACCCTGTGAGGGAACCCCCAGGAGCCCCCTCTCCCGGAGGAGACACAGGGCCACACATGTTTCCGGATACGCATCGTTCCGCCTGGTTTCCACCCACATGCAGCCCCAGCAGCTGCCCATACTGGTTGTTCAGGTTGGGGTGGGAAGCACTGGCTGCTGGTATTTTCTGTGCAGGCCTCTTGGCAGCAGCTGTGCTGGTTTCGATCCTTGGATAGCACAGGGCTGGGCAGGTGGCCATGCTTTATCAGCCGGATGACTCTTGTAGCTGGTTAACAAGCTGGGGGCTTCGGGGCCAAGGAGTCTGCTCCCCTGACCCTCTGAACTCCCCCAATTCAGGAACTAAGGGCCGGGGACTTAGCTCAGAGGTTCCACTGCCTGCCTCGAAAGCTCCCAAGTTCGATTCCTGGTGTGAGAGAGAGACAGAGAGAGAGAGAGAGGAACTAAGGGGCACTGGACCCTCATCTGTACACTCGAGTGTGGCTCAACTTACCATCCAATGCCGCTTTCTCTATGTGGAGTTTGTGGGAGCTGAGCAGGGAGGATGCAGCGGGGGTATTCTGGGCTTCAGCTTCTCTTCTGCATGTGGGGAATGGAGTCAGCTTACTCCTGGCAGCCAGGAATCAGCCTGAAGGCATCGGCACAGTTCATTTCTAATGTTGGAGGCAGAAGGATACAATGGAACGAGCCCGCTTGAGACACTCGTGGGCAGATCCTTGCTGGCCACCACCTTGCTCAGTGACCTTGACCGGTTCACCCCCTTCTCCACCCCTCAGTTTCCATATTTAAAATGAGAGGCCCAGACTAGATACCCTCTGAGGGTCTTCCAGGCTCTCCGTCTATCAGCTGCACAGACATCGACTCTCCAGGTTAGCATCAGGGACCCCTTCCCAGGAAACCTTCTGGGCTGTTTCCTTCTCCAGAAAGCCCTTCCCCACCACTGCGGCTGACACTGGTCATCACACCTCTGAACAAGGTCCAAAAGTGCAGGACTCTGTTTGGCATTAAAAGCAGTTCCGGGTTAGGACCCCAGCAGGCAGTCATCGGCATCAATTGGATGCCCAGGCAGGTTTGGAGCTGTAGAGGTGAGTGAGGTGCAGCCTTGCCTGGAGGATCATGCAGCCCAGGGAAAGAGACAGATGAGCACATGAATCACTGTTCGTGAAGATGGGCATATAAATCCGGGGTGGCGCCAAGAAGAGCTTCCTGGAGGAGGCGGCACAGGGCGGAGACACCTAGGTGTTAGGGGGCAAATCCCCAAGAAGCTCACAGAAAGACCTCTCGTTCAACAGGCGCTCAGCGGCTGCCAGGTAACACGTCACTTCCTTTAAAGAGAGGCCTCTCCTCCACAGTCTAATTATTCCTTCGAGCTTGGCACACAGATTGGAACAGTGAGCACCTCTTTGGAGGCCGGGAGCACGTCCTGAGTAGGCTGGCAAAGCTGGACGGTCCCCAGCTGCTCTGATTTAGACTCTGAGATAGCAGAACCGTGGGCTCCAGCCAATACCTCTTTCCGGCATGGTTGCGGCCTGCGTTCTGAGCGCAGAGCATATTCCTGCCCCTTCCCCTTACCTCTCCACTGCTGGTGTGTTAGGGGGACAGGATGGAGAGACGTAGCGCTGGTTTCCGAATTGTCCCTAGGGCTTCCCTGACTCTAGGGAGTCACGGCGGGCTTCCTGGAGGAGGTGCTCGGAAGGAGAGGCGAGGACCGGCCTAACTAGCGAGCTGGGCGTCTCAGCGGGAAGCTGCTGGCAGTCAGGCCTCCCTGCCTCCCTCCGGAGCGAGCGCCTGACCTTTGTACCGCTCGGGCGCCGCTGCCCTGTCCCCGGGAGGCCGGCCGTGCCCCTCGGCCGTGACTCAGGCTCTCGCGGGCTCCCGGCCCCGGTTACCTTCCCGGGCGCGGCCCTGCCCCGCCCCGCCGCCCGCCAGTGTGGGATCCGAGAGGCGGCGGCGACTTGCGCTCCTGGGGCGCCCGGCTCCGACGGACGCGGCGGCCGAGCGCCCCGCGTAATTACGCCCCGCGCTAATTGCCGGTCATTAAAGTTCGGGAGCGGCCCGGAGCGCTCCGGAGGGCGGCGGTGTCTGCGCGGCGCTCGCCGGGCCGCCGACTGGGCCAACTCGCTTCCGCGGAGGCCACGGTCACCGCCGGGCCCGGAGGGCGCGCGAGCCTCGGAGCCGCTGCCAGCCCGGCGCCCGGGGCGCGGAGATGGCCGAGGAGATCGACTGGCTGGACCTGCCGGGCCGGTGGACCTACGGGGTGGACGGCGGCGGGAGGGTCTTCTTCATCAAGTGAGTGGCCCCTCTTCCTCTGCTTCCCCCAGCCCGGGTTTCTCCTTCAAAGCTGTGCCGCTGGGAAGGCGGCGGAGCCGGGGCGCTGTGGGGCGGAGGAAGGAGGGGCGCTGGACTCCGCCTGGCTGAGAAGTTTATCGCCTTGCCTGTTTGAATGGTCTCCCGCCTTTCGCAGTGGGGCGGAAGGTCCAGCCAGGGCTCAGTGCTCCGGGCAGGGCAGGGCAGGGCAGGGCAGGGCGGTGCCAGCTCCCCTCTTACCGGACGGGCGGCAGAGGAGGCCCCAGGGGCACAGGAAGGCGACCGGCGTCCAGCCTGGCGTCCTCTGCTCCCGGCGCTGAGGGGCCCAGGCTCGGCCCTCCACCCACAGCGCCGGTCACGATGCCCCTGCGGCTCCAGGCCTCCTGCTGCTTCCTGGGTCCTTGGTCAGGAGGGGGAGAAGCTGGAGGCGAGGCGTGCGTGGCATTCTTTAGGGAGAGGGAGCCAGCCCTTGCTGCTCTCCGTAATTTATTGGTGCTGTTCTATTAATTTCATAAACTCGGACGGCCGTGGCCTAATCTCATTATAGAAAGTAGCCCTGCGCGGCCCTCTTTGGCTTCTCCCGTAGGTGTGGTCGCCAGGACAGAAACCTTCCCATGATGTAGCAAGGCTAGAGGCGCAGCATTCTGGACTGTGACCGCCCGGGACAGGCTTTCTCTGCCTCAAGAGGCCACTCACAGAATATGGAAGCTGGCGGGGACCCAGGAGCCACCCTGTGCTGTCCCGAGGGAAGCCGAGGTGCAGAGGGGCGGACGCGCTTGTCTAGGATGAGGCCACTTGTCCCACGGAGCTGGAGCAAAGCCTGGTGTGTGTGGACTCTCCAGCCCCTGTCCCTGCTTCCAGGGGGTCTGCACCAGCGGCAGGCAATGGTTCCCAAGCTTGCTCAAGGCTTTCTGTAATTATCACCACCATCGTCATAATTGGTGTTGTCATTACCTTTTTGTTGTTGTAATAACCTTAGAAATTAACTCCGCTGCAGTTTTTGGCCCTGGGTCACGGGCTCTTGAGTAGCAGAACTTCTCCAGGATTAAAAGTGGGGTCCCCTTCCTCAGTGGCTTGAGACTTTAGAGTCCATAGGAATCATCCAGAGCAGGCCCAGGAGTGTGCACACATAGTCCCAGCTACCTGGGAGGCTGAGGCAGGAGGATCACATGAGCCCAGGAGTTTGAAGTCAACCTGGACAACATTGTAAGACCTCATCTCAAAGAAAAAAATAATCAGCCGAGGAATTTACTAAAAAGGCTGATTCCTGAGTTCTGCCTCTGGAGATTCCTATTCACAAGATCTGGGATGAGGCCTGAGTCTGAACTCCCACAAGCCCCTCAGGTACCCCGGGAAGTGATTAATCTGGTCCTCTCCCTTCTCAGGCTCCTTTTTGCCTCCAGTTTCTTTCATTCCACAAATGCATTGAGCAGTCACTCCCTGCTGCAGCGCTAGACGCTGGAGACAGAAAGCTGTAAGCCTCAGGTCTTCCTTTCGGGTGGCAGGGAGAAAGCACAGGCACTTCCTACACAATCTTCCCGGAAGTGGCGGTGCTATAGGAACGGAGGAAGAGAGAACTAATGCTTGGGTGGGGGGCCCGGGGACCTTGGGGAGGAAGCCCTCAGCCTGTCGGGCTGGTGCCCTCAGAGCGAGCGCAGTGGAGGGGACATGGCAGCCAGGCTAGTGGAGAGAGGGCAGCAGTCGGGGGGGGGCATAGGGCCCCCGGCCTCCAGCAGGCTGCGCAGAGGTGAGGGGAGGAGGCCAGGGTGCTGCGGGTGACTGGGCTGAGAAGGAGGATGGGGCGGCTTGTGTGAGGCCGAGGGGTTTGGATTCGCTCCCACAGGCGATAGGCTGGGAGCCACGGCAGACTTTAAAGGAGGGCTTGACCCAGATATGCGTTCCCAACCGCCCTCTGGCAGCGGCAGGGCGATGATTTGGGAGCTAGGTAGGAGGCAGGGGGAGAAATTGAGGAACAGAAAGTGTAGGAAGTGCTTGTGGAAGTTGAAAGCCTGGAGACAGCTGATGGCGTCGGAATTAAAGCAGGGAGAAGAGGGAGAGAAGGGAGAAAGCGTAGGGAATGGGGTCGCACGTGTCCACCTGCTGCCTGAAGCTTGGGGAGGGCAGAGGTAAATCTCAGCCTTTCTCACCTGAGTGTGCAGCTGAGGTGAGTGTGCAGGTGAGCAAAGCCTGCTCTGGGGAGTCTGGGCCGTCCAGGTTCAGCGGGCACACTGAGTGTGAGGTCACCGGGATGGGCAGGGCTGATGCCTAACAGACAGCTGGGTAGACAGGTGCAGGCCTGGAGAGTCCTGGGGACACCGCGCGGAGGCGGGGCCCCAGAGCACAGGAGGGACGGGACCAGCCGAGCCGGGCAGCACCAGAACGCAGGAAAGGAGAGGAAG
This sequence comes from Heterocephalus glaber, assembly GCF_000247695.1. Next base: position 6,656,181 of record NW_004624807.1, read on the forward strand.
GAAGGCCGGGTGCGCGTGAGACCTAGGCTCACGGAGCTCTCAGTGCCGGGGCTGGGTGAAGTGCCATCCCGGAAGGTGTGGAAGAGGGCCAGGTCGGATGGATGGCACCGCAGCAGAAGCCACAGGGCCCAAAGAGCAGGAAGCATCTGCTGGACCTGGGGGTGCTTTGCGGGCGGTGTCTTTAATGGCAAGTGGTCTCAGGGGAACCTGGGGCCTGAATCCAGACTGCAGTAGACTGGTGACCCGGAGGCAGGAAACAGGGGCAGCTGCAGGGGAGGGGCGTTGAGAGAGGCAGGGTGCCCAGCGGTGGCAGATGTGGATGGGAGCAGTGGGGAAAGCAGAGAACCGGCGGGGAGAGAAGTTCGCGATGCAAGTCTGGGACGCTCAGCAGGGTGAGGTTCTGTAACAGAGAGGAGAGGCCGGCGTGCTGGCCTTCCTGCGTGGGAAGCTGAGACAGGATGGCATAAGACTTGGGAAGGACCCAGCCTGGCCAGCGCCCACAGGGGCAGGCTGTGGACAAGAAGAGGAAGTGGTGGTTGTGGTGGGAAGCCCAGGGTGTGATGGGGTTGTCCTTGCTCTCCAGGCCGGGGGGGGGGGGGCTGGACAGGAAGTCTGAGGGAGCCAACAGCTCGAAAGGAGGGTCAGGGGCTGGCAGCATCGGCGGCCCAAGAGGAGCTGTGGGGGCTGAGGACAGCGGCTGAATTTCCCTACCTCCTGCCCCTTCCTTGCTCCCTCTCCACAGCCTCCCAGGTCTGAGCTGTAAGGCTGGATGCCTGCGGAGTGGAGGCTCAAGTGAGTTAGAGGTTTCCTCATGGCCACCAGCGGCTCCAGGGCATGCGAGTGACTAGAACTGACATGTGGTCTCTTCTCTGCTCCCAGAGGCTGGGTCAGCTGGGAAATCTCTTCCTTCAGCCAGTGTCAGCCCCAGAGAAAAATTAGTGCAGTCAAGAGAAAAAAAGAGTGTCCACACGGGGTATGCGAATGTTCGTAGCAGTGTTATTTGTAATGGCCCGAAATTGCAAACAAGCCAGACATCCATTGACAGGTGAATGGGTGAACACACTGGTAAATACTCCAGTAGACACTACTAACTGCTGCTAATGAAGTACTGACACACGCTACGGCATGGAGGAAGGAGTGGAGAAGGAGAAAGGGAGGGAAGGAGGAAGGAAGGAAGGAAGGAAGGGGTCTAGCTTGCCTAGTTCCATTTATACACAATTCTTGAAGCTCTAGGAAACACAAACTAAGCTATAGTAAGAGAAAGCAGATCAATGTTGCTGGGGAAGGTGGGAGAGAGGAATTTCAAAGGGGCATGAAGAAACTCTTGTGAGTTCATTATGTGGATTTTTTTTCTGGTACTGGGGATCAAACTCAGGACCTTGCTCTTGCGAGGCAGGTGCAGTGCCACTGAGCTAAATCCCCAGCCCCCATTATGTTGATTTTGTTGATAATCTCATACATGTATGTCAAAGCTTACTCAATTGTACATTGTGTATGCAGCTTACTTCCATAAAAATTTAGTGGAGCCTTTCTTAGGAGTTTATTGTATGTCAAAGACACTGCATGGAGTCTTGTCCTGGCCCCAGGTCGCCCTCAGGCCTTGCTGACCGAGGGAGGACCTGGGAGTCTCCTCCACATGCCTCAGCTGGCCAAGTCGGTCAGGTGCTGCATGCTGGGTCACATCTGGCTCTGGGAGAATCTCAGCTGGGGGATGGGGCTGAGAAATAGCAGTGAGCTCCTGTGTCCTCAGACAGAGAGCCCCAGGGTCCACTGCTGGGGAGCCCCTCTTGTTAGGAGGAGCCTGGGGCTGGTGGGGGCGGGGCTAGGCTTATCATCTGCTAGCTGTGCAGATCTTGAACTCAGATTCCTGATCTGTACGGTTGCTAGTGTGAGAGGTGCTGCAGCCTCGTAGACACCCAGCCACTCTCTCCTCTGCCCTCCTTCACAGGAGCTGCCGGCTGGGGACCCCTGCCCCCTCACCTGGCCTCCTCAGGGACGCCTTCTACTCCTCTGGCTCACCTCCTCCCCAGGAGCAGCTTTCTCTGTCCCCGTGTCACCTATCCCTTGCCTTGCTAGGGGTCCTGGTGCACCTGATCTTTTTATGCTGTTTCCTGGGGTGGGGGTGGCTCACGAGCTCTTTGGGGCTGGGGATCAGGCACTGTTTACCTCTGAACCCTCAGAGGCTGCTCCCTAAGATCCTGGGTGAATGTGAATGAGTGGACAGCAGTGTGGGGCTCCCATTTCAGGGCCCTGACAGCAGGGAGTTGGTGATGTGCACTTGGAGGTGGGTGTCCCAAGGCTCAGGGACCCCTCCTGATCCTGAGCTTCTTCTTGGTCCTTCGTAGTGACGAGGAAAAGTCAACCAGCTGGGTGCACCCTGGTACGGAGCTGGCCATCCAGAGCGGACACTCCTGCAGCCCAGGTGAGGAGCCGTCTGCCTGCCTGCACAATCCAGGAGGATGCAGGAGCTGGGGATGGTAGTGGGGTCTCAAGGCTGGATCAGCCTCGCCTCTGGAGGAACCTCTGCATCTCTCCATGCTTCCACGTGTACCACTGGCATCTGGGACAGACCTTGGAGGACAGAGATCTTACTCCTCTCTCTTCCCTCTGTCCGGTTGGAAAGTGCCCTCTAGTCTGAGGCTCCTGAAATGGCAACCCCCAGCCCCAAGTGCTGTGTGCCAGGTTGGCAGTGTGTCCATCTGTGTTCCCAGTACAGCTGCCACTGGCCCTGTGGAAATGTGGTTAGTGCTACTGAGGACCTGAAATCGAAAAATGTTTGTTCTTTGAGAGCCAGGTCTGGTGGCGCACACCTCTGATCTTAACACTCCGGAGGCTGAGGCAGGAGGATTGTAACTTCATGCCCAGCCTGGACAAAGTGACTTAAAGAGGCCCTGTCTTGCAATTAAAAAAATAAAGAAGGGCTGGGGATATAGCTCAGTGTGAAGGTTCTAGATTCCATCCCCACCACCACCACCACCAAAAAGAGAAAAAGAAAAAGAAAAAAGTAAATAGCCCCTTGTGGCTAGTAGGAACTCCTTCACAGGGGGAGAAAGAGGAAAGAGAAGATGCAAAGGCTAGCAGTAGTTACTTCCTTGCCCTTGGGGACTTCCCAGGCTAGTGGGAAAGGTGGGACACATCTAGTGAACAACAAGTCAGAAACAGCCAAAGTAGCTTGGTGCGGTGGTGCACATTTATAATCTCAGCACTCAGTACTGCAAAAACAAAAAACAAAACAAAAACAAAGCCAAAGAAAAAGGTTTCAATCTGCATTGCAAGGGTGGGGATACCAGGAACCAAGGCCAGGGACTGTAATAGACGCTCAGGCCTCCCTCCTTGGGACACCACTGGAGGTCAGTGGGAAGAGGGGGTGAGAGAGGAGCATCATGGGAGAATCTCTGCCCATCCAGCCTTCCTCTGGGCGGACACTAGGCATCCGGCTCTGGGAGCCTCCCTCGATCACTCGTGGGGCACAGCCAGCACTGCTGGACACACTGGGTAGGATCTGGATTTGCCCAGAGCCTGCTTCTGTTCGATGCTGGGCTGCAGTCATTGTGTCAGGCAGGAAAATTGAAGAACAGAGAGGAAGTCTCTGGCTCCAGGCCATTTGGCTAATATGCAAAGCAGTGTCATTGCAAAGTGCAGAAGCTCTGGTCTGGACTTTACTTGCCATCAGTGTGGTCCTGGGCAGGTGGCTTGAGTCCCCTGAGACAGCTTCTTCATCTATGCGATGGGACAAGGTGGTCGTAAGAGTCACCCCTGGCACCACAAAGGGAGATAGCAGCCGCTGGACTGTCGCTGACGTGTTTCCAGCTTGAAGGAGGCCTCTTCCCTCCAGGGCCAAGGTTGTTTTCTTTCAGCCACAGGTGTTGCTGCTGCTGCAGGGTCTTGGCTGTCCACAGTTGGGTCCATCGCCACCCTAGAGAGGATTGGAAGATGTGTAAGAGCTTGGAAGCCAGCTCTTTCCTTTGGGGCTGCAGCCAGCTGGTCGCCCAAGGCTGGGAAGGGGTTAAGGCACCCTCTAAGCTTGCCGGGAAGGCAGCTGCCTCGGTGGGCACTCCGCCTGGACAGGAATATAAGCACCCTCGGTGTTGCCCAGGCAGAGAGGGCAGTGTGCGGCGAAGTTGCTAGAAAAAGACAGGGGACAATCCACACTGGCTGCCTTCCCAGACGCATCACAGTGGCAGGATTATTTATGATTCTGACCCAAAGGGGATCCCTCTGCTTGGGTAGACTGCCAACCCACGCCCTTCTGAATGGGACGTCCCCCGGCAGGGACAGAGGGGAACAAGTAGCATTTATGGAGCAGCACAGAGGAAAGAGTGTGGGCGTGGGAGGCAGCAGATCAGCGCTCATACCCAACCCTGTGTGTCCCTAAGCAAGGTGATGAATGCGCCCGGGCCTCAGTCTCCTCGTCTGTGAACACGTTTGGGCGACACCCCTGTGCCATGTTGCCAGGCAGATTAGATGTGCTAGTGGAGTGGCGTTCAGGGCTTAGCTGGAGGATGGGAGCGCTTCACCTGGTTGACAAGCGTTGTTAGCTCTCCGGGCTGCATCCTGGGCTGGAAGTGGGGCTCACTGCCATTCGCTCGGATTCACTGAAGAAGCAGCAGCACTGCCAGCAGCAGCTCTGGAGGTAGAGACCTCTGATCAGCACAAGTGCACAGAGCGGATGAGTCGGAACTGGGCTTTCCGCCCTGTGCTCCTGGGCTGGGTTCTGTGCAGTGTGCGCCCCAAGCAGCAGGGAAGTTGGCCGGAGACATTCAGGCCGGCGGAGAGTGGCTGTACCTCAGAGAACCCCGCACCCAGGGCAGCTGTTTGGAGAAAGGTTGCAGTGATGGTCCAGAGAATCCCCGCCTGTTTTCCAATACGTCAGCAAGGCGGCTCCCACACCCTCCAGGAATGATCCCGACTTAGCGGACCCTGTTTCAGAAATAAAAAATAAACCAAAAAGCACTGATGATGGAGCTCAGTGCAAAGGCCCTGGGTTTAATCCCCAGGACAGCAAAAAACAAAAACAAAAATAAAAACAAATCCCAAGTCTCCTCATTTTCTGGGACGGGTTTCCCAGGTCCTCGGCCTCGAGTTGGGAAGCAGCAGAATCTGGCACTCAGAGCACTGGCCCGGGGCTGAGACCCTTGAATCCTAGCTGGATTTCAGTGCTAAGGACTGAGTCTGGCTTTCGCTTCTGTGGCTGGAGGGGCTGCTCGGGTGACCCGAGGACACTTCCAGGACAGCTTCTGCTCTCACTGCTCTGTCTGGGGGCCTGGCCCAGCGCAGGTGCTCAGAGAGGTTTGCCGAGTGAGTCAGCAGTCCCTTCAGGCAGCGGCTCCTTCGGTGGCCTCGTGATGGCCCCCATCTCGGTCACTGTCCCCAGGAATCTGGGGCTGGGGCTGGCCCGAGAGCGCTGTGGACTCTCAGGCCCAGGCTCAGCCCTGTCCCTCCCGAGGGCAGGTCAGGTGTGGCCCAGCTCACCCGCCCTGTGCTGCTCTTGCCTCCTCGCAGATTTGCCCAAGGGCTGGGAGACAGATTCCACCCCCGAAGGAGCTGTGTACTTCATCAGGTGAGTAAGACGAGAGTTTTCTTTCTCATCCCCTTCCTGCTGATGCTGCTTGCATCCCGGTCACCAGTCCTCCTGGGGAGGGGAGGCGGTTTAAAGGTCTGCTTTGTCCCTGCCTGGGGGCCCAGCAGATGGAGGCAGAGAGAGAGAGAGAGAGTGTGTGTGTGTGTGTTGGCCTGGGGGAGGCCCGTGTTCATCTCAGAGGCTTCTGGGTGGGGTGGGAGTGCTGTGTGCAACTGGGAAGGACTCTGGGCACAAGGACTTGCTGGAGTTTGGAGATGGAGCAGCTCGCAGGACACGCAGCTGTGGGAAGGGCAGGTGTGGTGGGCATCATGACAGAACTAAGCCAGGCCGGCGCTCTCGCTGTCCTGGATGGGGACACCTGCCACTTCCGCTGGAGGTGTGTGGGCTGGGCAGCCTGGCCCTTGGCAGTGTGGATGTGCCCAGGAAGCCATCCTGGACTTCAGGGTGGATGCAGGCGGCACAGGCCTCTGGGCTCATTTCCCTTGGCCTAGGCCTTTGTCTCCCACTCCCAGCTGGGTGGAGTCCTGGCTTCCTCCCTGCGGGAGAGGCTCTGTGTGCCCAGGCCTGGGCTTCCCCACCTGGTCTGGTCCTCGATTCACAGAGATGACAGCACCACTGCCCGCTGGCTGGATCACTGGCACTGCCAGAGGGGTCACAGGGCCCAGGGAGGGAGGGCCCTGTCTCTTTCCCATTCCCTCCTGCTCCTCTCTGAGATCCTCACCCCTCAGGAAAGAGACAGGGCCCCTTTTCATCCCTATCTCAAGACCCATGAGTACACCAGCTTGGTTGTTAATCATTTACTCGGAACAAAAGTGGAAGCCTTTCTGTAAATGATCTGTTTTGGAACTTGTTCTGCGGTACATGGCGCTTACGCTTTGAGCTTTCCCTGACTTGAACCCAAATCCTTCTCGCTTCGGTTAAGAACTGTCTTCTTTTCTCCTTCTGACATAGATCATCTCAGTATTCCTCAATATACAGCGAGATTGTGCAGGACGCACTTTCAGTGTTACTCCTCTCACCTCTCCTTAAAAGCTCCCCACCTAAGATGGAACAGTTCCCAACCTCCTCTCTGTACCTGGCCAGCTATGCCGCCTCTCAGCTTCCTGTCCCTCCATCGAGTCAGACTCATTCCCACCTCAGGACCTTGACACACACTTCTCCCTGTGCCTGGAGCACCTCTCTTCTGTTCCCACCCATGCGGCTCCCTCGTGGATTGGCTCAAGTGTCATCTCCTTGGCAGTGCCTTTGCTGACTGCTAAAGTTCCCACCCCTCCTTCAGTCGTGTTTTTCCCCAAACCTACCACTACCTGAACGTTTTAAAAGTCTATTTATTTACTTTTTCTGGCTGGTGTTCTCCACTAGCTCGTAATCCTTGAGAGCAGATTCTGGCTGTGCCATTTGTTCCCCATACCCCCGGAACTTTCTAGTGCATGACAGAAAGTCAATATTTGCTGAAATGAGTGAGTGAATGAAAGACACTGGGAGGTAAAGGCCAGAAGCAAAATGCATGCCTGCTTCAGCCGCAGCCCAGAGCTTTCTCCTAAGCTCCCCTGTCTGTGTGCATGGACAGCAGCAGCTCTCGGAGACCTCTCCTTCCCTGCCCTGCACTGCCCGGACTAGTCCTTCACTCCTCCTGCATAGCCACCACTTCTCTCTCCCTGAGCTTCCTGACAGCCCGCCACCATGCCGGCAGCTTCCGCCTTGTCTTCCCTGCAGCCACACTGCTGCCAGAGGGAGTGCCCTTGTCTACAGCACCAATTCACTCATATCACTGTCACTCTCCATTAAAACCCTCCCACGTCTCCCCTCGCTTAAGGACAAAATCGAAGTTCTCCACGCAGGCACTCAAAGGGGTTCGGGGCCCAGCCCTGACCTCCCCTCCTGCTCAGCTTGGCCCTGTGTCCCTCAGCGCACCCAAGCCCTCCAGGGATCCGCTCCCTCCGCTGACAGGGCTCCTGTCATGTCCCCTGCGAGCCCTGTTCTTCCTTCCAGACCCCGTCTGGGGTCCCCTCCTCAGGGCAGCCACGCCCAGCATGGTTGTTTACGATTGTGTTGTTTTTCCCCAGTCACTGCTCCCCGCCCTGAGCACATCACAGTCACCCGAGGGTTTGTTGAGACAGATTGCTGGCCCTTGCCCTCGAGTTTCTGACTCAGAGTTGACTCTGCACTTCTGACAAGTTTCTAGGTGACACTGAGCACTGGTCGGAGACCACACATCCAGAACCCCTAGTGTGGTGAAAACTGGACCCAGGCAGGTGGGGCCTGAGGTGGCCATGAAGTCTGGCGACATAGCCAGTACTGTTCTGTTGTCTTGGGATGGACGCCGGTGGCTGTGTCTTGTGTGCTCGCGTGTGTCCCAGGCTCGGTGGCCATGCTGTACACCAGCTGTCACCCTCTCAGAGCTAAGGGCTTCACTGCGTCACCTCATTTAGCCTCACAGTACCTTTACGGGGAGGGACAGCACTCTTACCTGTTTTAGCAAATAACAGGGAGAGCCAGACAGTGTCTCCAAGCTTGCAGAGAGCCTGGCTCCGGGTGGCCCTGGCTCTTTGTGATTTCACAGCCAAGCTCTTAGCAGAGTACATGGCTGCTCCAGCTCTACTGGGTCCTGGCTTGGACAGGGAGGTGCTTCGTGATCCTGAGTGAAGGAGTGAGTGACGCAGGGCTGATTCCCTCATCTTCACAGTTCCTGGTTCAAGCTGTCCCTGAAAAGGTTGCTGACATTTGGTTGGTGGGTGAATTAGACATGTCTGAACCCAGACATGGATCCTGAGTGGTACTCAGGACAATCAGATGTCCAGACGACTTGGGGAGCTATTTTTGCTTCTAGTATGAATGAGTCAAATTTCAATGAGCAAATACTATTTGCCCGGGCTCAAACAAGAGTGATATAATTAGGTGTGAGTCCTCTCCTTCCTGGTGTTGAGAGGCGATTCTCATGATACACACAGCTGACGTGTTGTCAGCTCCAGCGTGCCTGCGGTTTTGAAGGTCTTGTTTACCTGGAAGGAGGTGTGGGGACTAAAGGCAAAGGGTGGAAAGGGGTGAAGCCCCATTGCCAGCTTGTGTGTACTTACCACATATATCCACACGAGGGCACCAGAGCATGCATGATCGCCCCTCATCGGCCTCTAAGGCGCTTGCTCAGGGTTACACCTCAATCCCAGTGGGCCTGGCAGGCTTCTTTCTGATACTTCGAGGTTTGGCTGCGTAGTTGAGAGTGGTGGACCATGCCTGCAACCCTAGCTGCTGGGGAGACTGAGGCAGAAGGGTTGCAAGTTCCAGGCCAGCCCGGGCAACTTGGCAAGAGCCTGTGTCAAAATTTTGAAAATTTTAAAAAGGGATGGGGATGTCGCTCAGCACTCCCTGGGTTCAATCTCAAGTATCAAAAAAGAAGAAAAAAAGTAGAAAGGAAGGAAGAAAAGAAAGGATGGAAGGGGGCCGGGGATGTAGCTCAGTGGTGCTGCTGCCTGCCTCGCAAGTGCAAGGTCCCAAGTTCGATCCCCGGTGCCAAAAAAAAAAGAAAGAAAGGATGGAAGGAAGAGAGAAAAAGTCCCAGCCATGTGGCACTGTGTCTGACCAGCAGGAATCCTCTCCTTGCCCTCGCCTCCCTCCCCTGCTCCCCAGTCCAGCTGCCAGCTATGGTCTGCTCTCAGCCCTTCGTCTGTGACAGCGCGGGACTGGGCAGGTGGTGCCCACAATGCAGCCAGGACTGCTCTGAGCCAGGCTGGGGCTGTACCCTGGGGGTGCAGGGCTGGGCCTGGAGACCCAGGGGAGCCCTGGGAGGCTGTATAGACCCTCGCCAGTGGGAGCCCAGAGGAGGAGGGATTGCAGGAAGTGAGGTGGTCCCACCAGGAGCTGTTCTGTTGTCTCCAGAAGGCAGACAGAATGGACAAGCCCGGGGCAGCGTCTGATTGATAGAGCGGCCCTGCCAGCGCCTACTTCAGAAAGTCAGCTAGCACCTCAGGATGGTGAGGAGTGAGGTAGAGCAAGAGACAAGGTAGCGAACAACGCTCCGGGCGTCAGAGGAACACCGTCTGCAGTGAGGGAAACTGAGGCTCAGTGGGCAGTAGCTGTTCCCCAGGAGGTGCCTTCTGGAGGGTGGAGGTGCAAATGGCAAAGGGCCCCTGTGCCTAGTGGCGCTGAGGGGTGGCGAGTCCTCCAGCTCAGCTCAGCGGCCACAGGCCACGTGGGGGCGCTCTGGTGCTCAGAGGCTTGGGGCCTGGAGAGGCTGAGCCACCAGGAGTCTCATGCCTCCCTCAGCCTCCCCAGAGGCATCCTGCTGCTCTGCCTGCTTCCTCCGCTCTGCCTCGCCTCGCCTGGCCTGTCTGGCACCCCAAGACCCTCTCACTGCACCTCCTACCCTGGTCCCCAACAGGAAGGCACCGCCCCGCACAAGGCCTCCCTTTGGCCTTTCATCCCCCCATGGGCCCAGGTCACCCTGCTCAGGCTCCTCGGTTCATCCGGGGACTGTCTGCAGCCCTTGCTCCATGTCTGCCAGAGAGGAAAGCCACCCAGAAGGCTGGTCTGTTGCAGCCTTTTCCAGCTGTCTGAAGACTGCAGGCTGGGGTCCTCATCCCTTTCCCCATCCCACTCCCCGGTGCAGCCATCCCTCCCCCAACCCTACAGTGCCCCATTAGCTCTGAGGCCAGAGACCCCCAAAAGCGGCTCGCTGCTGGCTGCCTGGTGGCAGAATCTCCCCTGCTCGCACCAGGCAGCCTTGCCAAGTCCTGCAGCTCCAGGGCAGGTGAGTGGGGTGTCACTGTCCTGCCTCATGCGAAGCTCCCTGCCCTTCAGTGGAGTGGCTTTCCCAGAGCCTGTGAGGGCAGCCTGGGATCTCAGCTGGCCAGGGGAGGGGGGTGGCAAGGGCCCCAGCCCATGAGGGCTGCAGTAACCAGCTCCTCCTGGGAGGGAGGGACGTTGCTCAGTCCCTCCAACAGCAGCACATTCTTTGTAAAGAAAAGGACTTGGGTGGTGAAAGTGATGTCTATACCCGGATCACTGTCAGACTCACTCTCCCTGGAGCGAAGCGAGAGCTGCCGTGTAGGTGAGGCATGACAGACACCCTGGATTTAAGCTGCTCCTTACAGTATTTCTAAACCTGGAAGTGACTCCAGGAGCTCCAGGGGTTTGGGCTGCGGTTCTGGGTCCAAGGAGTGGGCAGGATTGAGACCAGTGAGCCGGCCTGGAAGTTTAGGTGCAAATCCTCCATTTTCTTCCCATCTCTCTGATCCTGGTTACAAAATCGGTGTTTCTGTTGTTTTTGTCCATTGTCACAGAGAAGCTGTTATTTTTCCAGCATCCACAGAAACGTGGAGGGAAACTGAGGCAGGGTGCAAGACAGACACAGACACAGACACACACACCCCACCACCCCACCCCCCCGAGGCGGGGAAATGTCCACGCTAGAAACCAGGCAACAGCCCTATTGTCCCGAGTCCTTCTGCTTCTAATCATCAATAGTGCAGAACCCAGGTGTCCGCCGGAGACCAATTTGGGCCGAGGAGCAGGAGGTCCTGGGGTCTTATAATGGGCTCCACCCTCTTGAGTTCTTTAAATTCCTGCTGTTGGGTGGGGAGTGTGAAGGTACCAGGGCCTCAGCTGAGTGCTGCCCCCAGAGCTGCAGAGCTGCACCCCTCTTTGGGACAGGCGGCCACAGAGGGGCCGGGGTAGTGTGGGTGCTCCCCACGGCTCTGATAGTGCAGCTCCCCCAGCCTCTGGCCCGGTCCCTTTTCGGGGGACAGCCTTGTCCAGGCAGTGGGAGGTCAGGGAGGCTCTCCCCAGAGGCCGGCCAGGTCGGCTGATTAGCAGCTTGTCCCTGGTGCGGATGGAGTTAAACCTTTCCGGGGACTATTTACTTCTGATCCTAAGTGACAGCTTGGGGAGGGAGAGTCACGTGGCCCTGAAATCCCCGCGGGAGCCCATGGAGCATGCCCAGCTGCTTCTGCCTGGGAAAGATGCTGGATCCTGCAGTTACCGCAGCAGCATCCTTTCCCGGAGCCAGGGACCTGCCAGCCAGAGAGATGACTGATTAGATCAGCTCAGATCCAGAGCCCGGCTCTTCAGAAGGGGCCCCCGAGGGCGGGAGGTCGACCCCAGCCGGCCTGAGCTGGGGGAGGGGTGCCTGGGCCGCAGAGGGTGGCTCTCAGCCGGATCTCACTTCTGAAGGAGCTGGTGAGTGTTTTGAGGCGTCAGAGAGAGAGGCGGGAGGAGGAAGCTTGGGCTTGGGTCAGGGCTGGCAGCCGCCTGGCTGCCCGTGGGCCCGGCTGTGTGCACTGCTGTACCACCGCCCTCCCCAGCCTCCGCCTTGGCAGCCTCTTGGGATGGAGAATGCTGAGAAAGCTGATCTTAGCGCTGTCTGTGCCCCCGCCGGCTTCCACGATCCTGCGGAAGGGCTGATGCATCTGAATTGCATCCTGGGGTGAGGGCAGCTTTGGGCTGCTGGTCTCCTGGGTCCGGCCGGGCCCCCCAGCCTGGCCAGGGCGCAGAGGCCTGCCCTGCCCTGCCTCTGATGGGCTGGAAGGAATGAGTGATGCCCAGGGGAGCAGAGGCAGGGGTCGGGGTCAGGGTGGGTCAGCCCCCGGGCCCACCTCCCAGTGGGATGGGCCAGAGCGGGTCTTTCCTGGGGGGCAGGGGCTCTGGGGAGTCTGGGGTGAAGGGAGACGGGAGCTCCTGCAGGTGCTAGAGCCCGGGACAGTACTGCGGGGAGTGAGGGGACTGCGGGCATGGGGGCCTCGAGCTGAGCTGAGAGCCCCAGGTTTATTGTGTGAGGAGTCTGGATGGAGGGAGGCTGGGAACTGGCCAGAGAGGGCCCGGAGAGCCGGGGTGGGCTGAGGGCCGGAACGGGGAAGGCAGGGCGAGGAGGCTCCTGGGAGAGGCTTCCGAGGCAGCGGGCCAGCCAGGGCTGAGAGGGCCGGAGGTGGGTGCCCGGGTGCAGGGCGAGCTGCAGGAGGCCGCGGCGAGGAGGCAGTGCAGTTGGCCACGAGAGAGTCGCGGCCTTCAGAGCCGGGCAGGCTTCCCCGAGGCCCTGTAGACCTGGCCCTGCAGCGGGCAGTCGGGCGGTGCCGTCCACTGCGGTCTCCGCGGGCGGAGGCTGGGCCCGGGTCCGGGTGCCCGCGGGGCGCTGCGGGTGCCCTGGCCCGGCCTCCGGGCGGCGGCGGAGGAGCGGGGCTCGGGATCCGGCTGGGGCCGCGGGTCTTCAGCCCCACCTGGGGGAGCTGCAGGGCGGGAGCCGCGCGGACCCGCGTGGAGAGGACGGAGGGCGGGGGAGAGGCCCGGCCCCGGGCGCGCGCGGCGTCGGGGCCGCAGATACAAGGCGTGAATTATTCCGTCCTTGGTTTCCCCATGGGCGGCCAGGTGATAGATGTGAGCGCGGGGTGTAATTAATCCCGCGGGCTGCAGACAAAGCGCACTTTTCCCTTTGCCAGTTGGGCTCCTTTCCCTTTCCACAGCGAGGTGACGGTGCGGGACGCATTACACCGATAATCACCTTCAGCGCGTCTGCCTGGATCATCGAGTTGGAGTCTTCTTGCTCGGTGCAAATGAAGTAATTACCGAGGAAGTCGGGGAGCCCCGCCTCCGGGCGCGTACTGCGGCCCAGGCCGCCGCCCCTCTGCGGGCTCCTCTCCGCCTCCCTCACCTGCCGGCCAGACCCGCGCGGCCCGGTGTGTGGGGACGGGACGGGGCGCAGGCTGAGCCAGACCTCTGAAGCAGCTGAGGGAGGCGACTTCCGGCCTCCCACCAGCTAAGACTCGTTTGAGAAACATTGGGAGTCAGTGGAGGCCACAGGAAGGAAGGAGAGGAATCTCCCAGTTTAGGGGTCTCCTGCGGACCCCCTCAGAGGCTCTCATCCCGGCCCTGCACGGCCAGATGAGCCCCAGGCCGGCCTTCCTGGGGTCCCAGGGCCGGGGCTGTCACCTCGCAGGCGGCTTCCTTGACTCTTTCTGAACCCAGTCAAAACCTGAGGCCCTGGGCGCCCCATTCTTGGGCTCTGAGCCTGAAGGGGCCCGGAACACGTGGCAGTAAAAGGGTTTTCCTGTGAAAACAGCATGTAGCCGTAGTGCATTTTACACGAGCGTTTCTTTTTTTTTGGAAGGGGTGGTACCAGGGATCAAACTCAGGTCCTCGCACTTAGGAGGCAGGTGGCAGAGCCGCTGAGCTAAATCCCCAGCCTCTATATGAGTGTTTTTGTGTGGGGCAGGTAGGGTGTTAGCCCTATTTTCCTTTCACAAATAAACACAATATAAATATTTTTGTTCACGAAGCATTCTCTTTATTTTGGATCATTTCCAAAGGATACATCCCAAGCCGTAGAACTGATGGAATAAAGAGCACTCATTAAAAACATTTACTATTCCATGAGCATAAAAATAATACATAATCGTTAAAAAATGTAGACAGACATGCAAAGTTTAAGTCTATCCATAATTCTCTGAGATTTCATGTGTATACGTATATCTTTTCAGGAATTCACATACAGACATGACTAGATTTATCACCATCATAAACATATATATCATTAAAACTTTGAGCCAGATGTACATATTGTCACTTAAGCATTTTCCCATGTCATTAATATTCTCTTAACATCCAAGTGCCTGTCTAGTATTTTATTATGCATCTAATCTATTTGTTTTTTTGACCCTTATGTCAGACCAGCTGATTCCAGTTTTTTGCTTTTATAAACAATGCTATAGTGAACGTATAAATATCTGAGTTGTTATACATATGAGTAATTTTTTTTCCTTAGGCCACATGTTTAGAAGTGGAATTGCTGCATATTTTTAAATATTTGGGCATATTTTACCAAATTCCTCACTCAAAAGCATGAACTTATACTCCCAGCAGTTGTGTCTGAGAATGTGTTTTGTGGCATGAGCAGGAGCATTGAGTGTTGTAACATTATTTAGGTTCTTGACTCACTGTTCTTCATTGTTTCTACTCCTTTGCTTGATTTGTTCCTCCAGTGGTAAGATGGAAAATTAAAAAAAAAAAGAGATGAGTTAAGCATGACTAGTCTGTATTTATAAAAATATAAAATATACTCCTTTAACAAACATATGTTCAAGTCTTTGGCTTTTTTCTTTCTTTCTTTTTTCTTTTTTTTTTTTTTGGTAGTAATGGAGATCCAACCTAGGGCCTTTGCACTGAGCTGTAGCTCTCCAGCTCTTTGTATTTTTTATTTTGGGAAAAGGTTCTCACTGCACTGCTAAATTGCCCAGGCTGGGATCAAAATTGCAATCCTCCCACCTCAGCCTCCCAGACTGCTGGGATTATAGGTGTGTACCACCACAGCTAGCTCTGGTTCAGCCTTTGGTCTTTCTTTTTTTTTTTTTTTTTTTTGTCCCCGTCTTGCTACATTGTTCAAGCTGGCCTTGAACTCAGCGCTTCTCCCGCCTCAGTCTCCTGAGTGCTGAGATCACAGATGTGTGCCAATACACCCAGCTTTTGCATCAAATCTACTCAGTCTTATTCTGGTGAGCTCTCTTTGTACTGTTCTAAATTAGTATGAGCTGATCTGATAAATTCTGGTCCGTGTGTTATTAAGAGAGAGTTGGTGGAAAGAAGGTTCATCTGGAATTTGAAGATATGGATTGAAATCCTGGTCTAAGACAGGCATGGTGGCACAGACTATAATTCCAGCACTGGTAGGCTGTGGCAGGAGGATTGCCTCAAGTAAGAGGCCAGCCTGAACTACACAGCGAGACCCTGTCTCAAAAAACCAAAAACAAACCAAATCAAACAGAACAGAACTGAACTCCTTCCTGGTCCACAGTACTAGCTGTATGACCTGCAGCAACTCAGTCCCCTTGAGCCTTTGCTTCCTGGTCTGACAATGAGTTAAATACCGCTACCCACCTGCTACTACCCTGTTGATAGCTTGATGAGTAATGGGCGTAGCCGTGAATTGTAAACTGCAGGTCACCACACAAATGTCAGCTATTACTGACCAGTGCTTTAAATCACAGGCCAGCCAGGTGCTGTGGTGGGCTGGTGTGAAATGTGCTTAGGGCAGGTAGTATAGGGGGTGACAGAATCCTCCCAGGTCACTCACCCAGTCTCCGTAGATGGTGGGCCTTGTTGTAGGGGTTCAGGAAATGGAGGGGGCACCCCCCCCCCCAGGCCAGGGCTGCTCCTTGGTCCTGGTTTCAGCTGTGCCTTCTGGGCATTGGTTGAGAGCTGCACCCCTAGATGCAGCCTCAGCCCTTGAAGCAGGTTTGGCTCCGCCTTAGCTCTCCACACCCCACCCATCCCTGTCTGGCTCAGCATTACCTGAGAAGACCAGGTGTCTATAATTGCAGATGCCAATTTGCTTTTAATTGACCAAGTGTTTGCAATTAGCCTGTTAAATTCAACCTGGCCTTGGGTGGTGAGGTTGTTTTTCTGATTTTGCTTGGCTCCTGCCTCCTCACAACTATCAGTAGCAATCCAAAGACAGTTTTGGGCAGGCAAGCCCCAAACTGGGGCTACCTGGCTGGGGAATTGAATGGATCGAAGCAGGGAAGGAGAACCCGCCTTGCTGGGGTACGATGGAGGATGGTGATGGAGGTGCAGTGCCCAGAGACTTGACAGAGTCGTGGTGAGGCAGAGAACCCAGGTACCCTTCTCCTTTGAGCCTCAGTTTCCTTATCTCTAGAGTGGGAGTAATCATTCCTGCTCTGCCTCCCTCAGGAGGTGCAAGTGAGTTAATATCAGAAGTGGGTGTGAATATAAAGCAATGTGATACAAAGTTTCTTTATCACATCAAATCCAAAAGTTCCTCAGAGTTAGAAACATGCCCCCAGTGCCTCAGACCACTGTTTCTTATCACTTCCGGGGCGCTGGACCACATTGAAGCTTCAGTGATACCCAGTAATTCCTGATTCCGTTGTCTTCTTGTCCTGCCCGTGCTCCCCCAGACTGTGATTTGAGGGTGTTACCTAGCATTTGACAGGCGCTCCATGGGTGTTGGGTATGTGAAGCTTTCGATGGGAGCAAATTTGGGCCCAAGGACAAGGCACAGGCAGAGTCACAAGAGAGCCCTTAGGGGCAGTGGGGATGGGGCATGTGCGCCTTTCCTCCTCCCCTTGCCCTTCCTGCCCTGGGCTCCTGCAGGGGAAGAGCTGGTGCGATTTGCCTTCGTTGTGTTTGGGGATGCTGGGCACAGAGCCAGGTGATGACTTTTTGTCTGACTGAGACAGAGTAATGTGGTAGACTGAGCATGAATTGAGACTTGAGTAGGATTTGGAGTCCTGGCCCCACCACTTTCTCTGGACAAATATTTACTGTGTACTCATTTAGCAGGCAGGTTGTCTTAGTTACTTTTGTCTCGTTGCTGAGACAAAATACCCGACACCCAAAGTTATCGCGGGAAAGGTTTATTTAGCTCACAATGTGTAGAGGTTTCAGTCCATGGGAGGATGTCCAAGGGAGGGTGGCATGGCAGAGGGGCATCACAGAGGAGAAACAGGTCATTGCTCGCAGAAGACAGCAACAAGGGATGGCCACACCTCCTATCTTTTTTACCCTATCTAGACTACTTAGGGCAGGTAGCACTCACACCCTAACCTTAGTGCCCTTGAGCCTATCATTGCGCCAGGGATCAATCGAAGTGCCATGGATCAATCCCAGCATTACACATTCTAGATTCAGCGGCCTCTGAAAAAGACCCACCTATGACCGCATGAGGCTTTGGTGCGGGGGCGGGGGGGGCCACGTCTAAACAAAAGCCATCACACGGGTCCTAGATTACAAAATTCACAGTTGGTCAGTAAGTGATTGCCCTGCATATGATAGACATATGCCACATATGTTGGTGGCCAAGAAAGAGCTAGACCCTCCCGCTCCTGCAAGGGTCACAAGAGGGTACCTTGAGATAGAAACCTTAAGCTGACTCCTCGTGGGAGAGTATTTGGGAGAGTTACATGGCCTCTCTGGCCCCCAGTTTCCTAAGCTCTCATGTGAGGAGACTAAAGCCTCCTTCATAGGTGTGAAGATGAAATGAAATGGATTTTAAAAAGAAAACACCTGGCACCAAATAATCATTGAATAAATGTTCAAAATGTCTCCTTAAAGCCAATCCAGGTGGTGGCTTGGACAAGGAAGGGCAGGCGCCAGTAGCTCAAGAAATCTCAGGACATCCATACCCTCTGTCTTATATTCGTGACCTTGAGCAACTCCCTTAACTTCTCTAAGTTGCAGTTGCTGTATCTGCAAAGTGAGGCAATGTGTTTGTTTTGGGGATCACCTGAGAAACTTCACACAAGGCAGGTAGGACATGCTAAGCACAGTAAGTGCTAGAAAATAATAGCTCTTCTTTGTTATTTTTGCCAACATATGTCCTAGAGAGAGAGAGAAAGAGAGAGAGGGAGAGAGAGAAAGAGAACACATCTGCAGGGAGAGACATACATATTGCATGCATATCCACTCCTGAATAGGCTCAGAAAGGAGGAGGGGTGGGGGTCCTGGCTAGGCTGAGTGACACCCAGTGGTTGCTCAGTCTGAGAAAGCGCCCTTGAGGAGAAGTGACCAGAACTCTGTGGAAAAAGTTGGGGCGATTAGACTCTGGTGCCAGAACACAGCTGTGTGGTTCATGGTCTAAGTGGGGGGAACTGAAAGGTCCCCTGATAGCAGGAACTTAATTCCCTTTGGCATAGAGGCCTCCTGGCCTGAGCCAGTCCTGCCAGCAACATCCCAGCTGCTCCATAGCCTGTTCCATAGCCTGGCTGGTCCCCTGACCTTCCTAAGCTAGGCAGCCTGGCGGCCATGCTGGGTTGCCGTGGTAACTGGCAGCCTCCCAGCTGGGTTGCCTGGGTAACAAGTTAGCTGGTATTTGGGGGGAGGGGGTGGTGAGCTGGGGGGAATCAGTCTCAAAGGAGACGGAGAAGGACGAGGGCGGGACAAGAAGGAAGACAATTCCCAGATGCCCCCAGTACAGTCATCTCTCTCCCTCTTGGGACTGGGAAAGCCAGAGAAGGGCAGGTAGGACAGGGTGCTGTGTGGCTCCTGGCCTTGTGTGTGTGTTTCGTGGTGTGTGTTGTCTTGGCCAATGCAGGACAGGTATGATGGGGATGTAGGAGCTCTTCCTGCCAGTGAGAGTGGCAGCTGGTTCTGTGGGAAACCCATGGAGAGCCACACCCAGACCTCAGATGTTCCCCCCATATCAATGGAACCTCTTTGAGCCCTGGTTTCATCATCTATAAATCGGAGGGGCAGACATGGGCCTCCGGGGCCGTTGTTTGGGACAGTCCCCTCTTCCCTTTCCATCTTGATCGTCCCTTCGGTAGATGCTTCCCTGCCCGTGCGTGAACTGCTTCTGCCCATGGTGCAGCCCAGTTGGAGCCCAGCCTGAACCTGGGGGTGGGTGGGGTGTGGTTGGAATTGTTGAGCCCTGGACACCTGGTCCTTCACCATCCCAATCTGCTGGAGGCGGAAAGCAAGTCATCCAGGTGAGCCAGTGAGTGGGGAAGCTTGCAAAGTAAGACCTAGTGGAGATTTTTGTGTGTGTGTGGCATCCGGTGGAAATGCATTTCTCATTATGATCTAGCAACATGTATCCCTACACTAGCTTCCTGATATATTTCTAGTCCAGGCTGGTCTTGTTTTTGTTTTTTTTTTCTAAAGACAATCTTGACCCTTGGGCCAGATTTTACAGTCATGGGTGAGTTACTGGATTCAGTGTGAGAAATGCCAAGGAGTTGTGTGTGGGGGGGGGCTTTCTTGCATCTTCTGCATTTCCAGTCACCTGTTGGCTCCTCACAGCTCTTGTCTGTGGAGGGACTGAGGCTCCAAGGTCATGCCACATGCCCAGGGTCACAGAGGCAGCAGTCATGGGGTGTCTGTTGCTCAGGTTCATGGCGTGCCCCAGTGCTGGGTCTCGCTGTGAGAAGAACTGACGGATTCTTCTTATTCAGAAAGAGGCAGATCTAAAAGACCTGAAAAGATTTTCCCTGGTCACCTCAAAATTGAGGGTCTGGAGCCACACCCAGAGCTCAGGGGCCCCTAGTGTGTTGCCTTGGGACTGCAGAGGCAAGTGCTGAGGAGAGCTGTGGAAAGGCGAGGTGGACTGAAGCCATCCAGGTGTCCCCTCAGAGTGAGGGGAGTGAGTGAGGAGGACAGGGCGGGGCTGGCTGTGGGAAGCTAACCCTTCTTGACAGCTGGGTTCTAGCCAGGGTCCTGGCCCTTGCTGAAGGTCTCGGGTGTCCTAGGGACGTTTCTGACAGGAGAGCCTTCAGCCAGTCCACAGAAAGGCCAATTTTTCATTGTCTCTGGTATGATGACAGAGATGCTGGTCAGCTGCCGAGTGCAGGCTCCACCACAGGCTGGCGGCCGGGGGCAGAGCTTGGTGCCCAGAGGTTGAGGTTGGCGGTGGCTGGAGGGAGAGGGGGAAGAGTGGCTCTGGAACACCCAGGTGGGCTGCTGGCCCTGCACAGACTTCCTGAGATAAAGATAAGGCCTGCGCTAAGAGGACCACGTGGAGGCGCCATGCTGCTCGGTTCCATTTTCAACTGCGCTGTGCTATTAGCCTGTTTCTCAGGCTCCCAGGGAGAGACTCTCGGATCTGGGTGGAGGAGGTTAGTAGACAGTGCCGTCCCTCCCTTCCCGGGGGGACTTTGCCCTTTGCAAACAGAACGGGCTGGGTGTGTCTGGCGAGCCGAGGGGCACCCCCTTTCCGTTTGGTGTATTCCTTTCACAGCTTTAGCTGCCCTCACTGGTGATGCGGCTTGTGGGGCTGAGAGGGGCGGCAAGAAGCTTGGATCCCAGCTGTGTCCATGTCCCTCTGAGCTTCTTGTTAAGGAATCAGCACCACTGACTTGAACGCGTCACTTCCAGCTGCCAGAATGGGAGCAGCCAGAGGTGTCTGTCTCGCCCTGGCTCTCCTTACATTTCCTAGGCTCTTGGTCCCCTTTGTAACTTGTCGGGCCAGCACCGTGGACGGTTCACGTGGGCTGTGTGGGTGGCTGGGCGAGTGTGCACTTCAGAAAAGAGAAGTGATACTTTAAGAGGGCGAGGAGGTTGCTCGGTGCCTAAAGAAGAGCTTGTTCTCGCTGTGAAGTCGGGTGAGTGCCTTCCTCCCAGCCCCTCTCTGCGTTTGTGTGCTCTGCCCTGTGCCCCCCCACATACTGCCTCCCCTCAGATTCTCCTCCAGGGCGCCTTCTGTTTCCCTTTTTCACTTATGAAGAAACTATTTCTGAGATGATGGACCACGTACCACGGTCACACTGGGAGGTGGGGAGGAGTCAAAACTGAAATGTGTGGCTATTTCCACAGTTCCTTCCCAAGTCCTTTTATTGCCCCTCTTTGACTCAAGTGTGAAGCAGGAATATTGGCCAGCCAGACAATGGCACCTCCATCACCAGCTGTAGCTCAGGGCTGCCCAGCTGGCCGACACTCCTGGCTCCCAGACCCTGTGTCCTGGAAGAGACGGGCAGTAGACGCTGTGGCCTCCAGCAGTCAGGGGCAAGCCACTCAGGGACCATGTGCATCTAGGGAGGCTGCCACCTGTCCTTGGTCTGGTCTAGGGAACCCTTCCGACCACACAGAAAGTCCCTGAGAAACTGAGGAGGGTTAGGGGCAGAGGTGGGGTGGAGGGAGAACCAGGGACCAAGCCCAGAGCCTGTGCTTACAGCTCCCTCCCACCCATGTGGGTATCTACAGAGTGGGGGCCCTCGGCCGCCAGACCCTCCTTTTGCAGCAAAGCCTTCTTGGAATCCGGAAACGCATGCTCCTCATTTACACCCAGTGTAGTCGTGCAGACCTGTGGCTAGCAGGGTGGGCTCGACCCTGTCTCTGCCTCCCACTGTGCCCACGCTTGCACCTGTCTGCTCTTGCTCACTGGGCCCGAAGTCACTCTCCCTGATAGATGAGGGTGTGGCTCGAGACTGGGGATGCTGGGTGAGCTGACCCTGAAGGTCAAGAAGGTCTGACCTCAGCAGAGAAGGGAGATTTGGCCCAGGGGTTTTTGCGGGGACATCTGGCTCAGGGGAGGGGAGAACATGAGGTGAGAGATGGGTACTGGGGAGTCACTGTTGACCTGCTGGCCTGTTCAGGTGACGCTCGAGTGCTACTCCCCCACCAACTCTAGGACTTGTGCCGTGGGTGAGGCTGAGCCCGCACCTCTGTGCCACGTGAGTTGGGTGGGGATAGAGATCCTTCGAGACATGTCTCCTGGTGACAGACCCCAGACCTGAAGGAGGCTGGAAGAAGAGGGAGACACTGAGGCTTCTGAACCGCACAGCAGAGATGGGGAGTGTGAAGAGGGCTCTTAGTAGGAACAGAGGGCAGGGGCCGGGATGAGTGACAGAAAGGCACCTGGTGGGTGGGGGTCACGTGGATCAAGCTGCTTCCTTATTAGGAAATTCCAAGCCCACGCCTATAAATAATCCCAGCATCCAAGAGGCTAAAGCAGGAGGATCTCTAGTTCAAAGTCAGTTTGGGTGACTTAGACCTTGTCTCAAAATAAAAATTTGAAAAAGGGCTTGGCATGTGCAAAGCTCCGAGTTCAATCCCTAGTACCTGGAAAGGAAGAAAAACAATCCTGATTGTGCCCAGCATCCCTAGGTCTCATGTTGCAAGACCCAAGGCTAAAGTCATCAATTTACTAAGCTACATTTTAAAAACTGGCCTTTTATTGGCTGAAACGGCTGGTAGGAAACAGAAGTTGTTCTGTAATAGTCAAGCTGCATATGTCTTTCTAGCTGATAGATTTGTATTTCCCCACAGCTATTAGGGTATTGTCTATTCATTTTTTTTATTAGTGCACACTTGTAATACAGAATAGTGATGTTCGTTTTGAGGAATTGATACATGCATATCTTGATAATTTCTAATCCCTCCCTTGGGGCTGGGGATTTAGTTCAGTGGCACCGTGCCTGCCTGGCAAACACAAGGTCCTGAGTTTGATCCCCGGTACCAAAAAAAAGATCTAATCCCTCCCTCCCTTTCCTGTCCCTTATCCCACTCTCCTTCCCCATCTCTGAGAGTCTACCTTCTGTTTCCCATCATCTCTCTTTTATTTTGATGATCATATTTTAGGTTTCATGTAAGAGAAAACATGCAATAGCTTAACATCCTGAGTCTGGTTTATTTTGCTAGCAGGATGTTCTCAAGTTCCATCTGATTTCCTGCTGGTGAGACAGTATCCTTCTTTATGGCTAAGTAATATTTCATTGTATATACTTACCATTTTTTCTTTATCCGTTTTTCTGTTGATGGACATCTAGGCTGTTTCCAGAGCTTAGCTATAGTGAATTGTACTGCTATAAACATGGGTATGCATGTTTTAATACAATGTCTTAATTCTTTTGGGAACATACCCAGGAGAGTTGTAGTTGAGTGAAATGGTAATTGTTTTAGTTTGGTTTTTTTGGTATCGGGGATTGAACCCAGGTCCTTGTGCATGCGAGGCAGGCGGCAAAACCACTGAGCTAAATCCCCAGCCCAGTTGTTTTAGTTTTTAAGGAATCTTCATACTGATTTTTTTCCATACTGATTTTCTTCTCTCTTGGGTTTTGAGACAGGATCTCACTATGTAGTCAGGTTGGTCTTGAACTCACTATATAGCCCAGGTTGGCCTCAAACTCATGGTGATTCTCTTGCCTCAACCTCCCAAGTGCTGGGATTGCTCATGCCACCACGCCTGGCCCATTTATTGATTCTTTTTTTTTTTTTCCGGTATCGGGGATTGAACTCAGGACCTTGTGCTTGTGAGGCAGGCACAGCACCACTGAGCTAAATCCCCATCCCCTTTTATTGATTCTTGATATTATTTCCTGTGCTACTGGAGACTGTTTAGGAAGTCTTTCCTGTGCTTATGGTTTTAAGTGTTTCCCCTGTGTTACCTCCAGCAGTGTCAAAGTCTCTTTTCGTATGTAGGCCTTGGATCCATATTTACTTGATTGTACTGTGGGGTAGCAGATTGGGATCTACTTTCAGTCCTCTGCAAGTGGATATGTAGTTTCCAGTGCCATGTGTTAAAGAGGCTGTCTTTTCTTCAACATATGTTTTTGGCCCCTTATCAAAATCTGATGGCTACAGGTACATGGGGTTTTGCTCTGTATTTTGTTTTATTTCATTGTCTACATTCCTTTTTGCAGTTCTGTGGATGGAACCCAGGGCCTTCACACTGGGCTACATTCCCAGCCCTTTTTATTTTTTAAATTTTGTGACAGGGTCTTGCTAAGTCACTAAATTCCCGGACTAGGCTTGAATTTGTAATCCTTCTGCCTCAGCTTCCCAGAGTGCTAGAATATGTGCGTGTAACCATGCCTGGATTGCATTTTTGTTTTTGTGCCAGTTTTTTTTTTTTTCTTTTGTACCAGGGATTGAACTCGGGACCTTGCGCTTGCGAGGCAGGCGCTGGAACCACTGAGCTAAATCCCCGGCCCATTTGTGCCAGTTTTTGTTACTATGTCTTTATAATATAACCTGAAATTCCTTGTGGAGATGCCTCCAGCTTTGCTCTTTTTGCTCAGAATTGGCTTTGCCTATTTGGATCTTTTCTGATTCTGTATGAATTTTAGGATTATCCTTTCTAGTTTAGTGAAGAATCTTGTTTGGTATTTTAATAGAGATTGCATTAAATCTACAGATCACTTTTGGTAAGACTGCCATTTTCATGACACTAGTTTTGATCCAAGAACAAGGGATGTCTTTCCGTTTTCTAATGTCTTCTTCAATTTCTTTCTTCAGTGTTCTATAATTGTTATTGTAGAGGTCTCTCCCCTTCTTGAGTAGGTTGATTCCTAGGTATTTTGTTTGTTTTGAAGCTATTGTGAATGGAATTGTTTTCCTGATTTCTTTTTCAGTGGGTTCATTATTGGTATACAGGAACCTATTGATTTTTGTGTGTTGATTTTATACCCTAAAATGAGTAGTTCTTGATAAGTATCCTTGCCCACCTTCCTTAGTTTTGGAGATGGTGTGACATGCAAGAGGTGTAATGACCCTGCCCCTAGCCCAAATCTTTCCCTGGGCTGAGACCTCAGGTATTTTTCCTCCTTCCAGCTTGGAGCCAGGATTGCCGTTTCCCCACCAGGGTAGAATTGGATCATATCTTGTGTGTCCTTGTCCACCTTCCTTCTTATAAATGTTCCTTTGTCCCTTGCTTTCAGAGGGTAACATAGGTAAGGTTCTGGACTGAAGGACAATTAGACCTAGGAAACACTGAACATCTTTTAAACATCTTATAGTTGACTGTGTATATCTTTAGTATTTCTTTGAGAAGGAACGAGCTATTTTTAGCCACCTTAGGGGAGTTTGTCACTCCCACAAGAACCTCCTGAGATAACAGGTGAGGAGAACAAGGAGGTAGCAGCAGCAGCTCATTTGCATATTTCCCACAATCCTCCCTTGGGTTCAATTCACAGGCATCATGGCCAAGGTGGGGCCTGGCTATTGCTGTCACTTCCTCTCCATCACACAGCAGAATCAGTGGGCAAGTCTGGGCTACATGTAGCCTGTTACAAGCACTGTGTGCCAGGTGTCAGTCTGTTCTCCCAGATAGAGAGGCCAAGACAACGGGGAGAGTTAGTGGCTCAGCCTTGGAAGTGGTCTTTCTTTTGGTTCGGCTTTCTTCTCATATAGCACTCGCCTTTCCAGGGTCCCAGGCCTGTGATCAGCTGGTCACCACTGATAGACACCCTCAGTGATCAGGAGCAGCGTCCTTTTCCACTGTCAGACAGCTCCAGCCTGTACCACTCCTTAATGCTGAGCTCGATTTTCTTCCTCCAACTGCCACACTTTGAGTCTAGCTCAACACCCTACCGTCTTCTTCCAGGCTCCCTTTTGTCTCATTAAGAGTCAGATAAATGTCAAGAGACCACAGGACATCATGGGAAAGATACAGGCTCCGGTGTCTGTCTGCTGTGTTTGCGCCTGGCTCCACACTCAGCAACTGTGTGACCTTACTTATAATCCTTAACCTTGCCAAGCCTCTGTTTACCCATCTGTACAATGAACCTGATGATAGTATTTACCTCATAGGGTTGTTGAGAGAGTAAAATCAGTACATGTAAAAATCTTAGAACCGTTCCTGGCAACTCTAGGCAACTCAATATGTGGTTACTTTTAATCTTCTCTTAAAATAAGCAGTCTAGACTCAAGCACTGAGCTCCAGATGTGGCCTGTACTGTGGGGCCCTGATGCCTTCCAATTGGACAATAATATTTCTGTTTTATCACACTATGTTTCCAAGTCACCAGTGTTTTCATTTAGCTCACTGTACTGAAGCCTGCAGGTTATTTTATCACGGACAGCTCTTGGGCTTAGTTCTCCGCTATCCTGCATGAAAGCTGTGATCCAAGTTAGGGGAGGGTCCGGCTCCGGGAAGCCCAAGGCCACATATGAGCCTCATTGGCATGGTTGATTCCTTCCTGATTGTATTCTGGACGCTGCTGTTTTGTTCAGAGAGCCCTGACCCGTGGTGAGCTGATGTAAAATCCACTGTACATGGTCTCTTCTCTTCTTTGCTCACTGAACATCTTTACTTCTCAAGTGAGCTGAGCATGTACTGTTGGCCCTGCCTTATCTCCAGTCTTAGCTCCTCCGTTTTCTGGAAGTTTCTGAGCCAGAAGTCAGGGACAGGTGCCTCTAGCATGCTCAAAGGGCCAGGTTTTACAGGAGAGCTTTGAGACTCTCTAAATCCCTCTACTTGATGGCTTAGCAGCACCTATGTCTGCTGGGGACTTATCAGGGATGAGGAATCTCAGCCAGGCGAGGTGGCAGACACCTGTGATCCCAGCACTCTGGGAGGCTGCAGTGGGAGGATAGCAAGTTCGAGCCCAGCCTGGGCAACTTAGTGAGACCCTGCCTCAAAATTTAAAAAATGAAAAAAGGGCTGGGGATGTAGCTCAGTGCAAAGGCCCTGGGTTCAATGCCCAGTACCCCCCCCCCCCACAGACAGACACAGAATACGGAATCTCAGGTCTCACCCTACGTGCTCAATCAGAACCTTGGTTTTAATGCCATCCCTCAGGTGATTCATATGTACAGTAAAATTTGAGAAGTACTACCCTAATTATTCAGTGTGGGGCAGGAATGAATGGTGAATTGTTGCTGTTGTTTTTTCTTTTCTTTCCTTAATGTGATGAGAATTGAACCCAGGGCCTTGCTAAGTGAGTGCTCTGCCACTCTAGCCCCCCTCCAAGCTCTTAAAAAGTGTCCTCTGTCTGGGTTCCCGGGATAGACAGCAAAACTATTTCCAGATTATTTGATCACAGGCTCCCTGTTTACTTCTTAAGATGCCCACGATAAAGTTTTTACAAAATATCCATACTTTAAAAAAATATTTAGATTGTAGTTGTTTCCCCCATTTTATTAGTAATGTGCTTTTGCGCCTATTTTAAACCTCTGGATTATATGTATAATTGGAATCTTTTTGAATTTTCAGTGCTGGTTTTACACTGCTGATAGACTCCATTTTGTTCAAGTCAGGCTGTCACTTCAGTATGTGGGATCCCGATCAAGAGCGGGTCACAGCGGGGCAGGAGCAGCCCCTGCTGCCCCACTGAGGGTTCATTCATTCCTCAGCCGGCAGGCCTGGGTGTGACAGCAGTGCAGCCAGTGGGGCTGGTTCAAGCTGTGGCTTGGTCCCTGCTGGCTCTGTCACCTGTGTGAAGTCCGGTATTCCTGCCCCGGACTCGGGTTCCTCATCTGTAATTGAGGAAAACCGGAGTAGTGTCCACAGCCCCAGGTGCTTTAAAGGAATACATGTCCCTGGGCCCCATCCCTTCCCTCCCCTGCAGACAGCCTGATTCAGCTGGTCTGTGATGGGCACCCTGGCATCAGTGTTTTCAGAAAGCTCTCTCTTTTGCCTCTTCCCTTCCCTAGCAGCTGCCAGGGACGTGAACAATGCAGACCCCTCTGACTTGGGGTGGAGCACCTACCTGCCCTGCTTTGACTCATTTGAGACAAGAATGGCCTCTCCTCTTGGGCTCAAGATGTTGCCTTGAGCAACCCTGGCCTGCTGCTGGGATGCGGGTGCCCAGGATGTACATTATCTCCTCTGTCCCCTTCCTCCCGAGCTTGCTGCTGGGTGCTGAGTGTCTGCAGTGGGGTTGTTAATTGGCGCTTCAGCTGGCTGATCGACTCTAATGCGGCGAACATGCGAACATTTATTTACTCCAGCAGCGGCCTCTCAGACAGCCGCTAATTGCAGACATGAGAGAGACAATAATTATGGGATAATGGGTGGCTTTTGTGTGAGTCCTTCTCTTCACACTGTGTCAGCAAACACAGTGGGTTTGTTGTCGAACATTCAGCTCCCCTGCTGAGGAGAGGCCAAAGCCCCCTCCCCACTTACTCCCTCCACCCCTGTCTTCCCGCCCATCTCTTCCTCTTCCCCCTGCCTTGGGCCTGGGATTTTACTCCAGTTCCCTGGGTAGCAGAGAACATCTTCTGGTATTTCCAAATTTTATCTTCTTCCAATTCCCATCCAGTCATGACTCCAGTTTTAGGATATCAGGTTGCCCAGGCTATTCTTGATTTCCTGGGCTCAAAGCGATCCTCTTGCCTCAGCTTCCTGAGTAGTTGATTATATGTGTGTGCCATTATAGGTAAGTAAGTTGATTATAAGTATGTGATTATAAGTATGTGTAAAAAAGATTTCCTCTTTTTAAAATTTTTTTTGCAGTGCTAGTGATGAAAGCCACCTCATGCACCTCATGCGTGTTAGATAAGTGGTCTACCACTGAGCTACATCTTCTGAACTGGTACTGTACTTTTGAAAAATGGAGGGCTAGGCATGGTGGTGCACACCTTAATCCTAGCACTCGGGAGGCTGAGGCGGGAGGATCACTGAGTTTGAGGCCAGCCTGGGCTACATACTTAGTTTAAGGCTAGTCTGAACTATGTAATAAAGGTGTCTCTAAAAAATACAACATGGAGCCAGGTGTGATGGTATACACCTGTAACCCCACCATTTGGGAGGCTGACGCAGGGGAATTGTAAGAGTCCTACCTGGGCAACTCAGTGAGACTCTGTCTCAAAAGAAAAAATAAAAAGGGCTGGAGATGTAGCCCAGTGGAAAGGTCCTGGGTTCAGTAAACAATACTACAAAAGAAAAAAAAAAGTGGTATTTAATCCACTGTTTTAAAAAAAAGGCTAAGTAGTATATGCCTATTCCATGCGTCCTTCCCCTCTTTGTTAATGTTTCTACTATTTGTAATTAGAGTGGGGCTGTTGTCCTGTCATGCTTTTATTTTTTGTTTGACGTTATTTTGTACAAACACTCTCAGGTATGACAGTGGTCTATAAACTTGTCATCTTAAATAGCTATAAATAATTCTGTCATATTACTGCATTACCATAGAGCTCTTTTCTTGTTACCAAGAATTTGGGTTGTTTCCAATTTGTTGCTGTTATGAATAGCTCTGTCTTAAACATCTTTATATGTACTGATTTCTTCCCAGCTATTTCCCCGGGGGAGATTGACTTATGAGTCCTATTGATCCAGCCTGAGTCGGGAAGAGTCATCCAAAGGTCCCACTGGCTGGACAGCCAGGCCAGCTCCTCATGTGCCTGGAAAGTGCTGCCGGCTGTCATCCAGGAGCTGAACTGCACCTGTCATTTTGACACCCACAGGTGGCCCCTCCGCCTGGTTTGGTCTTCAGCCAGGCAGGTAGTTCAGAGCCAGAGAAACTCAAGAGACACCATTCTGGGCAGGGAAAGAGCTCAGTGGTAGAGCCTAGCACGCCAAGCCCAGGGCTCCATCCCCAGCAAAACATCCCAGGACACTCAAATAGAAACTCGCAGGCTTCTTATGCCCTTGTCCCAGAGTCACACAGTGTCATATCTGTCGCCTTCCGCTGGCCAAGCTGAGTAACTCCAGATGCAAAGGGCAGAGGAATAGACTCCACCTCTCAATAGGAAGAGGAGCAAAGAACTGGAAGCCATCTTCGATCTTCCAGAAGCTGGGTGGAAGCCCCGCCTCTCCACTTCCCTCACCTCCTGTCCTGCCCTTGCTTCTCAGTGTCCTGCCCGTGCTCAGAGGTCATGTGAATGCCGCACCCCCTTGCCTGGCAGTGCATGGACCCGGAGCTCTCCTGCTGCATCCCTCTTGCCTCTTCTTTTTAAATTCCCAAGGCCCTGTCCCTTGTCCCTCTTGTCTGAGGCTCTCATCACACATTGCCGACATTCAGTTGTTCCTGAGCTTGTCCTGCTAGGTTGTAGATTTCTGAAAGCAAGCTGCCATGTTCTTCTTGTTCTCTACACCCCGCCCTAAAAACCCAGTAAAGTGCCTGGCACATGTCAGAGCTTCTGTACATTCCCTGCCCTTCCCTCCTTTACAAACATGGACACTCCCCTGGCTGTTGAACTAATGAGTAAGTTGTTATCTTAATACCAGAGAGAAAGAGAATAAGCATCTACTGAACACCTAGTGTGTGCCCTTACCAGCACTGGCTAGGTGCTTTACATGAATTAAGTTTTACTACCACCTGGGGCATAAGTAGCAGTATTCCTATTTTACAGATGAGGAAACTGAGACTTGGAGAAGTTAAATAACATGTGCAAGGCGACATGATTGGGTCACATGGTTGGGAAGTTGTGGAGCCATGATTCAAACCTAAGTCTTTGGGGACATAGGGCCCATGTTCTCTCCTGGATATGCAGCCTCCTAGAACTTCAGTTTCCTCATCTGTAAAATGGGGAAGATAATACTGAGCTCATGGAGTGGTCTAGATGAAAGGGAATAGGACGTGCAAACCACTGTGTGGGGCTCGGCACCCAGTAGGCATCCGCACTGTCTGTCCTGCCATGATGTCTTGTTCTGAGGCAGTGATGGCGAACCTTTCAGACACCGAGTGACTAAACTGCAACTCTCAATCCAGTACCAACACTGCAGTTAAACCTGAGTACTGAACTTTTAGTTTACAAAAAACAACTCACACGTTAACATTGTCTTAAAATAAAAACCCAATAACAGAGCTTTCAGTGAGACAAACAGCTTTCTTTGAAAGGTAAAAGTTTGCATTTGATGTGCTTTTGCATGAATAGTGTGATCTTTGCTGTTGTGTGCACGCTGATAATTTGTCAAAGCTTGGTTGGGGCAGCTTGGCTTGCTTGCCAATAGAGAAGGCTCTATGTGCCTGCGGTGGCATGTGTGCCACAGGTTTGCCATCGCTATTCTAAGGGTTTGACACATGCTCTCCACATCTGCAGCCTTGATAATAAGCCAGCGACATGGTCGATGGACCTGTCCTTTTAGTGTCCTTGACGTGTGCATTGTCCACCTACTCACACATCACTGCTTGGTACTGCTTCCAAGCTGCTCCTCCCCTGGGCCTGGAACCCTGGGTGGGGTGGACCGGAATTCATCCCCCCCGGTGAGAGTCTCCCCATCTCATTTGTAATCACAGTGCAGACAGCGAGGTCTTCATCACCCGGCAGCCTCCCCGAGAGCAGCTGAGCCGGGGGATTCCACCCGCTCACATTAATTGCTTTTGTTTGGTCTTCTAAAATTAATTGCAACAAGAGCTCATCAGTTCTCTTTTCCCTCATCCTCATGCTCACTTACTTGCTCTCTTCGCCTCTCAGTCGTTTCCAGTGTTTTGCTCTCTGTGCTGAAGCGCGCAGGGATGCCCTTCAGAAGGTGAGCTGGTGGCGTGTCCGAGGTGAGGCGTGCTTTGGGCCAGCGAGGTCTGGCAGCCGTGGCAGGGCTGGCCAGAGCTGGAGTCTCTGACTAGTATTCCTTGGTGTCTTTCCCTGAGCCCTGCAGCTCTGTCTCATCCTCTGGCTTGAGACACTGCCCAGAAGGGAGAAGCCCGCTCGCTTAGGCGTCCACTGGTCTGGCCCGGTCTTCTGTCCCGTCATTCCCGACCTCAGTGACATCTCCAGCCCCCCTGCTCAGCCGCTGATAGACAGCATCGAGGTTCCAGAAGCACTGAAGGCAGAGGAGGTGGAGATTGGAGTTTCTCTCTTCTCCCACACTCTTCCCTCCAAAGGTTCAACCTGAGAAGTCTGGAAATCCATTAAGGCAAGAGTTTCTTTCCTTTTTTTTTTTCTTTCCTTCCTGCCTTCCTTTAAAAATATTTTTTCTGTGGAACAGAAATTGCAACCCAGGGCTGTGCACGTGCAATGTAAGCGCTCTATCAGTGAGCTACATCCCCAGCCTTTTTTTATTTTTTATCTTGAGGCAGAGTCTTGCTAAATTGCTCAGGCTGGCTTCAGACTCACA
The DNA here is from genome assembly GCF_000247695.1 of Heterocephalus glaber. The sequence goes on from NW_004624807.1 coordinate 6,687,914, forward strand.
ATCCTCCTGCCTCGGCCTCCCAAGTAGCTAGCATTACAGGCAGGCGCCACTCTGTCTAGCAATTGTTTTAAAATTCTGTCCTCCCTGCCTTCAGGTGCAGCCTTTGGCCCAGGCCTCTCCTTGGTTGCACAGCAGGGCTCAGGCAGGGCAGTGGGAGCCTCAGACTCAGCCCTCTCTGTCGCTGTGGTCCAGCCCTAGCAGGAGACTTGTGTCCTGCAGTTGCTAGCTTTTGTGATGCTGCTTCAGTCATTGACCCCAAGCCTGGATTTGACCATTCTTCACGTACAGAAGAGCGTTTCCTGCTTCCATGGGGATTTGCACATGTGTGTCCGGATGTGTCCTTTACGCTTCCAAGCCCTTGGGAGGGTGAATGTATGTGCATGATTCTGCCTAGGTCTCCCACAAGCACATGCCCCCTACTCCCCTCCTAGGAAGTCTTCCCTGAAGGCCTCAGTCAGAAGTGACCTCTCCTTCCACGGAATTCCCATGGCATAAAACACTTGAACCAAATCTGTGCTTTTAGGTTTGCTGCAGGTTGGTAAAAGGGGATCACACTGTGTAAAGAAATTCGGGCTGGGTTATAAATGGCCATGCATTTTAAGCTAAACAGTTTAGACTCTATCCTGTAGGCAGTAGTGGAGCACTATAGGTTTGTGAACCAGGATGTGACTGAATTGTCACCTAGAGAGAGCAGGGGGACCAGAGTGGAGGCTCTGTCATCTGCAGGGCAGCAGGGCTGGGGAGGACAGGGCCCAGCCAGGCGTGGGGTTGTGTTTAATCTGTGGTCTAAGGCAGCAGGGCAAACAGGGGCACTGGTTGGACATGGGGCTTGATGATGACACACTGAGCTATTTCAGGGCCTCAAGTGGGATTGGAAACCCAAGTTTTAGGGTAAAATGAGATGGTGACGACCGTCAGAGGGTGAGGATCATGGCGCTAGGGACCAGATGGGGCATTAGATACAGGATCCTTTAGAAGGACTGTTGACACTAGAGGGGTTTCCACTGGGCCACTCCTCCTGCAGGGACTTTTGCCCCAGAATACCTTAGAGGCGCCTCTTAAAGGTGACCCGACAGAATTGTCTGCTGGCCATCAAAGCAAAGGAGGCGAAATGGCAGGGCAGAGCAGAGCTGTGTGGCAGCGCTGAAAGAAGGTTTCGGAATGGCCTGCCCTGCCTCGTGTGCCCCACATCCCCAGTGCCCGGCTCCGAGTAGCCAGCCCTTCATCCCTGGGCTCAGCACTTACTGTCCAGGCAGAGCAGAGGCGGGGAGGTGACTCCTCCCTGTCTTCTTCCTCCCAGGGTCATTTTTTTTTTATCTCTATTCATCGAAATTGGTGCCATCTCCCTGGCATTGCCAGCTTTGGAGTTGGGGACTGTGTGGGGTTCCCCAAATGCCCTCTTCTCTTAGTGCATTTGGTCTGAGACAAAGAGCAAAGAACAGAGAAGCCTGCTGCTGCAGCCTAATCCCTGCCCTACCTCGAGGAGGGGGCTCCTCTAGAGCCTTTCTCTGCTGGGGAAGGAAGGGAGGCCTTGGACCAGGGGCCCTGTCTCGGTGTCTACACAGCAAGCGGAGTTGTCTGCAGTGCTGGGCGGAGGCCAAGCTAAACAACTCCCTGTCCATCCGCAGCCCAGCTTGGAATAGAGGTGGAGGTGGCCTGGGGGTGTGATCTATTGGCCCTTGAGGGGCCAAGGCGAGAGGACCATGCAGTGGTAAAGTGCCTCTGTCCCTTTCTTGGTAGGTGACCTCATCCAGACCAAGTCCATGGGAGGAGTGGATGGGGAAAGGGGAGATGTCGTTCAGCCAGACAGGAGGAATAAGTCCCTGTGATCTTGCACAGCATGGTGACTAGTTCGTGATAATGTATTCCCTATTTCAAAATTGCTAGTAGAGTGGATTTAAATGTCCTCACCACAGAGAAATGATAAGAATGCGAGGTAATAGGTGTGCTACTTAGCCTGACTTGCTCATTCCACAAGTGTATTCATATATCAAAACACACTTTGCTCATATCTCTATATCTATCTATCTATCTATCTATCTAATTATTCTTTAGTTTTTTAAAGGCCAAGTTCAGAAGGGTGGGTCCAGAGCTCCTCTGGATGGTGATCCTATAAGAAACTCAAATGCACTTGACAGATGATTAGGAAAGTTGTTGGGAGAGTCAGAGAGAGCCCTCAGCCCCAAGCTTTGAGATTTGACTGAGCAGGATCCGGAGGGGGCTTTGCTTCCGCCTCACCCTGATGCTCCCCACTCCCCTCAGACGGATTAGCTGCATGTCTGGTGGGCTCTCCTGCCAGAAGCACGTTCACCTCGGGAGAGGTTTTATGAGCACTTGGGTCTAAGTGTGAATGGGCTGTACTGCAGGTCTGCCGTGCACCCCCCGCGCAGGTTCTGGAGGTGGGATTCTCCTCCTCGCCATCCCTGGAATCATGTTGCTTTTGGCCTTTCATGTTCAAGACCTGGGGAGAAATGGCCCATGGCTGGATCTCCTCAAGCCCCCACAACCTCAGAAGGTCTAACTTTTTTTTTTTTCAGTAAAGGGGATCGAACTCAGGACCTTGTACTTGCGAGGCAGGTGCGGTGCCACTGAGCTACATCCCCAGCCCAGAAAGTCTAACATTTTACATAGGCTGACTAGGTAAGCTCATCCAGGATCAGGAACAAAATGATTACACATTGGTTGGGGTTTTTTTTGATACTGGAGTTTGAACTCAGGACCTTGCACTTGCAAGGCAGGTGCAGTGCCACTGAGCTAAATCCCTGGCCCTGTTTTTATGTTTTGTTTTGTTTTTGTGGCACTGGGGATTAAACCTTTTCACTGAACTAAATCCCTAGCCCATTAATTCAGTCAGTCAGTGAGTCAGTCAGTCAGTGAGTCAGTCAGTGGGTCAGTCAGTCATATTCTGAGTCAGCATCTCACCAAGTCTCTGAGTCTCCCAGCTTTGGGTTGAATTCCTGACCCCTCTGCCTCAGCATCCCAGAGAGCTGGGATCACCCTCCCCCCACCTGGCCTGTTTTGCTTTGTTTTGTTTTTTCCATGCTGGAGTTCAAATGGAGGCCTTGCTCATGTTACGCAAGCACTCTACCACTGATCTACCCCAGCCCAACATTTCTTATTTTTAAGGGAGTTTATTTCGAGCGAAACCCTGAGCTTAGGTCCCTGAACATGCCTGGCTCAGAAGTGGATCCTGACTCTGTTTCCCCAGGAAGGAGCCATCCCCAGAGTAGCTGGAGAGCAGGCCCGGGAGGCTGCTCCAGAGTGAGGCTGCTCCAGACTGAAGCCCCCTGCAGATTTACTGTGTCCCTCATGTACTGAGCGCTGGGCTGCTGGGAGGTGTGAGGGCCAGAGTGAGGAGTCAGCTGGTCCCTGGTTTGACTCGTCCACCAGGATGTGTAACTTCAGCTAATTCACTGTCCTTTCTGGGCCCCAATCTTTCTGCCAGCCGAGGAGCAGGGATAGCAATCTAGAGCTCCCCCTCTGGGTTATGTACAGCTACAGTGAAAGTGGTCAGGGTACAGAAAGAGCTTTGTAAATGTCAGAGACTGTTATTGATAGAGTTATTGTTCTTGGGAGAGGCAGAGAACTCCTAGAGGCCTGGGTTGGAGCACTAATTCAGCTTCCTTCCTGGGGCACCCAGAGAAGGAGCCACTGGGTCATGACCTGCCCGCTCCCGTGTGCCGCCTGCTTTGGCCAAGCTCTGAGGTGTTAGAGGAAGCCCAGTGCACGTACACATTCAAACCCCAGGGCCAGACCATCCTCCCCTGCCTGTGTCCTTTCCCGTCTCTACTTTCTCACTCTGTTTTCATTGCCATCCCGATGGAGCTGGGTTCTCTGGCCCACCTGGGCAGGCTGCCCTTGGCCCAGGGGCTCAACTGTTTTCTGGCTTGCTTTGCCATTCACTCATCCTTCTTCAGCGAGGGCCTTGCAGTCTGACAGAAACCCGCCTCCTCCTTCTGAGGTGGGGCAGGAACTCTGCTTTACGATAATGATACCCCGCTTTTATAGAGCGTCCTTGCTGCTGGTTCCTTCAGTGCAAGCTCCCATGCATGACTCTGGAGGTGCAGGCTGAGGGACGGGGTCACCGTGACCTTGCAGCCGAGGCTCCCCAGCATTCAGCAGCTGTGTGACCTCTGCAAACGGCAGAGCCAGGATTTGAGGTTGAGTCAGGACTCACCAGGATTGGTTTCGAGGTGCCTTGACTCGCTGGCCCACTTCCTCAGAACCTGACACGTGAGGACGGATTCCTGCTTGCCCTGGCTCTGGGGTGGCTGACTGAGAGGGGCCTCAACCCTGTGGCCCCTGAAGATGGATGAAGGTGAGGAGGGAGGCGGCAGTGGCCCAGAGGCAGCTGTGCCTTGGTCATCTTGTGACTGCCAGCGTGAGCATGAATATGGAGCAAGCACCTTGGCCGTGCTTGTTAACCCCCTGTGACCTGCAGCGATGTGGCCCAAAGGCCGGGTTGACTGGCGGCTTGGTGTGGGGTGGAGCCTCACCTGCTGCCCCACCCCCAGGAAGCAGGTGGATTAGTCCCCTGCCTCGCTTCCCAGACAGCAGGACAGAGCAGGCTGCCAGGAGGAGGGAAAGGGACTGCTTGGGCCGAGGTGTGTCTGCATCCTGCCTCCCGCAGACCCTCCCAGGGCTGGTAAGAGCCCGTTCCTGAGCGCACACTGGGCCGGAATGGAGGCGTGGGGCTGTGGGCACAGGGTGGGCTCTCTGCTGACCTGGTCATTGACTCAGTTTATATGTTCTGGGCACCTCCCTAACCCTCCCCTCCAGCTCTCTCTTTCCCTTTCTCTCCCATTCACTCAGCAAATCTGAGCTCAGGAACGTGCCAAGTTTGATACTCTCTCCTATTTCCTCCCTTCCAAAGGCTCTGTGCCCCTTCTGTCCCTTAGATTTCCCTGTCCACTTCTCCCTCGGTCTTCTTTGTTCCTGAATGCTCTTCCCTCCTCTCCCCGGAGCTCTGCGATCGATAGCACCAGGAAGTGTGAAGGGTGGGAGCAGCCTGGGAAGTGCCAGCTGTTTGCCCAAGGTGGGGTTGGCTGTGGCCTGGCTGTCTGGGCTGGGCTCGGCTCGGGCTTGGCTCTTGTGTGGCCTCGAGCTTCTCACACCTTCTGCCCTCTCCCCTCCTTCCATTTCCCACTTTTGGCCCTGATGGAGGCAGAGAGACGGTAAAACCTCAGCTCGAGCTTCTGCAGGAGCCCGTCCGCTGAGGTGCGCGTTGCTTTTGCAGGTCCCAGGTCCAGAGCACTGAACTCGGCCTGGGACTGGGATGTTCTCCCCGGCAGAGAGGCCAGGGCAGGAGGAGAGCTGGGTTTCCTGGGCACAGCATGGCTGCACAACAGTCCTGCAGGGCTGTCTCTGCTGCAGGACCAGCCTGACCTCTGTCAAAGGCCCAGGTGAACGCAGCTGTAGAAAGCAAGGTGTGACTTGTGGCAGGGGTTGCCAGGAAGGGAAACGTAGTCTGGGGCTCTCGCCCTGTGCTCTCCCAAGCTCACCCTCCAGAGCCTGGCCTGCTCCGAGCAATTTACTGCACTATGGCCACAGTAAAGATCACTCAGAGTCTGATTTATGTTTCAGAACATTTCTTTTTTATCACAGAAAATTTCAAGCATGTATAAGACTAGAGAGATTAATGCAGTCACATGCATAGGCCAAGCCTCCATCATGTTGAAGTGGTTGGGTGCCCCATCTTACTTTAAATATATTTCTAGATCTTTCTACCCCGATTGTTTTGTTTTGTTTTTTGAGACAGGGTCTCCTTTATAGTTCAGGCTGACCTTGAACTTACTATATAGACCAGGCTGGCAATTCTCCTGCCTCAGCCTCCTAAGTGCTGGGATTACAGGCGTGTGCTACCACGTCCAGCTTCTACCTCCTGATTATTTTGAAGAAAATCCTAGACAGTTTCTCATTTCATCTCTAAAGATTCTTAAGGAAAAAAACCCCACCAAAATATTTCTGAACAAAATGAGCAATTCCTTAATACAATCAAATTCTATTAGTGTTTGTATTTCTCTGGTTATCATCTTTTTCCAAGATTTCTCCCCATTTTCTGTTTAATTTGGATCCAAATAAGGTCCATACATTGTGACTGGTTGCCATAGCCTTAAAGTCACTCCTAATCCGTAGGTGTTTTTTTCTTTCTCCTCTCTGTGTTTTCCTGAAAAGCTGGGTTATATGTCCCTGAGTGTTTTCACATTCTGGATCTGGGGATGGCACCATCATCATGTCATTTAACATGTTCGGCTGTCCCTGTATTTCCTGCAAATGTAGTTGGGTTTAGGGCTTTGATCCACTTCAGGTCCCTTCATTTTATTTGCTTGGGGGTCTGAGGCAAGAACTTGTCCTTGTGTGCACATCTGTGAGGAGGCATATAAGGTCTGGTTGTCTCTCTTTCTGGGATATGAGCAGCTTGGAGGATCACTGCCTAGACCCATTAATTCATTAGAGGCTAATTACCATTAATTACTCACTCTAATTAGATGTCGGCTCTTTGATTTCACAGGAAGTGATCTCTTGCTCTGGAAAGAGGTGTCCTTCTTTGAGAGGTGTCACTGTGGAGGCCAAGACCAGGTGGCAACGGGGTGACGACTCCCACCCATTCTGGCCTCTGTCTGGGCTAGTGAGGCAGGGGTCCCCAAAGTGCCAGGTTGGGAATCTTAGGAAGAGTCCTTTGCATCGCTCTTCAGTCACATTGCAAGTCTTTGTGCTAATGGAGGGAGCCATAGCCTGAGAGAGTCAAATGACTTTTCCAGTTAGCTCTGTAATACTGTCCATACTTAATCAGATTGATTCTGAGACATGAAGCTTTCCTGACTGTCTCCTATACCCACTCCCTGGCTCCTGCTATCAGAGACCTCTATTTGCATAATTGCTTGTACTTTACAGCACACACACACACACACACACACACACACACACACACACACACACACACGCCCCACACCACATGCCCAGCAGAGAGGGTAAGGGCAGAGCTTTGAAGTCAGCTTGCTTGGGTGTGGATTGTGACTCCACTAAGTTCTAGTTGTTTGTCTTTGGCAAGTTGGCTAAAGTCTCTCTGCCTCGGCTTCTCCACCTACCTTCTCGGGTTATTATGAATTATGACTTTTTTATGGTACTGAGGATTGAATCCAGAATCTTTGCACTGAGACACATCCCAAGCCCTGGAGTCAGGATCTCACTAAGTTGCCTAGGAGGAACTCAAACTTTTGATCCTCCTGCCTTAGCCTCCAAGTGCTGGGGTTACAGGTGTGTAATATTCATATTGTAATTATTAGGAATATTAAATGATATAATGTAAATAAAGAGCTCAGCACAGTGCCTGGGATGTAGGAGGTGCTATTATTATTTTGGGATACCTGTTCACAGCAATCCAGTGTCTGGGTTTGAGAGTCTGCAGAGGTACACAACAAAGACAGACTACATAGTGGCAGACAGGCGAAAGTTGATTTATTTATTCCAGTATCAATAAAGTCCAAGAAGCATGTTCGGCTTTTAACAGATTCTTTTCTTTTCACCCTGGCCAGGGTCAGCCAAAAGTGGCCAGGGCCCCAGCACTAATTTGAGGATGATGAGGTTGTAGGTGGAGAAGTCAGGGAGGTTGCCTCAGAAACACTGAGTCAGAGGACAGACCAGGGGTGGGAGAGGAATCCCAGCCACCTGGCTGTCTCGTAGCTGCTCTGTCCTTTCCTAGGCATGGGAGAAGCTGGGGAGGGAGTGAAGAGAACCTGGGCTTTGGCTTGGGCCTGCTCTTTTTTTTCCCCTTTCGGAGGCCTAGACGGTTTCTTGCCCTTGAGCAGGGCCCCCTGAGGCCCAGGGTCCAGAGAACCAGGTGTACATGGCTCCTCCCCGGGAGCTTGTGGTCCCCTGAGGACTGGCTCAGCTCCTTGCCCATCTGCCCATGCAGATCTGATTTGAAATCTGCAGTGAGACAATTAGACACAGCAGCCCGCTGGGCAGAGAAGGAAGCGTACTCACCAGGTGCCAATCAACTCGAGCTCCCAGCACTCTCCTGGCCCTAATTGTGCCAGAGACTGCCCATCCAGAAGGCTCCTGAGAAGGGCCCAGACACACTGAGGCTCATTTTCCTGTACCAGCTCCTTCTCACTGTCTGGTCCTTGTGCCTCTCCACGTGCTGGCCACTAGAGAGCCAAGACATCCTTTGTGGTCCTTGAGAGGGCGACAGAGAGGAATGGAGTGGAGGATGACTAGGAAACTCTAGGCCAGGTGGAAGGAGAGGAGACAGGAGGCTGAGCAAGCAGGAAGCTTGGGCGTTGCTCTCTGGGGCATCCCAGGAGGAAGAATGTATACACTGGGCAAAATGCAGTGCTGTATTTCTGTCTCCCTTGGCTCCTGCCTGGTACATCCTTGAACTAGTTCTTTTACTGGGAGCTCTGCCTTGTGCCTCAGGCATGTGAGCAGAGGGTGGCAGGGTTTCCAACCCAGGCAGAGGAGGGTGGAGGGAGCAACTGGGGAGAAGCAGAAACCCAAGTAGCTGCTTTGTCCAAATTTCATGCTACAGAGGCTGCTGTGTGTGGAGCCGGTTCCTACCAGGACGGCTCTCTGCTAGGGCACAGAGATTACCATTTGGATCATATGAGACAGAAGGAGCCAGAATGGGGGTGAGGAGGAGGAGTGAACACTGGGGGAGGTCAGGGTGAGCTTTCTCCTAAAACCCACTACCTAGCTCAGCTGCTGGCACGCAGAGAGCCCTCATGAAATGTGTATTGAGTGAGTAAATGAATCAGTCAATGAACCAATCAAGGAAAAGGGGGTTTGATTACATTTCTGACCCTTTTAATTCCCTAGCTTGCTTTTTAGGCCTCTGGCAGCCAAAATTGTTTGTTAGAGATGTCAGTTGAAGTAAAGCTGGATTACTGCATTGCACTGTGAATCAGCCGGGCTTTTGGGCTCTCTTCTGTCCTTTTTGTGCCCACATCTCTGCAGCCGGCACTCACCAGGTGGGGCCAGTGGGGACAGCCCTGCAGAAGGAGAATTGGAGTGGGAAGCACTGTGGGCCTCAGAGCTCCGTGCCGCTCCTTGGGTCTGGTTCTGGGTCCAGGTTGCCTGTTCTCTCCAGGGCTCTGCACATTGTAGACACTGATAGAACATTCGATGTTGGCAGAGGCAAGAGGGAGAAGTTTTATCCATCCTTCTTCTTTAGGCTTTGTTTCTCCTCTCTGGCCTGATGGTGGGCTGGACCTCCTCTGAGGCACAGAGGAGCTGGGGATCTGCTCCTGCCCTCTGGTCTGGACAAACTCAAGGGCACAGTGGGAGCCTGGCTCTCTTTCAGCTGGCAGAGGGGCATGGAAATGGAGCTGCCCTCAGCCACAGAGAAAGGTGGCTGCAGCAGGACTGGACATGTCAAGTGAGCAGAGCCTGCCTTACAAAGCAGCTTAGGAGAAAATTAAGTGGACTCCAGCCAGGGGGGCACAGCTCACTGTGTTGGGCTCTGGGGCATGGGGTGGGGCTAGGTAGCCGAGGAGCCAGGCTCACTGTGGGCACAGTGTGTGTATGTCCATGGCAGCCCCACTGTGATGGTCTCAGCAGCCTGGAAATAGATCTTAGTGCCTCACGACCCAAGCCCTCAATAGTTTTGAGCATGAAGACTTCCGGTGATACCTATGGGTTCTCTGAAACTAGTGATTTACTTATATGTACGTCCTGCATTCTAGGCAACCTCCAAAGCCTCAGGAAGATGGAGAAGTTGGCCACTCTACCCCTAGGGATGCTCCCTCTGCCAGTCCTCTAGTCCTAGCCTGCCTTTCTATGTTGCCTACATTGAGGAGAATGTTTCTGTCCCCCTCTTTCTGCCATGCTGGGGACTGAACCTAAGGCCTGCTGCATGCTAAGCATGCACCATACCGCTGAGCTGCACCCCAGTCCCAAGGAGAATTCCTTCCTGTCATTCATCTTCTGCAGCCTGATCTCAGAGACCTGAACTCACAGATAGCTGGACAGGGGTGTCACCTGCACAACCAGTGTGAGGCGAGCTTTCCTGTCTCTCAGGAGCTCCAACGCAAGCCAAATGGTTGCATCTCTCTACCTGTCGTTAAGGTAACTGAGCACGGCTTGGAGCTGGCTCCTACCTACCCACTGCCAAGAGCTCTGAGCAAGTCGTGCCTCTCTTAATTTCCTGTCTTCTAAATGACTCCAAGCATCATCAGGTCTCTAGTCTTCTTTACCCTAACATGGTCCCAAAGCCAAAGGATGAAGGCAGGGACAGGTGACACTATTATTTTGTAACAAATAAACTGAAGCCTATGGAAACTCAAGGAAGCTGTTGGTCTTGGGTCATGTAAGAACACGAGGATCAGAATCCACTTCAAATTCAGCACCGTTAGATCCCAAACCCTCTGCTTTTGTGACTTCTGGGATAGTCTTTCCACTCCAGATCATTTCTTCTGAGTCTTACCCCTTCCAGTTAAGATTTTGTCAGAGAAGCTCAACCTCAGAGATTGTGCCTAGGTTTTCTGGGTTTGGCTCTTTTCTTTGCCTTACTGATGATGAGACTTTCTTGCCTCTCCAAGAGGGCCAGAAAGTAGCCAGAGCCCGAGTTTCCCATTGCCCAGCCCCTCCCTCCCCATCCCATCCCATAAAGGGGCTATTCAGAGAGCCCCTTTCTTCATCCGATTTATAAATCTTTCCAGCCTGTCTCTGTCCCTAGGGACAAACACTTTTCTACCCTCTTCAATCCTACCCTATACATCAGCCTTTGGGATACTAAAAATTTCCTCCCATCTTCTGCCCTCTAAAATCCGCAGCTCTGACTTCCCAGGCCTGCCCAGCAGTTGCAGTTAGCATGGAGAACTGGCTTGTGCAGGGACAGGCCTGTGGGGAGCACAGGGCTCAGAGGTGGACCCTGAAGAGGACTCCTGGAGTCTGTGTGTAGCCGAAACACATCCCCACAGGCTGGGTTTTCATTCCGCTCATCACAGCTGGGGGTGACTCACACGGAACCTCAGGACTGCCAGGCATGTGAGCTACGCCTCAGCACTCTGCAGAACACCCAGCCAGTGCTTGTAATTAGAATCTGGCCAGGTCCTGAGTGGCAGCGGCTGTGAACCGTGCTGGCTGCCAGGGTTGGAGCCCAGCTCGGAGTCAGTCTGCGTACTTTCTGTCCACCTTCTCCCGAGCTCTGTGAGCAGAATGTCTAACTTCATCTGGTCTCAGTGGCCTCATTTTAAGAAGCAGATGACAACAATCAGCATCTCATAAGGGTACCATGAAGAAGGTGTTGCAGTGACGCCCGATGTAGCAAGCACTCAGAAAATAGCTGTTATTATTAGGTAGCTGACATTCTGTCAAAGTTTGCCTCTCCAGTAAGTTCTTTATTCATTTGACAAATACCTGCTGAGCCTATTGTGTGCTAGCCATATGAGCATAATCGATTCGAAGCCTTCAAGGTACACAGGACTTTATCTCCTAATACCTTCTGTGTGCACGTCAGCTGGCTGTCTTCCCCAGTGAGAGGACAGAGGTGAGAGGTGCTTCACCTCGTGATCTCATTGACTCTCTGTGACCCCAGTCTGTGATGTGGGAGCAGGCCCTGGCCTCGGGAGCTGGGGAGCCTGAATTTTGTGGATGGCCCGACTGGTAGCCAGCTGGGAGCCCTTATCTGGGTCACTTCGCTTTCCTGGCCTTCAGTGTTCCCATCTTTCAAATGGAGCAACTCTGTTCCCCCTACTTTGTAGGGGTGCTGTGTAGATGAAATGAGACAACAGTACAAATGCATCTTGCAAAAGTGAAGGTTCTGTGTGAATCTCGAGTGCTAGGGTGGAGCAAAGAGGAGACAGTGGCTGGGGGAGCACCGATCTAGGGGCCTGAAGAGCGTTAATGTGAGCACAAGCTCCTGATGACCGTGAAGCTCCAGTGCACTGTGTGGTGCTTGGTACATAGTAGCTGTTCAATAAATGCCTGGCATATGGGTGTAGGGACTTAGTAACTGTTGGCCAGTGCAATGAATGCAATGCAGGGAGGGTTTTTAGCTCCTAGGAAGGGAAAAGCAGAGGTGTGGCTTCTCAGGGGGCCTTCAGGGAAGACATGATTTAGATTTAGGGTGAGAATGAAACTTTCTGCATGTGCAGATTCCCTCAGGCCAGTTGGATCAGTTACGGGTCAGAAGGGGAGAGGAATAAAAGGAGTAAGGATAGGAGTTCACATGGGCAGCGGGCGCAGCTGGTTTTGGGAGAGAAATGCTTGCTGGGGCGTGAAAGAGTCTGCTTGGGAAGTGCGGCTGTGGGTGGTGGAGACCCCAGGGCACTGTTACCTGCTGCCTTCCGTGAAAGGGAGGGACCCAGCGGCTGGCAGCTCTACATGACGGTGACTGAGGCTGTGCTACCTGCCAAGTGGCAGCCTCTGTTGTACTCCTGGTGCTGTGAAGCGCCAGCAGTCGGATGTGTCATCCCACTCCCTCCTGAGGCAAGGAGGGGTCTGGGGACTCTGCTGGAATGGGACAGGAAGATGCCAGGGCGGCCAGGCTGATGTCATGCCACATACAGCCTCCAGGTCAGTAGGGTGTTACTTCCTCCTCTTAAACACGTGGTCCAGACACAGTGCGGGGCTCACAGTTGGTGTGTTTAAACTGGGCAGCATGAGACTAAGGGCGGCGGATGATCAGACAGGCTCCAGGTCCTTTGCAAGCTCTGCTGCGTGCTGTGGGGTTTGGAGCATGTTTCTTAACTTCTCTGGGCACCGCTTTTTCCATCTATGAAGTCAAGAGTCATAAGGGCTTTTGCTGAGGAGTTAATTCGAGGATTCACTACGGCCCTCCTGCAGCTTCACTGTCCTAAGCTCTGGGGACACTGACTGCAGTCAGTCTCTTCTGTACCCCGGCAGGCGCAGACAGGCAGCTCGCAAATGTCTGCTGCATGAGAGATGGCTTTGATGTAGTCCTTGTCCTCCCTGAAGCCTGCAGTCTAGAGGAGACAGAGTTGTGAACAGTGAGTTGGGAAGAAGATGAGGGCGCCCTGCAGATGCAGAGGAAGGAGCTGCGGGCGGCTGGGGCTGGCAGTGCCTGTGGCTGAGATGCAGGGCACCCTGGGAGCTGGAAGGAGATCAGCAGGGACTGCAGGGAACACTTTGGGGGCCTGGGGGAGGCAGCCGGAAGGGGGGCTGACTTGTGAGAGCCCTGACAGCCTACCGAGGAGACTGGATTTAGTTCTGTAAAGGTTGGAAGCAGGCTCGAGGCATAATCTGCTTCCTCTCATCGACCCTGTTCTTGTGGCTGTGTGTGCTTAGCTGAGGCTCAGAGAGGCCTGTGGCTGCCCAGGGGCACAGAGCACATTCGATGTGGGGTAAGAGAACTCTGCCCTCAGCTTCCATCGTGCTGCCCTTGTTGGCAGTCAGGCCTCAGGGTGACCTGGTGCTGCATTCTGTTTCACCCCAACAGCCTCGTCCATGTAAAGAGCCCAGTGGGACTGAGCCTAGCATCCCCCACCCCAGTTCTTTGGCAAAAGGAGAAGCCACAGGATCCCTGGAATAAGTTCCTTCTTCATTTCCAGGTGCCAGGCTGCCTGGAATGTGCTTCCAGGAATGGCTCGAGGACTTGTTTTTCAGAACAGATCCGGGAGGATTTGCAGAGGGTGGTGGTGCTATTCTGGGTATTGGAGAGGGCCAGGAGTCCTCACCTCCTCCACACCCCACCCTCAGTCCAGGCCCCAGAGTGTGGCCAGGGGCAGCCTGTGCACCCTGCGTGTAGCAGGTCTCCGCCAACGTGTGAGGATCAGCAACTTGGAGACATGCAGCAAGCCATGTGTGGGGAGAGGGTGGGATCTGATACTTTCCAGAAAAGGCTGCGGGGAGAGGGGCTCACAGGGCTGACAAGCAGGTCTCCGTCTCCTCGTGGTCTCGGGGGACTTCCTCGGGAAGCCACGTTGTTAAGCTGTGGTTTCTGGCTGCTTTCCTGAGTCACCTGGGCACTGAGCCTGCTGGAGCCCCTCCCTACAGATGCCATCCCTCCCTCTGTCTCCTTGGGAGGCAGAGCCGAGCTGTGTTTACAGTGGGCCCCGTGGAGGTTCACAGCCCCTTCCTCTGATTTCTGTGGGGCACCAGCTCCTCTCCCAGTAAGCAACCCCAAAGCTCACCCCTACATCTGGGACTACGGGTCGAGTGGAGGGGATTTGCCAGGCATCATTCTCCTAGGTCCGTTCCCATCATCCAAGAAAGGGCAGAGCCTCCATTTAACAGGCAGAAGAGGCTGTGGAGCCTCGTGGGACCTGAGGAAGAGGCTGCTGGCACTTTGCTCACTTTCTAGAGGTGGCATAGGAGGGAAGTGGACTGCTGGGGCCACAGGGTCTGGATGGAGTCTTGGTGAACATGTAGCCCCTGGCAGCTGGCAGGGACTCCATTACCAGGGCCACAAGTATCAGTGTTTCCATTTGTCCCAGTTAGTGTTAGACCAGCAGAAGGCTGTGTGCATGTCTGGGGCCATTGCTTCGAGATGACCATTATCCTGTGACACCTGTTCAAACCCCCATCCCTGCCGCTCTGTCCTTTCCTCCCTTCCCTCTCTCCCCCTCTTTAGTCCTCCCTTCTTCCCCAGACACTGAGAAATACTCTGATGTCAGACACCAGGCATGCAAAGATGAATAAGACATGGCCCTTGGCTGGGGGTGCTCTGTGGGAGACAGAAACACAAACAGTTGCGATACAGGGTGACAAGTGTGACTCAGCAGTACCTGCCAAGGGTGACAAAGTATAGGCCAGAGGACTGGGGAAGGCAGGATTCAGAAGGGAATCCAGAGCGTCTCCCAGCTCCAAAGGAGCCTGGCCTCGGTGAGACCCCTCAGCTCATGTCACAGTTTGTCACAATAAGCAAGATCTTTTCACTTCTCTTGATCTCAGTTTCCCCATTAGTTTTGTTTTTTGTTTTGTACCAGGGATGGAACTCAGGACCTTGAGCTCACAAAGCAGGCATGGTGCTGCTGAGCTAAATCCCGGGTCCCATTTTCCCCATTTGTTAAAAGAAAATGTTTGTGGCTTGCCAGAAAATGAGAAGATACAACAGTCGAGGGTTTGGCCAGGGGAAGAGGTGGTGGCAGCGGTGGCTGGAGAGGGGGTGAACAAGGGTCCTGGGGGTTGCAGGAAAACGGTCCAGAGAGCGGATAGCATGGAACACATGCTCCTCCTTTTGTTCCCGTTGCTCTGAAATTCGCATAGTGAGGAAGGGGAGAGGCCGGGGTCCTCTGGAGAGAGGAGAGCCGAGCCACTGCTGCCTCCCTCTTTCCATCAGCAGATGGCTCGGTTTGATGTGACGCATGGTTAGTTCCGGGGATGAAGTGGGAACCTTATGTTGGGGGAACTTTGCATCCACGTGAAAGTGTGAGAGAAGCAAGGGCAGACCAGGAGAGCCAGGGACCCTCAGGAACTGGGGGATGGAGACAACCTGACTTCCTGTCATCTGTCTCTTCTTTGAGTACTCACAGAGTGGCCACTGGCAAGGCCTGGGCTCCTCTGGGCTGTAAACATGGGAAGATCCTGTTCCCCTAACATCTCTGGACCATGAAGAGAGGCTGACATGATCAGAAGAAGCTGAGTCATCCAGAATAAAGGGTGTGGGGCAAGTCTGTACACCCAGATTAATCGAGCACTTAATGCATTATGCGGTTATGAGCTGTGTTAGCCAAATTCATTATTTCCAGCTATTGTAGCAGATCTCTCTGGACTGCAGGACGGAACCCTGGAGGTGTTGCTTCCTGAATTTGAGCCATTAGAAAATGATACTGCTTGGTTCGGAGGCTGGGGCACACGAAGCCATCCCTGTCCCAGAGAAGGCCACCTCCTCTTAGCAGCTTCCCCTTCCACGGGAGAAATCGGCAGCAAAGTGAAACAGACAAAGGTTACAAGTTGTGAGACAAAGTTCAAATCCTGGCCCTGCAGTCTCTTAGCTGTGCAACAGTTTAACTCCTCCATGGTCCCATTCCTGACTTGTAAGACAGGGAGAATAACACCCACCCCACTGTGTGTGGATAAAGGAGTGGCTGTGAAAAGCACTTAGCCCTGTGTTCCCAGATGCTGTACCCGCTCCCCAGCCTCTGTGCACTGCTCGTCTCTGCTACTTCCCCAAAGCCAGATGGACAGAACCAGAGAGACCTTTTGAGCATCGGGACTTTGACTCTACGCCTAGAGACACTTCTTAGCTCTCTCATGGCATGGCTTTCAGTTTTTCTCTCCACCATATGGAAGAATACAATGGAACCTCAGTTCACAAACTTAAGTTGCTCCCTGATTTTGGAAAGATGGCCACATCTGTGTTTGTGCAGTAAAGATGGCGGTGGTTGTGTTTGTCACCCGATGTAGAATTTGCAAACAAAAACAAAATTTCGCCAAATGCTTTTGTTTGTGAACCAAATTGCTCACAAACAAATTTGTGAACAAAAGCGTCTGTGAACCAAGGTACCTCTGTATTTCCCTTGTAAGCAAGGGCCCACACATCCGCATGTGCGCGCACTCACACATGCACTAAACATGTCCCAGTATGTGAAACAACACTTCATACAGCACTGGTTTCAAGGCCTTTTCCTAAGGCTTTGCGCATATTAACTGCTTTCGTCCTCACTGCCACCTGCGAGATGGGCACTGTCATTGTCCCCGTGTCAAAGATGAAGAAACGGAAGCAGAGCAAGTGTGAGAGGGCTGAGTCAGGAGTCAATGCACGCATGTGTGTTTTAAAAGCACCCTAAAGTGGCACTTACTGTCGCCTCATATAGCGCACTCATATTTTCTATTGTTTTGTTTTTTTTCTTTGGTACCAGGGATTGAACTCGGGTCCCTGCGCTTGCAAGGCAGGCGTTAGAACCACTGCGCTAAATCCCTGGCATTCCTATTGTTTCTTTAAATTAAAAAAAAATGCCAATGATGATTTACTAAACTGATTTCCCAACCCCCAGGTGAGTCAAAACCCAGATTGAAAGACACCGCCCTACAGAGTCCACTCTGTAGGGGCCCCCCCGAGGAGACAGAGATGGGCCCGCTTTCCACAGAGGCACAGGTCTAGCAGGCGAGGGGCACTGTGGGAAGAGAGCCAGCCCCTCAGAGGGGCCGAGGCAGCGAAGGCTGCAGCTTGGGCCAGGCATTCGCTCCTGATTGGGCACTTTCTGCCCAGACTCCCAGAAGAGGCCTGGGAGTGAGGACACTACCGGCCCTCACCTTGCCCCTTCCAACCTGGAGCCCCGCCTGGAGGGAGCCGAGGACCCGGGCAGGAAGTTCTGGCTCCCTTCACAACTGACATTTGTCTGACTTTTTTTTTTTTTGGTACCGGGGATTGAACTCAGGTCCTTGTGCTTGTGGACCAGGTGGCGAAACCACTGAGCTAAATGCCTGGCCCATTTGTTTGACTTTTTGTCTGCGGGGGGTGGGGGGTGTGTGTGTGTCATCGTTGGCACCTTGGCTCTTCAGCCTCCGTGGGTGAAACACAGCAGTAATTGCAGTCCTGGGAGGTCCCGAGGTGCAGGTTGAAGAAATGAGGAGCGAGCTTTGGCTTCCCTCTCCCTCGCAGTACCACTCTCACGCTGGTGAGGCTGAGGCCTATGCTGGCTTCCCCTTCCCTGGGAAGGGGCGTGGGTTTAAGTGGTGACATTTGATGTCTATATTGATTTCTCCAGTGCGAAATGGGTTGGAACTCTAGTCAGCCAACGGAGACTCAAAAAGATGGAAACAAAAGGAAATTGTGACCTGGTAGAGGGATATAAGTCTCTGGAACAAGCTAGCTAAGTCATTGTCCCTTCTGGATCATGGAGGAAGGACAAGACCAACTTCGAAGGAAGGCTCTGCCAGCTCCTCTGGGTTGGGGTCGTGCTGGAGGGGATCCAGCCCCTCATGTCCTGGGCTGGCCTCCGGGACAAAGGGCTGCTAGGGAGGCCACGTGCCACAAGACTGGCCCATGGGGAGCCTTTCTCCTTGCCTCTATTCTGAGCACCCTGCAGCTGTCCTGCTGAGCCCAACCTGGGTTTCTTGTGGGTGTGGGAAGGCTGTGTCACCCACCCTCCGCATCCTGTGTCAGGAAAGCCAGGCCCCTACCCAGCCAGGGCCTCTCCTCCTCTCCTCAGTCCTCGGGTTGCTTTTCAGAGTTTAAAAAGTTATGAAAATATTTCTCAGAGCTGCAGTTTCTCCTGAAGGATCACAGCTTCCTCCCTGCCTCTGGGATCCTTTTATCTACTGATCCATGAAAAAACATTTACTGAGCAGGAGCCACTTTTGCATTGCATCGAGTTATTTGCATCGTGAGGCTTCACACTCTGGCCCCTCCAATGCCCTTCCTGCTTTGTTTAATTATGAGGAATAAGGGAATCGGGAGGACAGAGCATCTCCAGCAGCGCACACAGTGAATGCGCAATAAGCGTTGGCTTCTATTATCATCGGTGTAACTTTCCAGCACGACAAGTCACCGCCCACCTCTTTCCTGTGGGCTCTTTCCGGAACCTGATCTCCTCCTCTCAGAGGCTGGTGTCGCTATGCTGTGGCCGCCCAGAGCATCATCCCAGCTCTTCGCCTTTCTCGTCCTCGGCTGGGCGGGAGGATGGCTTCCTCGGTTCCAGTGTCTGGGCTGGGGCTCCTCTCGGTGGATGCTCCAGACGTGTCCGTGGAATGGGTGGCCGATGGGCACCCATCAGTTCACCAGGGAGGGTCGTGTTTGAGCTCAGCCTTGAAGCAGCACCCACCTTGGGAGATTTAGATCCAACAGCATCCAGGATGGAGTCAGGAAATGTTTCCCAGACAGGTTCCCAGGTTATAAAATGGCTACTGTGGCTGAGAAGGACAGCTTGCTCTAGTGGCTGGCCAGGAGTGGGCCACTCTGGGGTACAGGGACGTTGGAACTGTGCTGCCAGAAGCCAGAATGCCCAAGGCCTTTGGGGGAAATATTGAGATGTTCAGTTTGGCTGGATTAGAAAGTTTACCCGGATTAGAAAGTTTACCCGGATTAGAAAGTTTACCCATGCAGCAGTGGGATGTGACATTCAAAGGATGAGTGGGGACATAGCGAGCCTTGGGTGCCCGCCAAGGAATTAGGTGCATAAGCTTCAGGGAAGGAAGGAGGAGGACTAGGGAGAATTTCTGAGCAAGAGGGTAACATGATGAAAACAGGCACTAACCACCCCTCCCCACAGGAGGGAAATTAGCTTTATCTTAAAAGCCTCAGCTTCCACTTATCATCCATGTCAAGCTCTTCTTGGTGTCTAACCTAAATCTTTTCTGTTGTCACTAAAGTCCAGTTTGTCTCATAGGAATTGGGAAACAGCTGGATAGGGTCCAGGGATTGGAAAGAAAAGTCATTCTCCCATTTCTGCCAGAAAGAACCCACACATCACAGTGGGAGAAGAGTGTGTCTGGGTTCTGGGGCGACCTGGCAGAGCTCAGGGCACATGAGGGCAAGGAGGCCTGCTCTGATACCTCTAGGGTGTGGGTTT
The DNA here is from genome assembly GCF_000247695.1 of Heterocephalus glaber. Next base: position 6,707,329 of record NW_004624807.1, read on the forward strand.
GGGCTAACCGGAGCCCCTGTGGAATCAGAAGGCCAGCCTCGTCCCTGGAGTGCTGCTGTCCCTCCCCACCACACAGCTTGGGCACACATGCCCTCCTTGCGGGCATCAGTACAGGTGTCTCCTCCTGCTCTGCTCCACTGTGAGTGCAAGATATGAGGTGGGTAAAGTTCTGCGAGCTGGGGCCATTAAGGGCCTAGGGAAGAAAGACAAGAGAAATCTGGGAAGGGCACAGGAGAGGGGTCAGGGGAGTCCGCTGCTTCTTGCCCCAGCTTGGTCGGGCACCCACCTAATGCCCCAGAGTGGGGTCAGCCAGGAGCTCCAGCGGAGCAGGTGTTTTCCCTGCAGTCGGCTGGGTGAGACCGTCCCCAGGCTAGGGGAAGCGGCGACCAGTTAGAGACAGTCCTTTCCCTCCAGGGTCCTCCTCTTCGATTGCTCTTGGCCTGTTTCCCTCCCTTGTCATTTGCAGGAGTGTCAGTTGGAATTCCAAAGACCTTAGTCTGTAAAAAAGGAAAGCTTTTCTTGAACAGGAAATTTCTACCTTCCCCAGGCTTCCCGGGCAAGTGGAACATTCCACTTAAAGGGTGAAACAGGAACAGGTGAGCGGCAGTGCAGATAAGAGGCCTCAGCAACACAAGTGGACAAGTGTGGCGAAGCCCTCACACTGACCACTTCCACCTCTGCTATCTTCTCCCCACCCTGCCCGAGGGCACCTCACTCCTGTGCCCTGACCCCACAGTGCCAGGATGGCGAGATAAGGCTCTGGGATGCTTAAAGTGGCCAGGTAAGAGGACACCCTCTCTGATGACTGTCCCTCACCTCTGAGGTCCTCCACTTGCCCACCAGCCAAGGTTGCTGGGTCTCACAATTCAGGGGACACAGCTCGAAGTGTGTCGTACAGAGGCTGGAAAGTATGTGCCAGCAGATAAATAGGAGGGCAGAATCGGACACTTTTCTGTGTTCTAGGCAAACAGGGACCTTTCCAGGAAGCCCGGGAAGGGAGTTGCCTGTAAGAGGATCCCTAGGGTGGATGCTCAGTGGGGTGGCTTGAATAGGTTTCTGCATTTGCTGCTGGTTGCTTAATTAGACACCTACATGGCACTTTCTGATAATGACCATGTCTCCCAGGGAGGTGACAGATAAAAGGGTGGGTAGCTTCTGAGTGCCAGGGGAAGGGCTCCAGGACAGCCACCTGAAATGAGGGCGTGGAGGAAGAGCATTGTGTGATTTCTTTGGGCCAGACTCTTAAGGAGGGTGAGTAGTTTCTCCTCAGGGACTGAGAAGAGAAGCACTAGACGCCGGGCCTATTTCTGGCCTCAGTATTAACTTCCTGTGTGAGCTGGAGCAATGGGGAGGTTATCGCTGTGTCCAGGGAGTTCCTGAGCCAGGTGAGCTCAGGAGTATGTGTGTTCCTGGAGGTCAGCATGCTGGGTGGAAGGCGTCTAAGTGTTTCTAGCACTCAACAAGTTGGGCTGGGAGGAGGGCCCAGTGGGGTGCACACCTGAGCTCTAGCCTGATGGACAGTCAGGAGCTGTTCTGGGATTTGGAGCTGACTTTTGAAAATGGGCTAAGGGTCCTGGTGCACATGTTTCAGAGCCCCTTGGAGGGCGCACAGATGGCAAACTGGTGGTGGTGATTCTCTGCTGATGGCCAGGGTAGTGGCTGCACTTAAATTTATGATCTCCCGTGCCCACCCCTAGTGTTGTCCAACCCATCTGCCTAGGACAGGGTTCCTGGGATGTGGGGCAGAGTCCTGTCCTCCTAGCCTTCTTCTGGATGAGTCAGCCAAATATTTACCAAAAGCCGGGCTGCCCAGAAATGGTGCCAGGACCCAGGCAAATGCTGTGCTTGTGCTATCCAAACAGTGCCATGCTTCATGGGCTCCTGAACGCCACAGCCCCATTGTGAGGCTTGGAGCCAGGCCCTGCAAAGGCAGGCTGTGGGAAGGCACAGGGCTGGGCACCATTTTTGAGCCAGGGGAGGCCACGCTGCCCCTGGGTGTCTGGGCCCCTAGTCACGCTGGCATCCCTGGTTTAGATGGTCTTTGTCTCAGTTCTTCTATCCCAGGAAGACATGAATGCCTCCAGAGGGTGGAGTCTGGTCAGGCTGCTCTATACTGATCTCCTGCAGACTTCTGATGGAAATGGTCATTTCTGCCCAGGTCAGGGATGGGAATGATCAACTGTCATGGAAGTGTTGGACTGTGGTGAAAGGGAAGTTTTGAAACTGGGCAGACTCAGCTTTGAATTTTGGCTTTGCCACTTACTCGCCATGTGACCGGGGGCAAGTTGGCTAACTCCTCTGACCCTGGGTTCCTCGTGCTGTAGGAAGGCACTCCTGCCACCTGCCTCAGGTTGCTGTGAGCATGAAATGAGACAAGGGTAAGGTGCCTCCCCACTAGGCGCCATCCTGATGCCTGTCACAAGAAGTGATGCTGGGGCATGGGCTGGGACAAGAGGAATCGCCAGGCACAAGGGCTTCAGTTCCACATCCATCTTCTGAGATGAAGGGTTTTAGGGCCCATATGTCCATGGGTGGTGGTGACATTTCTTCCTATAAAGAAATAAAATGATACCCTTTACAATGTAAACCAAGTGCTTTCATGTTGGGAAGTAGGAAAAGGAACTATATTCAGTTTCACTGGGTAAACATTTTTGAGCAAAAGTATTTTCAATTCCTGAGAGTCAAACCCTTTGAACATCTTGGAAGGAAGAAATATTTGAAAATTTTATTATAGTTGGCAGTTTCCATTAGTTTTTTTGTTACACACTCAGGAAGTCTTAATTTGTTTAGTTCCAGAACTGGAAACAATGGGTGGAGGCGGAAAAGCTTTCCATCAGGGCCTTCCAACAATGGGCGAGGCTGCTTTCCAAAGGAGTGAGCGAGCAGTCCTGTGACAGCATGTGGACAGCCGCCTCTGCTACTTGCTGCTGACGGCTTTTTCCGCATCTCATGGGAGAGCAGAGTCTGTAGTGCTGAGCCCCCCTAAATGTGGGAGGCTCTCATCTTGGTGTCCCCAAAGTCCTTCAACTCAGAGAAAGGGTCCCTATCCTGTGAGCTAAAGCACCAGACATGGGCTTCTTCATTTCTTTCTCCAAGCAGACCCCTTTTTCTTTGGATCCAGTTTTGACTGACATTTTTCCTCTTTGTAAGTGTCCTTTACTACCATCTCTCAAGGCTTTTGCTTTTGCGCCTTCCTGCTCCACTGTGCATCTCAGGACCACTTCTGTAGATGCATCTTCTCCCTACAGTATTCCTGACCATGTCTAGCAGGGTGGGAGATGACAGTTCAGCAATTTACAGTGCATTCCTTCTGGGTACAAGTGGAGGAACTGGGAGGGAAGGCAAGGAGCGGCAGTGGAAAGTCTAGTCTGTAAAGAGCTCCAGGCTCTTTTGGAAATTGGCTTTACAAAGGTGGAAAGTGTGTTGAGGGTGTGAGCTACGTGAGTGTGACTGTTCACTGGGGTGTGCAGGAGTCTGGGAGATGGCCTCTGTGGGCTAATGCACTTGGGTGAACGGGGCTTGGGGCGTTTGGACCTGATTACTGTGGGGGTGAGAGGATGGAAAGGGGTGGAGTCCAAGATGACCTGGCAGTCACAAGCCCATTTGGTGGAGAGACTGAACACGGACGTGGGTGGAAGTCAGAATCGAAATGTGAGCCCCCCAGTAATTGTTTTTAGCATGCTTAGGTCGCAGTATTCAAATGGTACAGAAAAGTATTCCTTGACAGATCCCATGTGATTTACCCTAGACTCCTTCTTGGAGATCACCAGTCACCGTGTCCCCTGTGTCCTCCCTGAGGTCCTGGAAGCCAGCAGCTGGCCCACTATGACCATGGGTTAATACAGCCCACCACCAGTTTTGTTTGACCCCGAGCTAAGAATGTGCCTATATTTTATTTATTTATTTATTTTTTTCTTGAAAATGCCTGTCCTTGAGTTCTTTTTTTAAAAACATATTTTAGGGCCAGGAATGTGGCTCAGTGGTGCCTCGCCTGCCTGGCAAGCACAAGGTCCTGAGTTTGGTCCCTGTTGAGCCCAGAGCCTACTGCACACTCTGCTCTCTGATTCAGCGTATGTGGGCTGAGTTGAGTGGTTGTAGCTGAGACTGTGCCCCTTGAGGGTGAAAGTATCTGTTGTCCAACCCTTTACCTAAAGTCAGTTGACTCCTGCTCTAGGAAACATAACTATATTGGTAGTTATAAATTATTTTAACCCAAATGGTAGCATACTAAATTAATTCTACTTTCATTCACGATGCCTTGACAGCAGTGACATATCAGTAGCATCGTATTGTTAATCACTGGCTAATCACTGTTAATCACTCTTAATTCGCCTTAGTCATGACAGGTGTAAAGCGAGGACTGGTTACTCTCCCTAGGTGACAGGGAGCCTGGAGGTGGAGCTGTGAAGGCACCTGCAGGGAGGGTGTCAGTGTGAGGGTGTGACCTCGGCCTGCAGATAATGAAGGCTGTATTCTGAGCACTGTGCAGAGTAACCTAGGACGCTAATGGACTGGCAGAAAGACTGAGTGAGAAGCATTAAACCAACCCCTGAAGGAACAATAACTACTAAGGACAGTTTCCAGTTCTCTTCCTGAGTCAGAAGAAGCCAATAAAGGAAGGGTGGAATAATGAGCAGCCAGGGGGGAGCGACGGGCATGGTTTGAGTGCCTACTGCATGCCCACCGCCTACAGATGTTCCCTTGTTTTACTCTCGTTTTACAAATGAGAAATGAGAAAGTGGACGCTCAGAAAGGTAGGGGCTTCTTTCTCCCAGTCAGTGATCAGGTGAGAGTCGGATTGCTCTGGAGCCTGCTCTCTGACTTGTCAAACCTCTCATTTCCATGTTACCAGGCAAGACACCAAGTTGGGCTGGGAGTCCCTCCCCGGCTCTGCCAAGTCCTTGCACTTCCTGCCCCAGCTTTAGCATCTGCAAAAGGATGCGTCTATCACCATGACTGCTACAGACTCTTCTAGTCTCGCCTGGCCTGATTCTGTTATGGGTGGAAACCCAAGGGGAACAGTGGCAGTGTAGGAGAGCCATGCTGAGACTGGAAGAGGAGAGAAAGGTGGGTCTAGCAATTTGTATAGCATTTGCAGTTGTCTGAATCAGACCCTTAGGAGAGTTTCTTTTTGTCTGTCGTCTTGGGGATTGGACCCAGGGCCTTCACACTGAGCTACATCCCCAGGCTTGTTTTATTTTTCATTTTGAGACAGGGTCTCCACAGGTCTCTAAATTACCAGGGCTAGGCTTGAACCTGTGATCTTCCTGCCTCAGCCCCTTACAAGAATATTATTCCTTAATATGGAAGAAGAATCTAAAAATATCTGCTCCTAAACTGAGAACTTGCCTGTGCCCTCATGGCCATGACCGTGAGTGTCACTTCAGCACCTGAAGTTGAGGGCTGGGAGAGCTGTGGACAGCACCTGCCGGGTCTCTCTGGTGCCTGCTGCAGGCTTTCTGGAGGTGCTGCGGCAGGGGACTGCATGATGTCACCAAGGAGCAGGGCGGTGAGCCCACGGCCAGCGGGGAGCCAGCCGGGGGTGTGAGTGTTTATGCAGGATCCAGCCAACCTGCAGTTTCAGATTTCAGACCCAGCTTTTTTGGGAAACTTTCCTTTGGTTTTCAGTCAGCACAGGAGCCCAGAGAGAGCTGGTGCCTGGAGTCTTGCTGGGGAAATTCTCCAGTCCTGCTTTCTCCGTCTCCTTCTTTCTCGCGGGAACTGCTTTCATCACCCTTGGGAATTTTCTCCAGTCAAGAGTTTTACTTCTTTCCTTGTCTGTCGGCGGTCTGCATCCCCCCTGTTGGGCTCTGAGTTTCTGTATGAAAGGTAAATCAGTGATCTTGGGGATCTCAGGCTGGGAGGGTCTAGGGTTACCCCAACTTTCACGGGGAGGAGGATAGGGAGAAAGACGCGCGGCTCGTGTGTTGGGCACGGAGCAGTCAGTCCCCATCAGGGATGACGGGTTTGGGGGTGGCGGGCACTTCCATTCATAGTTTGGTTGCAAGTCGCCTTTTACTTTCTCTTCCTTTTATTTATCCCCTCTTTCGCCTTCAAGTCTTCTCTCAGAAATCTAGAGAAAATTTTCTTCTCTCGCGTGATGGGGGTTGCTCGGAGAGAGAGACTGGGACTGTCCCAGAGATGCGCCCAGGGGACCTGTGCCCCTAGCGTGAGCTCTGCGTTTGGCAGATACTTGGGTCCCCTTTGATAAGGCTAACTCTAAGCAGCATGGTCTCAGTTTGTGGGTAGCTTGACCTAGAGCTCTGAGAAGGAGCAGGAGTGCTTTCTCCCCAGTGTCTCTCTCTGAAGGGGCAGGAGGAGGCCAACGTCTTGGGTGGGTGGGGCTGGCATTCTTCCTGCAAGCAGAGATTTGGGTGGGAAGATAATTGGTGGGAGATGGGTAAGGCTGGCTGAATGCCATTCTGTCTCCCCAGATTTGTGTGTTATCAACGGGTACAGGGTACTGGTATAGGGCTGGTGGGCGGGCAGCCTGGCCTCGCTGCTGAAACCCATCTGAGCAGTGACTGGGCCTGTGGCCATGCCACAGGCTGTGAGGCAGGCTGCAGAAGGAACGGCAGGTGGGCCAGGATGAATGGGACTCAGCAAGAGGCTGGGGTGGGTTTGAAAGGCAGATATGCATTGGAAGAGGAGTGTCCAGGAGAGGGCTAGAGGCAGAACACAGTAATTGGAAAGGAATAAGGAGAGAGGCTGGGAGCCGAAACTCTGATGCATTCTACAATTGCAGCCAGCCAGGTCTCAGCTCTCCTTAGAGATGTGATCTGTAATCCCGTACAGGTGAGAAAGCAGGCTTTGCCTGGTGACTTCTGAATATAATGGGGTAGCTGTATGAGAGACCATGTCGCCTGGGCAAAGTACAGTAAAAACATATTTTAAGTCCAAGAAATCAGTGCAGTTGAAGTCAGGAGGCAATCGCACAATTATTTGCTGGACAATATAATTAATAGGTTGTGCGGTCTGATTATTTTTGAAACTATGGGCATTGAACATTTTTGTTTATATCACTAGCTACTTCCAAATGGCATTTCCAGCATTGTTGTATATTTGGGAGATGGTGCTGCATATAATTCAGGCCAGCAGATAGTAATGACCATCTTCTTTTGTTCGGTTGGGTGTGCTTTCCAGCTCTAACCCAGGGCACTGTCCGAGTCAGACTCTGTCTTGCTCAAATCATCAGCAATGCTCACCAGCCCTCAGGTTCTTCCCAGAATATCTCACAGTGTAACTGTGGTCCTGTAAAGAAGATGGGGAGAGAGTTAGTTATTCATACAGCACAGCCAAAAGATGCTGCTATGTTAGTCAGCAGAAGGGCAGGGCTTAAATCAAGATCCAGCTGTTCATCTGGTGCATCGCAGCGCCCCGTGTCCCTCGGCCCCACCAGGCGACACTGCATGTGCATTCTCCTACCTAGTCATCCCTCCTACTTTCTCCATCAGGGTAATGAGAGGCAATATCTGCAAATGGTAGAGTGGAAAGCTTGCTCCCTGGAATGAAGTCAGTCCACTCGGGCTCCTAAGTTGTGTAACTGGATGGCATCAGCGGGTCCTCGTCTGTGTTACTTTGGTGATTTGATGTTTTCCACCGCTCATCATGAGCCTGCTTTATCTCTCAGATAATTCCTGACTTGGGCCCAATTGTCTTTTTTCTCTCTTCAGCCTGAATTATTTAAACAGGCAAGGGGAGAGTAAAATATCGTTCCCTGCATTATTCAAAGGCAAGGGGACAGTAAAATTAATTCCCTGAATCATGTGAACAAGCAAGGGCTTTCAGAAATGTGAGAGGCCGCAAATTTGGAGGAACATGCTCAATGGACATTTGATTTCTAAAATAACCAAGATTGTTCTGTGCTTTGTAATTGAGTGTACTTTACATAAGCTGGTAGTATGCTTATTTATCCTTCCTTTCCACATGTGTCCAGCTTAGGTTTCCTGGAAGATCTAAATCCCCCAAAGTTTAGATCTCTTAATTTTAAAGCTCAAGCTAAAATGGAGAGGTTGTCTGGCTCAGTATTCTCAAATTTTGGTCTGTGGGTGCGGGGTCTAGGTCAGTGGTAGAGTGCTTGCCTAATATCTGTGAGGGCCTGGGTTGGATCCCCCAGTGCCTTAAAAAAACAAGAATAAGATGCCAGATTTGGTCTGTGATAGTTTTCACCAGTCTGAAATGAAATGAGAAAAGTAGGGGAAATGCACTGAATTTTGGGGGGGGAGGATACTGGGGATCAAACTCGGGACCCTCCGCTTACGAGGCAGGCGGCAGAACCACTGAGCTAAATCCCCAACCCTGAATTTTTTAGAAAGCAAAATATATTTGATTTAAAGGACTTCTTTTGGGGATAGATGTGCCAAAATATCTGAGGTTACTGCTTTCTGATTCTTTTCACCAGTTGCTAGTGGGAATAGAGGGTAGTTTGGCTTTTACAATAGCCTTATTTGGCAAAACAAAGAGTTAGAAATCTTATATTGGTTCCTCAAGTTTCATTTAAAAATTTTTTACTGGTCATGAAATCCAAAAATTTCTCCTGGAGGATCTTCTCTAAACAGATTCCCTGATAAGGCCTCTTTGGACAGATTGTTGAAAACTTGAATTCTGATCTTGTTACCGTTTTTCTTTCCCTGTGGGTCCTTGGAAGAGGAGGACTTTCATTGGTCTTGTCAAAGGATGTGGGCCTACTTGTTCTTCAGCTGAATGATAGAGATCAAATATATCCCTTTCTCTTGGGGGCTCTGGAATCGGGCCTTGCCAGTTCCCTCTTTCTATGGTCAACTTTTGGAAATGATAGAAGTCATCTTCCATCATTGAAAAATTGTGGTATCAGGTGCTGAAGGGGCAAATCTGAGCTGTCAAAATATACTCGGGGCTTTTCTAGATCAGAAGGCTCCCAGAGACATCTGAGTGTCTGTTGTCCATGTTCTGAGAATTCAAGCTTGGAATTGGAACAAATACATGGGATTCCCCAGCTGCTAGAACCTGAGACACACAGTTGGTGTGCACATGTGTGTAGACTTGTATGAGCAGGAGCTTTGAAGGAAAAATTAGTATGGAACCACCCCAGAAATTGAACTAGGTGCTCTGCTTTTCAGGTTCAGCCGAGGAAAGCAAGTGTCCGGGAGCTTCTTCATAGAAGAGAATTTTCTTTTTTTTTTTTCTGTACCATTTTCATGTTCTGAAACAAGAACCCTACTGGTCCAGGAAAGCAATTGAAGTTCCTAAATTAAGAAAGTGTTTAAATTTGGGGGAATGGAGACCCTTAAGCCTCCCTGGGGCAGAGAAAAGTAGGCCAAGCGAGTGGAGGGATGTTAGGCTCTGATTTGGGGCACCAGCACAAAATGCTGAGATCCCCCCGGAACCAGGTGGGGTAGCACAGCTCTTAGGAAAGGTGATATGGCAAAGCCTAAACCTGTGGCCGAGGACCTGCTCAAAGGAAACAATAAACAAAGACTCAAAAAGTATATATTAAAGATCTCCGCCCTTTGAGGAGTTTCTGCACAGCTGGCCCTCTCCATGGCCCATCTCATGCGTCTACCTCGATTTGTAGTGGGTGGATGATGGTGGTAGGCAGTCGTTCTCTTTGCTCCTCTCTGATCACCTTTGTTGGTGGCTTTGATGAAGATTTTGTCCTAGCTTTGGGAGGTCTGAGATAGAGGATAGATAGATAGATAGATAACATTCAGAGATGTTCAAGCCAGGAGAGTAGAGAGAGGGTGCTGACCATTAGCATGGCTTCTTCCAAATGCAAAGGTCAGCAAAGACATGATGGGAACCTTTGAAGATCTCTGCTGTGGGTAGGCTATGAGCATCAGCATCTGGACTCCAGGCCCAGCTTATCTCTAACTTGCTTTGTAGTCTGGAGCCCTCAGTCCATCTCTCCTGGCTGTCCACACCTCACTTCTCCATTTGACAGGCGGTGGGGCCTCTTCAAGAATCTCAGGCTGACCTTACCATTCCAAGAGAAGGAGAGTCTGTTATCTCTGTTAGATCTGCAGGCCTGGTCGACAATTGCATCTGTGGGAGAAGTGGTTCCAGGCGGTATGGGGAAGCCAGGTATTCAGGGTCAGAACTGAGAAGTCCACTTGGGTGTCTGTGCCCCAGAGAGAGTCAAGCCTGTAAAATATTTGACAAGGGAGATCTGGGAAGAGGAATTGCCCAACATTGTTGGTATTGACCAAAGCTGGCTTCTCACTTTGAAAGCCTCCTGGGGCCATGAGATGACATCAGGAGAAACACGCCAAACCCGTTCTACTGTGTGTTAGATGTGCCCCCCACACCTGACCCAGAGCGTCCACTCTGCATCAACCCCTCACATTCAGAATTTTCTCCTTCCTCAGTCCAAGTCCTCATAAACTCAGACTCTTCGTATTCCCCGTGGCTGGGTCACTGACTCCCCTGCAAGTGCTTGTAGGGAGTGTGTAGCTCAAGAGGCCATCGTGTGGTGGTGGGTGGAGAGATGACTGCCAGCCGGAGGAGGTGGGGAGTTGGAGGCATGTGAGGAATCCTCAGGCATGTCTATACCTGAAGCCTAACCAAATAATAACAGCACACTGCCTCTGTCAGTTCTGCTCAGGGTGGAAAAGCAGCAGACTCTTGTGGGCTGGTCTTTGGATCCGCTCCCCTGCCCCATGGCTGCTTGCATTCCAGGGAGCCAGCTCCAGGCTGCGGGGAATCCAGAGACACTCTCCAGGTTGGTGACGAGGCAAGGGCTTTGAATGTCCATCTACATCTTTAGCTTAAGTAATTCTGGGGATTGTCTTGAATCCCTGTCTTTGGGAACCAGAGAAATGGTTCTGTAGCTCCACAGTTCATTATCTGGAACTTGCGGGGCCTGTGGATTTTAGAACTGCAACGTGGTCCATACTGTGCATTACCTAAAACCTCCAGCAGGGTCTGGAGCAGCTCTACAAGCAAAGAATTTAATATTGCTGCAGCAAGACTTATTTAAAGAACCACCTAGTGGGATAAATTAGGGCTATAAAAGTCTCATGCCAGGGTCAAGTCATGTTTTGCTACCAATTAGGTTCAAGAATGGTTGGTTTTGCTGCCGGTTGAGTTAGGAAAAAGCTTTGTTTCAAGATGTCTGTGGGTTTTAGAATGCTGTAAGGACAGTGTGGTTCTGTTTTGTCCCATATAATTACGGGACAATTATCCGTTTTTTGTTTTGTTTTGGTTTTTTTCCGTACCGGGGATCGAACTCAGGACCTTGTGTTTGCAAGGCAGGCAGCAGAACCACTGAGCTAAATCCCCGGCCCTATTCTTCCATTTTACAGATGAGGAAATTGAGGGTTCAAGAGGATCAGGACTTGCTGGTATCCTGCCGCGGATGCACGGCTGAGCCGTGATTCCCGTCCAGGTTTGTCTACCTGCAGAGCCGGTCTTTTTCCTGTGAGGTACAGAACTTGCTCTTTAGGAAAGAGTGGAGGAGAGTTGATGGTGGAACTGGGGAGCTCTGATTTCGGCCTCTTCTCTGATGAGAAAGCCACTTTCTACACATTTGACAGTAATCATGGATTGGCCTGTTCTTATTTATACTCTGACTTCTGGGATTCCAGGAGGCTATAAGCTCAGAAGAGAGGAAGCTAAAGTTCAGTTAACTTCGTGGCTTACAAGAATCCATCTGGCTTTGTGGGGGCTGTGGGAGCCAAGAACAAATGGGGTCAAGTTGGGTTTAGCATGAGCAGCATCATCCGCGGTGGAAACAGCCCCTGTGCAGATCTAATGGAATGCACAGTGCTTCCGCCTCCCCGCCCGGCCCCTGGCTAGAGAAGTCTTGCTCTGAGAAGTGACCATCTGGAGAGAAGGTCTGTTTGCAAGGACAGTGGTCACCAGACAAGGATGAGAGTGATGTGCAGCCTGAAACAGGGGAATTCGATTAGGAGGTCCCACTGGCCTTTATTAGTGCTGTGGGGAAAGTGCTAATTCAATCTGCTGCAGATACACTATGCTTTTAACACTTCATTGGCAAGATGGACATTGGTTTGTTGCTGGGCAGTGGTGTAGAGAGCCTCCCTCTCCTGCTTGCTAAGTGCTGTCCATGGTGACCGCCGACCCTGAATCATCTCAGCTCAGGCAAACTTTGGACGTAAATAGGTAGGCAGTTGTGTTCCTGGTGCGTCTTGGTGATGAGGGGCCTGTGGTTATGGAACTCAGAGCAACGTAAGGGCAGCCAATTTGGAAGGGGAGTGTCCTGCTCTAGGAAGATACCCATTAGGAAGGATGGTAGGTTAGTTGCCATGGGAACAAGGAACATCTGCTCCAGCCAACTAGAGAACAGACAGGGAAAATATCTTCTTAAAGGGACCATTACTCATGGAATTGGTGCCGGGGATGTAGACTTTCCTAAAGAAGACTTGAGGGGCAGATTGGACTAGTTGGTCTGAGAATTGGGAGGCTGTAAGATGGCAGAGGACCTACTTGGTCCAGGTCTGTGTCTCAAAGCTGTGTCTGCTTGCTGGCCATCAACTTGGAGCTCCCTGAGCCCTTCGGTCAGCAGCACCAGTACCCATCTGCCAACTTCCTTAGGGATCTTAGTTACTGTTAGGCCACACCTTCTTCTCTTGCCAGCTCCTTCTTAAATACCCCAGGAGCTTTTCTAAGCTGTCATGGTAAACTGGCCTGTTTTCTGTGACCCGCTCCTTCCTCCCTAGCCTCAGAGGGCTGGGAGCTGAGGTTTCCCGGCACTCCTAGTCCTTCCCCCCTTTGCCTTCCATGTCTTCTTCAAGGCAGCCAGGTATTCCCTGTCTAGATGAGATGCTGGATCCTCCAGAAGTCATCTGGTCCCTCCTCGTATTAGTTGGGACTTCTGGGAACAAGTTACTGAAACTGCTCAAAGCAGCCTAAGTCCACAACGAGATTTAATTATAGGGTACTGGAGTATTTCTCAGAGCTTGTCTTGGTCACTTTTCTCAGGGACTAAATACCTGCTATGTACAATTTAAAGGACAGGAAGGCTTATTTTGGCTCACAGTTTATAGGAGTTTCAGTCCTCACATGGTCAGCTGGCTCCGGGGCAGGGCAGACAGCAGGGCAGGGGGCATGGTGGAGGAGAGTTACTCATGGCACGGTGGTTGGGAAGCAGACAGTGAAGGGAAGAGCCAAGAAAGGAGATAAACCCTTACAGGCCATGCCCCGAGCGACCTGCCTCTTTGAACCAGGCCACACTTCCTACAGCAAGTCAGCTACAAGCCCCTGGCATCCATTCACGTTCCCCAAACCCTGCTTGTGCATGCATGAGGCTCTTGGGGGCCATCTAGATGTAAACCATAACAGAGCTCAAAGGCCTTTGCTCCTTTTTGTGTGGTGGCTCTCTCGTGCACTGTAGAGAGCCTTTTGGCTTTCTGAGCAGCCCATGGGGTAGAGAAGATGGAATAGCATCTCTCCTGTGTCCATGTTACCAGTAAAGGCACCTGGAGAGGGACTGGCCTTTCTCTTCTCTCAATCCTAGTTCTCACTCCTAGGGAGGGATTTTGGCAGAGCTGAGATTGGATAGCATCCCAGGTAACCAAGACATGAGCATCAGGTTTTGGGAATGTAGCTGTTACCATGGTAACCTTGGACAGTGGGCTGAGGGCAGTTTCTAAAAAAGAGTCAGACCCCAAGCCTGAAGGAGTTTGGCTGGGATGGTTTAAGCACTCTGACCTCTCTTGCTTACCTCTTTTTCTGCCTAACCACGAGGGCATGGCGATGTTGTTGCCATTCCCTGTGGGTGGAAAGCCATGAAGCCTGGACCCTGAAGGCCAACCCCTATCCTTATCCCACTGGGAAGACTGAACCTTTCAAAGAAGTCCTTCCTAACAGACCGTGTTGCTCCATCAGACACCAGGAAGGCACCGTCGAACTGCCTCTCATCACTGTTTCTAAAGTCAGCCTTCATAATGTGATTGAATCCATCCATTGTCCCTCATTCCGTCTCAGCTTGTGAGGAGGACAGAGGCCTCCCATCTTGTTAAAGTTCGGATCAAATCAGTGGATATGGAATTATTTCAGCATGAGGACTTGGGAGTTGGGCCCAGGGTACATGGAATTCAGAACCATTTCTGGCTAACTGCTGTCCTTCATCCAAACAAACAATCCCCAGAGCAGGAAAGGGAAGGGCCTCTGACTACAGGCAGAAATGGCAGAGACCACTTTTCTTTTCTTTTCTTTTCGTACTGGGGATTGAATTTGGGTCCTTGTGCTTGTGAGGCAGGCAGGGGAACCATTGAGAGACCACTCTTCTAGATTCCTCTTTCCCAAATACAAGCTTCATGAGATCAGAGCCAACTCTGGACCATGAGAAAGGTGTGAAGGTTCAGGCAAGTCAACTGGAGTAGTGGGATGGGGGTATGTGGCCTAGGGGGCCGCAGGGTTGGGACTAAGCTGCCTCTTCTATCTGGGACCTTGGGGAGGCTGGATAACCCAAACCTGCAACTTTGTGATCTTTGATGATAAACAACTCACACTTAACAATGCAGAGGGTGCTGAACCACCAGTTCTTGTTTCTGGTAGTCCACAGTCTGGGAGTCTGAGGTGATGATGACTGTTAGCTGTGTGGCTAGCATTATATAAAGCATTTTATGTATATTTAGCCAGTAAATCCTTAAATCCTATAAGGTAGAAACTACTATTACCCCACACTGCAGATGAAGAAACTGAGGCATAGATGAAATAACTTATCCAAAGTCCCACTGATAGTAAGGAGCAGAACAGGAGGTGCCTTTAGGTGACCTGGCTCTCCCGCTACCCTGCCTCCTGCCCCTGTCTGATGCGGGACCCAGAAGTCCTCTCCTGGGTCAGCCAGGAGAAAGGCCCATGATGTCAGCTCCTCCAGGCAGCAACTTGGTCCTCTTTGGCTACATGCTCAGCTCGTACCTTAGCCATAACAGAAGTTCTTATTGGAAAGAGGAAAATTAAAGGGGGAAGAGGATTGGTCTTTGTTCTGAGATTTTCCAATGAGAGAAAAACAGTGGACATTTAGATAAACATGGTCTTCCTCCCAGAAGGCTAGAAGACTACGTGGAAGGTTAAATGGCGCATCGCAAAGGTTGTCAGAACCAGGAGGCTTTTTTTTTTTTTTTTTGGTACCGGGGATCGAACTTGGGTCCTTGCGCTTGCACAGCAGGCGGCGAAACCACTGAGCTAAATCTCCGGCCCTGGGAGGCTTTTTTAGGAAGAAGGATGTGTGAGTTGGACAGTGACTTTCTCCCTCTGCTTCCGTCTTTATCTGTGCCCGGTCTCTGCGCTCTTTCCCTTTCTCTCTGATGGAGCTGGTGGGAGGAGTCTGCAGCATGACCAAGGACGGTGTAGCCACGGCCTGGCTGGACCCCTCTCTGCTGCGGTCACAGGGCAGAAGCTTCCAAGGCGCTGGGCTTCCCTTGCTTCCTACTCCCCTTCTTGCCGTCCTCCCAGGTCCCTCCCCTGCATCCCCTGTGTGTGGGGGGAACAGAAGTCCTGGGCCTCAGGAAGCCCTGCTCTAGGAGGTTGTGTGGGAGGGTGCTGCCGCCCAGAGCCCTGCCTCCCATCTTTCCTGCCCCCACCCCCGGGGGCCAGGAGGTGGGCTGTGCCTGAGGGGAGCAGTAAGAGGGCCTGGAGGGGCCCAGGAGCTGTGCTATTTCTGTAACACAGAGCATGTCTGCAGCCAGCCACAGAGAAGGTCAAGCTCTGGGCACAGGGCTGGATGCAGGGGGCCAGGCCATGGCGGGAGCTGCGGTTTTACCCTCTCTGGCAGCATGGAGGGTGCTGAGATGCCTTTGAGGGAAGTGGGGCTCCTGAAAGCCAAGTGTGTGGTGTGGGGAGGAATCCGCCCTGGCGGCCACGGGGCTGTGTCTGCGAGAGGGGAGAGGAGGGTGCGCAGGCCAAACGCCCATCATGCCAAGGTGGAGAGGAATTCTAATTCTTGCCCTTTGCCATTAACACATGTAAAAACCAGGTCAGGCAAAGCACTGCGTGAGAGGAAAGAGAAAGCCCTGGTGTGGAGCTGAAGAGGCTTACTGAGACACAAGTGTGTGAGTGTGTGTCAGCGTCCGGAAATATCCACACAGGGGCAAGTCCCCAGGGAGCAGCGTGGCTCAGCACCAGGGTCCCTCTTAGGCACGGGCCCTTCCAAGGGCCTGTGTAACACACAACTTTGTATTTGAGGTCTAGAGGCTCAGTTTTCCTCTTGAGCTGTGGGCCTCCCCAGCTGAGTCTTTAAGATGCAGAGAGGGATTCGGGTGAGAACTTACTTAGCCTCAGAGAGAGGTTTTCCTCAGAGACCTCAGAACACCCTGGCTCAGTGGCCTCTTTTGTCCCCTTGTTCACCTCAGGGCCCATGTGAAGCCCTCTTTTATATCCCAGGGACCTCATGGGAACAAGAACCAGCAGGGCAGGGTACAGTTGGGTAGGGCGGCGTAGCTCTGGAACTCGGGATTCACGGTCTGCCCTGTGATCTTGCTCCTAGAATTAACTTTGCTTTTCAACTTCCAAGAAAGATACTATGCAGTAAAAAAAAAAAAAAAAAGAGGTCCACCTCTCAGATCAGTGAAAACCAGAGGCTGACTCTGTCCCATTGGAGATTCTCAGATGTTGATTGTGATACCTACAGATAGCAGTGAGGAGTCTGTCTCAGATATCACTGCTTTGAGGCGGGAGGTGATTACATATATATTTTTTAATTTTCATTTTTGATAGTTTTGTTGTTTTTGGTTTGGTTTTTCTTTTTTTGAGACAGGGTCTTGTTATGTAATAGTTCAGGCTGGCCTTGAACTCACTATACCTCCAACTCATGATGACCCTCCTCCCTCAGCCTTCTGAGTGCTGGGATTACAGGTGCACCATCTTCCCTGGCAAGGTGATTTTAAAGGCATTACAAGCTGGAGCTAGGAATCTGTGGGCGCCATCTTGATGGATGGCTTCTTTAGGAGTAATTACTAAGCATCGTCTTTATGTGACAGAGTGCTGAAGGGTTTTATCATCTGAGGGCTTTTACAATAGAAATTTGGCCATTGTCTGGTGGGTGAATAGTTCAAGGCAGATTCAGGCAGATCCGAATGATGACTGGCTTTATTGAACATTTACCAAGCGTGAGCAACTCTCTTACACTCTCCCCTGTTAAAATCTCATTTAACCCTGGGTGCTTGTAGTGTTCCCTTTCCACAGCTGGGGAATGAAAGCAGGGAGGTTGAGTTACCCAGAGTCCCTTAGGTAAGTGACTGGGGGAGTCAGGATTGGAACCGGGACAGTCTCACTCTAGAGCCAAAAATCTCAAGACTCATGCACATTGAACTCAGTGAAAATAAACCGAAAGATTACTGGCAGCATGATGCATGAGAAGGGAATTTCAAGTTGCACAACTAACATGCAGGGGGGAAGAGAGCCTGGGCTGGAATCCCAGTCCTCTGGCCTCCTAACTGTGTAGCCCAGGGCTGGTTATCTGATCTCCCAGGCTCCTCCTTTGGGAGAGCAGGACCGACCCTGTTGGGAGAGAGTGAGCAGAGAATCTCCTTGCATCGCGGCTTGGAGAGGTGTTAATTCCCTTTTCCCTTCTGTGCCAGCTGCCAAGTTTTCCTGGGGACACTGAGGAGTGATTGGGGAATTCAAGGTTAATTCCTGTTTCTGGAGGAAAACATCCAACTGGCCCTCTTCTGGACAGGGCTTCCTGCCTTTGCCATTTCCTGCTGTCCCCTCTCCGGATGGTCTGGACCTGGCGGGGGACAGGCTGGAGCGGGATGAGTGTTTGGCCAGTGCAGCCGTTGGGCAGCTGGCATCCTCTGGTCCCTCTTCCTTCATCATCTTTTTTCTTTCTTTCTTTCCATTTAAAAACAAGGGCATTCTCTTGCCTAACCACAGTACAATTTAGCAAATTCTGGAAACTTAACATTGATAGAATTCTGTTGTCTAATATACAGTCCATATTTAAATTTCATCAGTTGTCCTAACAATGTGATTAGAATCCCATCCAGGATTGTGTCTCTGCTCTCCTTTAATCTGGAAGCTTCTCTTTGTTGTTCCTGTATTAATTTTTTCTTTTAAATGCAGGACCCCCTCTGGGTCTTTCTGGTCTTATCCAATTGCTCCACCTCCCTCCCACTCCCCAGCCTCATCTCTGAGCAGAGCTGACACAAAATGTAAGGAAGGAGGTGTTGCCAAAAAATTCAGTAGTCAAGATAGGTAATATTTTAATGTAACACTTTAAAAATAGAAATAATCCAAGCATTTCATGAAGAACAAAATTTCATCATTTTAGAATAAAGTTAGGATCCATGGCAGTGCTAGTCCAAGCCACTGGACCTAAGGAAAAAGGGAAATTCCCTAATGCTGAACCTTTATTTTAAATGTTATTTGTTGTTGTTTCATGATATATATTTTCCTAACATGAACAAAGTTCGACGTAGCTTCAACATCTGTGTATTTTAAATGTTGATGCTTCATTCATCATGGTTATTTTTTTTTAATCTTGTCTGTTTTTTGGTTGGTTTTTTGAGACAGGGTCTCATATGTCACCCAGGCTGGCCTTGGACTCACCAGGGCTGGGATTACAGGTGTGTGCCATCATTCCAGATATCATTTTTTTGTTTTTCACATCAATTTTTATCTAAAAATAATACCGCATTAGGGCTGGGGGTATGACTTAGTGTAGATAGAGCACTTGCCTAGTACCCTAGATTCCATCCTCAGCACTGAAATCTAGGAGGGGTACGGAGGGGAGGGGCCCCCCCAGCCAGCTGCTGTGCTTGGGCCTGGCCAGAGGGAGGAAGAGGAGGCTGGGGACAGAGAGGAGGGAGAGGAAGGGTGCAGAGGCTCAGGGCTGGGACCCCTAATAGCTTCCAGCTGCCTCCACACCCACCAGACTTGCCCTGAGGGAATGCTGTTTGGTTGGGTTTTTCTGCTCTCAGCATCCAGAATGAGATCTAATGAGATCCTTGGATCACCTCATCTCCATTGGTCCTCACCTCTGGATGGGGCATCGCTCCCTTAGCTGCTCCTGCTCCGTCCCTAGGTCTGACTGTTGCATCCATCGGGGCTGCTGTCTCCTCTGTGCCCCTTGATCATCAGCCCGAGGCTGGGCAGTCACCTCTGTGCTAGTCCATGCTCCCCATGGCTCTGGGAACTGAGTTAAGGCCAAGGGACACAGCTGACCTTCAGCCTTGCTGGGACAGGTCCAGCCAGCAGCAAGGAGGAACGAGCTCCAGGCTGCAGGCAAAAGACCCGGAGCTGGATTATCTCAGCCACAGGCCTTAACCTCTCTCTGGCAGCTTAGGATTTGTTTTGTTTATTTATTTATTTATTTTTTGGTACCAGGGATCAAACTCCCATCCTTAGTCCTTATGCTTTTGGGGCAGGTGGCAGAACCGCTGGAGCTAAATCCTGGGCCCAGGATTTGTTTTGCTTTGCCAGATGAAAGTGGCAATGCTCTTTTGCCTGTCTCATAAGACCATAAAGGAAGCAGATAAAATAATGATGACAGTATTTTGTGGACTGTAAAGTGTTTTACTGGATATTCCCCTTCTGTCATAAACAAAAAATCCTTTATTTCCATGAGGCCATTTTCAGGTCTGCCACATTATTAGGTCCAAAATCACAAAAAAGAGGCCCCTGTGCATCTCTGCTGTCAGCAGCGTCTCTGCCTGTCCCAGCTACCCCTTTTCCCTCCAAACTACACCAGCGGTTTTGTTGTTGTTGTTAATGTCTCAACTCAAAGCTTTTCTTTATTGTAGCTTTACTGACTTATAATTAATATATGATAGATGGCATGTATTTGAAGGGTATAACTTGGTGTATTTGGTGGAACTGTAACCACAATTAAGATAATGAATATACATTCATAATCTCTCAAAATTTCTTCCTGGCTCTTTGTAATCCCTCCCTCCACCCTGTCTCCAGGCAACTACTGATCTGCTTTCTGTCACAGTAGATTAGTTTGCATCTTCTAGAGTACCATATGATAGAATCACACAGTATGCACTTTTGGGGGGAGGGGTCTGGCTTCTTTCACTTAGTGTCATTATTTCAAGATTCTCCTGGTGTTGTTCCATATATCAATAATTTATTTCTTTTCTTGCTGAGTGGTATTGTGTTGTGTGAATGCACAACATACATTTTATTTATGGGCTCAGTAGCATTTGGGTGGTTTGCAGTTTGGGGCTGTTGCAAATAAAGCCACCATGGACATTGGTGTACAAGTCTTCGTTAGTATGTGGACATACCACTGATTTTTCTGTGTGCGTTGCATCATGAACCTCTCTTTTCCCTACTTCCAAACTCATTTTGCCTGAGCAGGAACTTGTACACCCTGTTTGCATGACACTGAAGTCAGTGAGTCATTTCAGTAGCAGCCTTGTAGCAGCCATGGCAGTACAGGGTGGAGAGGAGGGTGTCATGGTGAACTCTGATCCTTCACAGCTAGAACAAACCCCAGATCTCGGGTGTGTTCTCGATGGCAGATGGGACTGGTGGGAATGCAGTGCAGCCACTTTAAGAAACCAGGGCCAGCCAGCCCCCAGGCCACCGGGAAGAGAGCCCAGGAGATAAGATAAGGCCCCCTACCTCCTTTTAGCCAGGGTCCTGAGCCACAGTGGCTGGCCTACTGATAGGCAAACAGGAACCAGTGGTGATAAGGAAAAGGTGCCAGCTACTAAAGCCAGGCTGGCAAGAGGTAAAGCAGCCAAATCAGGCATCTGGGGTCTAGTAGAAGGGGATATGTGGAGAAGGCACATTCCGACTTCTCTACATTTTAATCATAGTTATACTTAAGGTTAAAAGTCTCAGTTTGGCTGTACTTTATTAAAGGCACTCTGCTTTGTAGGTAGTAAGTGTGCAACAAATACATGCTAGGTAAATTTCATATGCTCTGGCTGATACAGGCTTAGAGACTACTGATTTCTTCCTCAAAGTAGGAACCCTGGCAAGGACTTCCTGTGACAAGCCTGGAGCTGCTCATTTGCACATATCTGCATAGATTTGCATGCATCCTACATGTAGACACTTTTATGCTGGATTTAGATTTCCCAAAATCAGCTACCTATTTTAAAAGGGATAAAGAGATTTGTCTCTACTCATCCCTTTCCATCTGCACCCCTCAAAGAGGCAAAAATGATTTCTGCAACTTTAAAACATAAGGAATACCTGTGGTTGCCCACTCACTCAGGTGCAAGCAATTCCTTGCCTGGCTCTGTGTTTCCCTTCTCATCTTCTATTACAGCTCACAGTTCCTCTCCCCAAACTCCTGAGTGCAGCAGGGAGATACTAGGGCAAAGACATCCTCAAGCTAAACAGCCAGGAGCTCAAATTGCCTAGGAACCTTCTGGGATTCTGTCCCTGGACAGAGAAGTTCCAGGTGGATCTGTGGATGTGAAGGTGGCCCTCCTAATGCCTCCCCTCCCAGGGCTAGGGATGCTATGACTACCTTTGTCTGCTCACCCTCCTCTAGGAATAAATACAAATATCATCCCTCCCCCAGATCCTAGCTTCTCCATTGGCCTGCCAGGAAAATACTTCATAATGTGGGCTCGTGCAGTTGGGCCTTGAGCCAGTGCCAAGCGCCTCAGGTTGGAGTGTGCTCCAATCAGGCGGGGAGCCTGGGAGGGGCTAAAGGGCTCTCCCTCTCCACATGGGAGATGGAGGCAGTGCTGGGGGGGAGGGATGGCATCAAGGTGGGAATTGCCACTTTATTGAGGCAGGGTGAAGGGGACAGGGAGGCTCTGCAGCAAGCTTGAGGCAACCCAGCATGGAAGGGGTTAAGGCCTGTTAATGATTGCTCCCCACCAGGGACCTGGTGAGTATTAAAGGGAACCTGTCTCCTGTCCCTGAGCGTGAACAGAGGCAGGGCTGGAGACAGCACAGAGGATCCAGGAGCCGGTGAGTAAGCGCCTGTGTGTTCGTGTGAGGGGTGCTTTGGGGCGGTGAGTCCCATCAGCTGCACTGGGCTTTTGTCGCAACCAGGTGCAAATTCTCGGTAAGGGCCCGATTTCTGGGCCATTCCTGCTTATTAGAAGGAGGTCTTCAGATTTTGTCCAAGAGGGCAAATCCATAGCCCAGAAGCCGGAGATAACAAAGTGGCATTGTCTGTCCTGTGAGGAGACAGGAGACAATGGTTCGCGTGGCCACCCTGCACACAAAGCTGGAGCCTGCTCTTCGCTCTCCCGGAGTCATTGTCTCCAGAGGGGCTTGAGGGCTCGGGGCAGCTGCCCCGGCAGACGGGGCCAGTGTGCTCTTGCAGAGGGACAGAATGGGACAGCCTAGCCGGCTGCAGAGAGTTGGAGTCAAACTCTTTGCTCATTAAGAAGACAAAGTTGTCATTTGGGAGCAAAACTGAAATCCGAAAGAGAGAGAACCAATCTTCTGTGTATAGATTTCTGTTATCCCCATTCCCTCATTCCTTTTGAGGTCCTTGTGCCCTCACCCTACACAGCGTTTGTACTCTTTAACCTGGGCATCCTCTCATGACGTGCCAGGCTTGTGCAGGGGGCATGACAGTGTGGCACTGACTTTTCTCAGCTGATGGTGTGTGTGTGTGTGTGTTGTTTGTATGTTGTTTGTATGCACATGCAAGTACTCACACATGCACATGTGATTTTATTTTTTTTAAGTGCCATTGATTGTCATTGAAGGAGAAAGGTTGACTTTACCCCCTTCGTGGCTGGGAGCCCTTTTGTTCCCCTGCTTCTCAGGAGAAAGACTGGATGACATCATGGTGATCTTAGGCCAGACCTGGACAGGGACTCTAGCCGGGAGGGCCTGTTGGGGAGGAACAGATGCTCCTTGTGCCTTGAAGGAGATTTGCTGGTTAGGGCCAAGCCAGCCCCTGGTGGCTTTTGCTATACTATTTCCCGGCTGGGCTGCCGATAGGCAAACAGGATAGGCAAGGTGAAACCAGGGGACGTGCCAGTCACTAGAGACAGCAGGGAAGAGCTGATGGAGCCAAGTTTCTGGGCATTTGATGCCAAGGGAGAGGTGGAAGCAGAACATAGAGAGGAATGGGCACACGTGTCCTGTGTGCCGCTTGTTGAGTCAGCCACAAGTGTGACAGCCATTGTGTGCCCCTGGGGGCAGTAGAGAAGACTTGCTATCCCCAAACAGGCTCAGCTTCATGAGGGTGCCACAGGCTCAGGAGGGCCCTTCCTTGGTTTAATGCTCTGCTGTTGCCTTGTGAAGTTCGTAAACTGTGAACAAGGAGCCTGAGTTTTTATTTTGCACTGGGCCCTGCAACTTCTGTAGCTGTTCCTAAGCCCAGACCCAGCCAGAAGTTGCAGCAGCAGGATAGTTGCTCTAACAGGTGTAGACAGTCTTACCTGTTCCTCAGGTGTCACTCACTTCTGTCCCGTTGAGACCTGAACGGCCAGTTCCCTTCCCTTGCTCTGCTTACCTCCCAAGGTGTTCTGTTCCTCCTCATCACTGCTCAGGCTTCTTTCAAGTCTACGGCATGGCAGGGGTGGGGGGAGGAGGAGGCAGCAGTGTCCGTCTGACTGTGTCCTCCCTCTGTCTCCCTTATCTGGGTGGTAGCCAGTGGGCTCTCCAGGTGGGATCCGAGCCTCTTCACTCCTGAGCTGTCCTTCCCCTCCTCCATAAGCCATGGTTAGCCACGGCACCTACTTCCTGTGCTGTCAGCTTGGGAACAGGTGGGTGGCTCCAGGTCTGAGTGAGTGCAGGGGAAGGGATAAGGAGGCACCGGGAAAGATGAATCCTAAGCCTGCTGCTGATCTTGGTGATATCTCTTTTGCCTGGTCCCCTCCAAACCAATTTCTTGCCTCCTGGACCCATGACCCTGCTGGAAGCCACCCTTTCTCCTCCCTCCTTCCATCATCAGCAAGAGATTGGCCAGTCCTAGAAGGCAAAGAAAGGCGGAGAAAGGCGGTCGTCATGTCTGTAGCCTGCTCCAGTCCTTGCTGTCAGCTCTGCCCACATATTGGAGCTGCTCTATAACCTTTCCGCACAGGCCTGTGCCCAACAGAACTGTTAGTCACAATACTTTCAAGCCCTGGACAGGAGTCCTAATGCCTAGGATTTAAAAACCAGTGGGCTATTCAAACTCATTTTGGTTGGACTTTGGCATGTACCTTTTGATTTTTAATTTTTAACTTTTTGGTGGTGGTGGTAGCAAATTTTCCATTCATTTTGGTATGGCTTAGGACTACAAGGGACTTTGCATTTCCTGAAGACATGGAGCATGTATCAGCTGCTGGAAGGATAAACTGGTTCGTCTCATAGAATCCAAATATATTGGAATGGGAAGTTGGCTTAGAGAACTTCTGGATCAGTTCTGTCTAATAGAGTATTCTGCAATGAGCCTGGCATGGTGGCACGTGCCTGTAATCCTGGCACTCAGGAGGCTGAGGCAAGAGGATTGCTGTAAGTTCAAGGCCAGCCTGGGCTGTACAGTGAAATCACAGCCAGCCTGAACTATATAGTGAAACCTTGTCTCAGAAAACAAACAATCAAAAAGAAATTTCCACAATGATGGGATGTTCTATGACAGTTCTGTCCAACGTGGTAGCCACTAGCCCCTGTCAATGAAATGTGTCAATGCAATGTGGCTAGCGTGACTGAGAAAATAAAATTTTTAATTTATTTAATTTTAATTAAAGCTTGGATGGCTGAGTATGACTAATGGTCATTAAATTGGATATTGCAGATTTGGGGTAGTGGTACTTATTTTATTGCCTTATTTTGTTAATGATTATAACATTAGCTACTTACTGAGAAATGACTGTGCCAAGAATTCTCCCAGATGTTTTAAAGATGTGGTCTTAACCTTCCCAGAAACCCTGGTATTACTCCAAAACCCAGAGACCTAAGGTAACTTGGTCCTGATCACCAGTGCTCCTACCTTGGAGACTGCTGGTCTCACCCCTTTCCTTAGGGACATTCTGTTATTTCCCATTGGGTGGCAGCTTTCTTCACAAGTTCTCCAGGTCCCTCCCATATCTCACTCTTCCTCTCTGGGATGCAGGATAGCTCACTAAGGACTGTCTCCATCACAGAGAGGGAAGGCCTGGTGGCTTTCCTGGACATGATCGTTTTCTGGCTTGTTCCACAGGTAACCCTTGTTCTGGGGCTCCCTTTGAAGCCTCCCTATAGCAGACAGTGATCTGGGGAGGTTCCTCTGCCCCCGGAGCCCTTGGTATGCTCCCCAAGTACACGGAAAGTTCCAGACTCTTCACTCCTGGCAGAAAGAGGTGTTCAGAGAGTCCCAGCATCCATCTGTGTCCCGGCTTGCCCCACGACTCCCAGGCTCAGACGGAAGATCAGCTGAGCCTTCCAGGCCTGAGGCAGACTGGGTCTTCCTGGGCAAGTGAGGAGCAACACTCAACCTCAGCTTTGCCATGATCTCACCTGCCTTGCCACCCAGCTCCCCATGCAGCCCCCCAGGTGGAGGCCCCTCCCTCCAGGAGCAGCTGTCCCAGCTCCTGCCAGCTGCTGCAGGTGATTTACTGCTTTTATCTTCCCCAGACAAAGCCTCCACTTAGTAGACTCTCACCAGAGTCCGACTTACTAGCAGGGGAGAGGAGGAGCAGATGGAAACAGCCCCCCACTCCGATTCCTGGTGAGAAGGGTTGAGGCTGAGCTCTGAGCCCTTCTGCCTCCAGATCGGGCCCTGCTCTGAGAACTGCTCCATCAGAGAGAGATTCAGGCCTATGCATAAGGTGGGGTCCAGCACAGCCATGATGAGGGCCCGGGTAGTGGGCAGTAGGTAGGCGGCTGCCCTCCCAGACCTCCGACCCAGGCACCTGTTGCTGCGCTGTTTATGGGGCCCCCACCCCACATCAGACCAGGTCTCCAGACCTGTAGTCCACAGATGTTACTGGGAAGAAGGCTTGATACTCCCATGGCCGCATTCTTGGAAGGGGACATTTCCTGCCAAAGCATGAAGCTCCCCCTTTCCTGGAGATGAAGGACTTGGGTCAGGTGAAACCAGGGAGAGAGGAGCTTTGCCTTGTTTCTCCTGTCACCATGGCTAGGGCAATGGCACCCTCCCCACCACGGGCCTTCCTCACTTCCCTCCCAGAGTAAGGACCAGACACTGCCTCCCTTTCCCCGTTGTCTGAGCTGGTGAGAAATTTGTGTTGTCTACTGAACAATGCATCCCTTAGTACCATTGTTTTACTGTTAAAATGAGGAGTCACGGGCATAACAGCTTGACTCTCTCAAATTGCTGGATCAGAAACAAGAAGGCATTGGTAGCTTTTGAGGCTGTGGAGGGAGAGCTATCGGCCCAGATTCATTACTCTCCAAATATTCACTTTGAAAAATTCCTTCCCTTGGTGTGGGCTGGGTGGTTCCCTGCTCTCCATGGGACACCAGGACCAGATCTGCTGAGTAGGAATGAGGAGAAATGGTTCTGGTGACCTCCTGCAGACCCAGAAGCAAACAGCTGGGCCGCCTCAGCCTCTGCAGGGCAGGGGTTTGGGATTCAGCTCAGACCTGGGGAAGAGGCATAGTTAACTGTTGCCCTGCCTGTCGCCCCAGGACCCTTTCCCTGCACTGTGGGGCTGGGCGAGGGAAGGGCTGGAGCTTTGTTTTCTGTGCTGCACCCAGCTCAGTCACTGGGGCTACCGAGGGCGGGAACAAAATGTGGAGCTGGCTGAGGGCAGCACCTCCTCTCCCCTTAGCAGAAAAAACCCAGGCGCTGTCAGTGTGAGGAGGGTGGGCAGCTTGAGAAGCTGGCTCCCCATGGAGGGACCGTGCCCCCCTTCCTGCTGGCGACAGCCTCTGGCTTGTCATAGGATGACAGTTCGGACCAACTACAGAGGACTGCGTGTTCAGGCAGCTAAAGTCAAGCCACCCCCTTGGGATTGGTGTTCAATAATTCATCAGCCAAAAGGGACACTGGCCAGGGGTTCTGATGGCTCCTGTGACTCACACTTAACCCCTTCGTCTCAGGGTCCCAAGAGGTGGCAATGTCATGGGCACTGGCAGGGAGACAGAGCAGGGCAGCCCTTTACCAGCCAATAGGAATTGCAATGTTTTAATAACTGGCATGGTTATGCTGACTATCTGTCCTGGTTATCGTAGTTTTTCAGAAGACAAATGGAATTCCATTAAGTAGAAGAATCAGCTAAAAGATAAGATGATTCAAGGTAGCATTGAAGACCAGCAGGGAGCTCCCTGCATGGCATGCTTATTCTCTGTGTCACTCACACTTACACACACCTGCGTGCAGTCTCTCCTTTGAGCAGGAGACCAGTGCCTGACTGAAGACACAGTGCCCTCCCGCCCTTACCCTGCACCATAGGGTTTCCCATCTCCTGTTGTAGCAATGGGAGACCATGGAGAACTTGGGATGGTGGCAGATATCTGTAATCCCAGCCGCTCAGCAGGTGAGGCCAGAGGATTACAAGTTCCTGGCCAGTCTGGGCAACTTGGCAACCCTGTGTCAAAATAAAATAATCAAATCAAATAAAAAGGCCTGCGGATGTAGCTCAGTGGTAGAGCACTTGCCTGGTGTGCAGGCAGGGGCTCTGGTTTCAGTCCCTAGTAGAGAGAGCGAGCGAGACAAAGACAGAGAGACAGACAGGCAGGCAGACACACACACACACACACACACACACACACGCACACACACATGCACACACACACAGCATGGAAACCTGGAAACCCAGGGCAGGGGCGGGGGAAGAGTGCAGTGTGAGACAGAAGGGCATGGACTGGAAAGAAGGAAACATGGGCCAGCTCCCCATGGTGGCCCCTCTGCCTGTCCCCAGAGGTAGTGCTCTTTGCTGTCTGAGGTAGCCCTGAGCTGGGGCCGAGTCCCCTGGCATTCCACAGCAGGCGAAGAAGGTGTGTTTGACCCTTTGGGTCGGAGGTGGGGGCTGTGAGGATGGGCATAGCCCGGCAGGAGAAGCGGCAGTGCAGGCCTTGTTTCCTGGACACTCAGCTATTTGGCTTGCATTTTAGGGTGTTCCCGACTTACCTGGGGGAGCACACCTATTCCTGCCAATTTGGAAGTAACTGTAGCATCAAAGAAAGGGATGGGACAAGGGCAGAGAAGAAACGAGAGCCAGTAACCAGGCCACATGAGAGTGGCTTGCAGCTGGTCCCCTTACCTGGGGAGCTGATGTTTTGATCTGCAGATTGCACAAAGAGGAGAGGCAGTGTGAGTGTGTGTGTGTGTGTGTGTGCGCGCCCGTGTGTGTGCACTCAATACCTAGAGGTGCTGCCCTGGCCCCAGCCCCCTTGTCTCCTTTTTGTGGCTGCCATAGGTGGGAAAACAGAAGCTTCTGAGGGGAAAGTTGACTAGAAAAATGTATTTTCTCCCAGAAATGGCTGGGGGAGCTCTGGGAATGTGGCACATCAAGAGGTTGCAGATATAAAGCTAGCTAGTTTTTAATTGGGGTAGGATGCTGGGGCAGGAAAGTCGCCCTGATACTAATGATGAGATCCAGAGGAGAAGGAGGAGGGGAGCAGGAGGCTGCAGAACCCTTCCCTGAGCATGGACCGTCTTGGCTTGCTGGGAAGTTAAGATGTGGGAGGAATGAGCTACCACCAGACCTGCTTCCCACCCACCCTGCAGTCCTCTGTCCACCTAATGAGCTGTAATAGCAGAAGCCAGGGTGTCCTTGGGCTGGGGAAGCCAGGCCAGGGCCAATTCCCTGTCAGCAGATTCTCAGGAGCTCTGGCAATGAAGCAGCTTGGCACAGGGTAGATAACCAGGAGGGGCCCAGAGGACAGAAAGGGTGCAGAGTATTTCTCTTGTTCTTCAATATTTATCGCCATGGGAGCCCTGGGCATCCATCCTGAGGGTGCATGTGCACACATGTGTGTGTACATGTGTGCAAACAGGCATGCCTGCAAAGGGTCATGAAGGCCCTGGCCGATTTTGCTGCTTTTAAATGTGTAGTGCCAGGTCCCCTGCGTGTGGATGGTGAGGACGTCTTGAGCCGAAGAAAAGCCCCGGTGTGATGGAGAGGCAGGCCCGGAAAGTGGAGAAGCTGTCTCTTTTCTTGGTAGCAGATTGGCCTTGGCATCTCTGGAATGCCTCTTCCCGGCCCCCAGCCCCTGCCCCAGATACAGCCTCCCCACTCAACCTGTGTTTTTCATAGTGTAGCCCCTGCACCTGGCATTTTTCTTCATTTTTTTCAAGCAGGATGATCATGGCCATTATGTCTTATGCACAAAACACTGCATATTTTTTAAGTTTGCAGCCATTAGTTCGAATTAGAAGGTACCTCATTGGCACGAGAAAACTCCAGGCCAAAGGAGTGAGGTCACACTGCTAATTCATGCTGGCTCTCATGCTGAAAGCCTGGTCCTGCCAAGTCCTCTCTGCTGATGACACTGCTGCCAGGGCCACCTTGTATGTCCAGTGGATAAGTGACCACTACTTGGTGACCTCATAGCTTAAGGGTTCTCCAGCCCCCACCACAAAATCTCCTGCCTGGGTTTTCCCTTTTTCTTGGGTAGAATTTGAGAGGTTTGTTCGGGTCGGAATTTATACCCATTTGTCCTTGAGAAATGGAAGCCTTTTGATATCCCTAAAGGAAGGAAAGATGAATGAGAAAACTGATTGCCTATGCTTGTTTCCCTTTATAATATTCTCCACCTGGTAAGTTCTTCTTGCCATCTAACCTAAAATGAAAATATATAGTACCATGCAGTTTAGTGGTTGAAGGTGGAAAAGAAGAACCCTAGACTGCCAGAGAGGCAGTCTGGTGTTGATTTAACCCTGAGGATTTCAGAGCTCTCTGTGAGCAGGGGAAGCTGTTGAGCCTCCGTTCTTCCTATTCCCTGGTGCTGTCTGCTCTGGGCATAAGAGAAGTAATTTAACTTGCAACTTAAGCAAAGGCTGTGGGAGGCCCCTGAGCTCAGCTTGAAGAGAAGGGGGATATTTTTGCTTCCTAGAGGAAGAAAACTCATTTTCCCACTGCACCCTGCCCACTCCTCCTCCCACTCAGATGAGCTTAGTTGTCTTCCCCTCCTAATGAAGATGGATCAAAGCCAAGCTATGTATTCCGGGGGGAGCCAGGCAGGGAAGCCGAGTGAGGGGCAGGGGGCAGAAACAGGGCTTGGCTCATGGAGAGGAAGTAATTAATTTTAAGAGAGAGCTAAGATAGGAAAGCTCTTGATAATAGAATATCAAAGTCCAGATGCAGGTGGCTAAAAATTAAATCAGACCATGGAGAATTTCTTTTATTCATGCATTCGCCCATCCAACAAATATTTATTGAGCACCTACTGTACATAAGCAGGGACCTCATCAGGAGGACCCGCAGTCCATAACCACAGTAGGGCACTAAAGACAAGAAGAGTGCAATCCGAAAACTGAGGCTTCCTATCACCACAATAAATCATTTGCAAGAGTCCTACTAAATGGCTGAATATATTGACCTTTTGGATTTAGGATTAGCTGTTTAAATATCAGCAGCTGTTGGCCCCAGTTATTGCCTACCAGCTTGTCCCTTAGTGGGTTAAATAATATTGTCCATTTGCTTTTCTGTTCACTGATTGCATCGTTCCCTGACCAAGTTCCGCCCTTGATTCAGAAAATTAGATTAGCCTCTCCCTTTCAGTGTCTGTTGTGATATCACAGAAGTACCATGGCAACAGTCTATGATGTCAACAGCTTGCCTGATGCTGCTAAAAAGAACCACATTGGTCAGAAAGGGATCTGTCATGTGCAGACAAAATGTAATAATATAGAACCAGAGGAACTGAAATTTGATATTAAAAAAAACCATCTTGGCAGTGTAAGATAACAGTGGGCCACCGAGGCATTTCTGAGGGCTGATGAGAGAGCAGGCTTTGGCCAGAAAGGGGGCAACGGACAGGTGACCTTCAGAAGGCCTTGCAGTTCAAGGACCCTAAGATGTGGAGGACACTGAGGAGCGGAGAGATTTGACTGGCTTTGGACCCTGGAGAACTTAGGGGAATTAACATCAATGCAGACTCCTTGCTCCTGAGCAGACCTGACAGTTACCAGCTGGAATTTATCATCTTGCATCTGGAAGATTTGCAGCAATAAACACACAGTGACCCCCTCTCAAGCCCCGTTTGCTCCCCTCTGCTTTCCTTCCATTTCATCCGAGCAAAAGAGCTTGGTCTTCGCCATCAGCTCTGATGCTACAAGATCCACGCCCATCCAGACTCTGCCTTGGCGGCATCCGGCTCTCTACCAGTGGGACCACTGCACTCAAAGGGCAAGCGAGCTGCTGCCCGGTCTGTGGGGAGGGTGGCAGGGGGCTGATCGCCAAGATACTTCATGCATTACGCTCCTGTCTATACAGAAGGCTGGTCAGGCTGAGAGACGAGAAAGGAGACTTCTTTAATCTCATCTCAGCGGCAGCCGCAATAATAGCACATGAACTCGGAGCTTCCTTTAACTCTTGTGCCCACAGGCTCTGAAGAGTCTCTGGAAAGCAAGTTCCAGAGCCTGTGTCTGGGGTTGGCAGCCAGGGAGGCAGGAGCACCGTCTCTCTGCAGGTCGGGCTGGCATGAGTTCCTGCCGTGCAGATGGGAATGCAGCCCTGTACTCCTCCACCCACCCAGCTACTCCGTGTCCTTAGCTCAGTGAGGTCGGTCGTACTACCTGGAAGTGGCACACCTGCTCCGTGCATGCCTGTCTCTCCTTTTCTGCATTTTCTCCTTGGGAGTCTGAACCAGAAGGCTGCTTTCCCCTCCTTGCTTATTCCGCCTCCAGCCTTCTGACCGGGTAGCATTCTGGCTGAAAGCTAGGAAGTTACAGGCCCAGTAGGGCACCCGGGTGACCCCCACTAGCACACAGCAAGAGCCCCCTCCCTGTTCTCCAGTGCCAGAGCCAGGAAGAGGAGGCAGCCAGCAGTGTCCTTTCTACCACTCGCCTGCATCTCTGCCACAGCATGTAGGGTTGGACCGGAGGACTTACTTCTCCGAGGGATGGTAGCAGCCGGGTGGCTGGTGGGTCCGCTGAGACTGCCGAACTGGGGACCGAGCTGCCAAAAAGATGTTGAAGTTTCGGGCTGATCGCCGGGTCAGGTAGGGATTCCTTGCATAGACTGGAAATCAGAGCAGGCTGAGCTGGCCCTCATCCTCTTGGGATCTGGGGGCTTTTCGGTGAGGGGTCTGCAGGACTGACCTGGGAGGCGGGCATAGTTAGGTCAATGGCTGCTGCATTGCAGTGCCTGGGAAGGGAAAGCTGTTTTGAAATTGGTAGCGCCGGGAGAGAGGGAGGACGTCATTTGTAGGGGTTGCTGGGTAGGAGGCTCTAGGGCAGGGAGTAGACTCGAGATGGCTGACGGCAGAGTATGCATGGCTCTCTGTGTGTCTGTGCGTATCGGTGTCTGCAGGGGGCTCCTAGCAGTGCAGAGGGGTCTGGAGGGGCAGAGCAGGGTGGGAGGGGATGGGTGTTCCAAGCCAGCAAGCAAAGGAAAGAGCACGGCACCTCAAAGACTTTAGTTGTCACAAACTACCCGCCCCCCAGACCTCTGGGGGAGCAGAGCCAGAGACAAGGGTAACCGGAAACAAATACCCTTCCTTGATCCTCTGATTAAATGAAGAAGGGCATCCTTATTGGGAGGGTGTGGGACTATAATTTGGGAAGGGGGAGTGATTATCAGTATGCTAGAGTTAACTCAGGCCCTCGGACACAGGTCAGATTTCGGGTCCTGGGTGTCAAGCCCAGGCGGTAGTCACTGCCTGCTGTGTTTCTGTCCCCTATGTCTTTGGATTAGATCTGAACAGGACTGGTTTGGAAGCAGGAAAAAAAAAAACCCTTTGATATTATCTTTAGCTTCAACAGACAGCTTGAGGGCTGAGATGTGGCCTGGGCTATTGAAAGAAAATGTCCAAAAGGTTAATTTCACCTCTCCCCTGTGGTGAAAGGGACCAAGCTAAGATCTTCCTCTGGCGGGCCTGAGGCGGGTCGAGCAGACAGCTGGTCTTTGCTGTGGGTGCTTCGGTGGCCCCCTCTCAGCAGTCCCTGTCCCCCTGGTTGCTCCTAGGGTCAGCTGGAGCCTGCTCTGGGCTTTCCCAGTTTTTCTAAGAAGGGTGGGAGACAAGGACCTTGGAACTCATCCAGCCCCCCGTAGACTGGACACTTGAGCCTCCTACGTTCTTGCCAGGCGGTCCTGTCACACGGCTGTGACTTGTGCCTTAGACCCACGGCACCAGCCGCCCTCCCATGTCCCCTGGGAGGCCACAGGGAACTAGCCTGACATTCAGCAGCCAGAAGAGCCTCAGCACCCTCCCCAAAGGAGCCTCCATGTCCCACTCTCTGTCTGCCTCTGTGTCCCCCACCCCTGGTTCCTGCTTCTCCTGCTTCCAGGCAGGCTGTCCTCAGAACACCCCACCCACTGCTGGCCACAGCAAGCCTTAATTACATCCGACCATTCAGCCAGCGCTGACCTTGGTGCCTGACAGCTCCTGAGGTCTCCGTGACCTGGAGACAGAAGACCCCGGCCTAGGAGCCTAGGAGCGTGGCTGTGTCCCAGCCCAAGCTCAAGGGTAGAGTTTCATTTAAAGAAAGAGATAAAGCATAAAGCAGGAGAGACAGAGTCCAAGGTCACCAGAGAGTTCTTTCAGCAAATAATGAGGGAGCATTTTTTGTGTGGTGCTCCGGCAGGCACTGTCACACTGTCACACGCACGCTGTTGAACTTGCAGGTGGACAGCCCACCCCACCCTCCCACCTTCACCTAGGATGACCACTAACCGAGTTAGCTAGTGGCTGTTGGAGCCTGGGGTCTCTAGTAAGTGTTTACACCGACTGGTAAAAGGGGACCGAGGTCATTTCTTCTTCCCCAACCTGGGCCTGCAGCTGCTTCTGCTGCGGCCTACTTCTCCTTGTCCCCACCAGAGGACAGACGTGCTGCTTCTCACATGCTCACGTGTGCCTGTCCCGGCCCCAGGTCTGTCTTCCCTTTGGATTATGTGTCTGCCTTCTGCACCGGTACCACCATCTCTCCCTCTTTTCCCTCTCCAGCCACAATGAAAGACGGAACACATTCCGGCACCCAGTGACGGGCCAGGTCCCACAGGAAAACAAAAAATTTGACTTGAAAACGTAAGTGTGCCCTTCGCCTAGCTGTCTGGTGTTTTTGTCTATCCCCACCCCATCCCACTGCCACTGTGGAGCTGGCATGGGGCGGAATAGCGAGGGAAGGAAAGAATGGATCTAGAGTCACTGGCCTCATTCCGGGCGCACAAGCTTCTGGGTCCCATTGCTTCACACCCTCACCTACCATTTCTGGGACTGGCAGACACAGGTGGACCCTTTGCATGGTTTGAACTGTAGGAGTCAAAGCCAGGTCTGAGGTTGGCGCAGCGCCAGGGGCCTCTGCAGGCAGTGCAGAGGGAATGTGACGGAATCACAAGCGCTCATTCCTCTTACTCATCCTCTAATGTGGATCCTGCCTCACCGAATGAAAGGAGGGAGAAAAAAGGAAAAGGATAATTCATTGACTCTTGTAAGCCACTCAGACATTGTGAGCTTAAAATTAGAAGGACAAGAAATTCCCAAGTCCCAGAACATAGACTTTTTAAGTAAATTGGCAGAAAAGAAAGAGGAGGATGTCTGGAATTGCTGGCATTTAACCCCAGAAGGGATGGAAAGTTGCTATGAGGGCCTCTGGGTGGCCCCAGGGGATGGAATTCTGTGCTGATCTGGAACAGTGGGTGGCAGGGTGGGTGGGGAAGAGGGACGGGCTTTTCCTGTTGCTTCTTGGCTCTGACTCATGTCTTTCCTCCCGTCAACCTGAAAACAGATTGGCCTTGGACATGTCCAATAAAGCAGGTGGGAAGCGGCCTGCTACCACGAACAGTGACACAGCCAACCACAACATGGTGTCTGAGGTCCCTCCGGAGCGGCCCAATGTCCGGGTGAGTCCAGCCCTCAGGGCAGTGTCAGACGGGAGACAGCTTCGGTGCAGTTTAGTGGGATGCTGGGGACTCCTAGGAAATCCTCGCAGCAGAACCGTACGGAAGACTGGCATCTAGACTGGGCCTCTGGTACTCTCAGTCCTGTTAGCGTTTGGGGCTGGATAGTTCTTGGTGGTGCTGGTCTGTGTTGCCCAGTGCAGGATGTCCACCAACATCCCTGACCTCTGACCCACTAGAGGGCAATAGGACCCCCCATTCCAGTTATGACAGCCAAAGTGTCTCCAGACATTGTCAAATGTCCCCTGGGGAGAGAGTGACCCTGTTCTCATTGAGAGCCACTGATCTAGGGTTCAGTGAAAGAAGTCTCCTGGGAAGGCCATGGGGATTAAGTTGGAGGTGGGGGAGAGCTCGCGCGGAGGAAGTAACCCAGGGAGAAATGTTAGGGGGAGATCCAGCAGGATTGGGGCTGAAAGTGTCCTTTGGGTTTTGGAATAATATGGCACGTGGTAAACAAGCTGGAGAGGGTTAAAGAGGGGGAGGAGTAAAACTTCCCTTCTTAGAAATCAGGCAAAGATGGCTATAAATTCATATCATGGAGTATTCTCCAAAAATTAAAATGCCATCTTAAAAACATGATTCTGCAAGTTTCAGAATATGAAAACTGTATCACTTATGTAAAATGCGCAAACATGAAAAGCAGTGCTACCTATTTATAGACGCATCTGCAGTACAAGTGTCCGTCCAACCATGGGCAAGGAGACTAATTTTGGGTCAGTGGTTGCCTCTAGGGAAGAGAAAGGTAATGGGGTTGGAGAGAGCCTCAAAGGAGGTTTTGCCTCCCCTTGCGTTGTCTTACTAGGGAGAAAAACCAGGAAAGAGATGATTATTATTTTATTCTCTGCTTTTCTGAAATGCTTGAGGTATTTCAAGAAGGTATTTTTAAAAACTTTTTATTTTTTTCTACTTTTTTTTTTGGTACTGGGGATTGAACTTGGGTCCTTGCTCTTCTGCAGCAGGTGGTGAAACCACTGAGCTAAATCCCTGGCCCAAAAGCTTTTTATTTTTTAAATAGCATGCAGTACTTGCACATATTCATGGGGTTCAGTGTGGGGTTCAGTGTCGTAGTTCAACCTGCGCATAGAGCATGCACTGATCAAATCGGGGAAGTTGCCTTTTCCTTGTCCTTATCATTTTTTTATGTTTGGAGGCTTCGAGCTCCTCTCATCTAGGTCTTCATAAAATACATAGCAGGTTGTTGTGAGCTGAAGTCCGACTGTGAAGGAAAATGGGGAATTGGGGCCTGGAAGCTACATTTGCAAGATGGAACAGGTTTGTTGGTTAGCTGGCGGCATGAGAAGTAGCAGGTTCAGGAGCAGAGGAGGACGGCTGTCCACACTTCGTTGGGGACAGGAGCCAGATGCTGTGCTCTTAGCCTAGATTCGAAAGGGGCTCCTCTTCCTGAGGTGCATTTAAAAAAAGATATGGGGGGGGCCGGGGATTTAGCTCAGTGGTTTCACCGCCTGCTGGCAAGTGCAAGGACCCAAGTTCGATCCCCAGTACCAAAAAAATAAATAAATAAAAATAAAAAACAAAAAAAGATATGTGAAGTTGAGATGGGTATCAGAAATTGAAGACATCCCTGCCTGTGTCCCTGACTTTTGCAGGAAAGGAGCAGGTATAGGGTGGAGAGCAGGTTGGGGAAAGAGGAATGGTAGCCAGTGAGGGACATTGCCCTGTAATTTCCCAGGTGTAGTTGGGAAGCTATGGTGAGGCAACGAGGGGCCGGCAGGGGACAGAAAGGTGAGAGGAACATGATACTCTGAAAGCAGAGAGGGACTTCGTTTGGGACTTGCATACCCTTGAGGGGGTGATGGTGAATCTGTGGATTTTTACTAGTAATGTGCGGAAAACAATTCTGTTTCCTCTCTGGGCTTCTCTCTATAAGTATTTACTAAGTACTGGTTATGGCTGGACAGCTTGCTGGCTCTGTTGACCAAGTGATGAGCAAAACAAAGTCCCTCCCCGGGAGGAGCACATGGTGTAGTGAAGGAGACAGAGGTGGTAGACTGCACAGCCCCAAGCAGGGCTGACGGCTCGGGGACATCCTGGAGGTTTCCAGGGAGAGGGGAGTCTGCACTGCACTGTGAAGGATGGGCTGGGAGTTGTGGGTCGACAGAGGTAGATGCCCTGCCCAGCGAGGGGAGGCCGGCAGAGGCATGGGAGAGTGGGAGAGAAGCTGAGGGCAGGGTGCCTTCTACCTGCCCTTGTGTGCTGTGCTGGGAACTTAGACCTGTCCTCAGTGATGAAAGCTGGTAAGAAATTTTAAGCAAGAGAGAGGCATGGTTATAATGTGCATTAACAAAAGCACCTTCATTCATTGGAGATTCAGCAAGAAGAGATGAGGCCCTGCAAGAAAACCACAGAAGCAAGGACAGATCTGAGCCGTGTTCAGGAGATAAACTCCGGCTGGGGCTGTAGTGCAGTGGTAAAGCACTTCCCTAGCATGCACAAGGCTGAAGGTTCAATCCCCAGCCCCGCAAAACAAACAGGCAAACAAAGAAATGCAAAATAATAAAAGTTTGGTTGAAGTCCACCAACACTTCAGAGCAGAAGACGGGAAGACAGAAGGAGCAGCCAGCAGTGGAGGTTTTGAAAGGAAAACAGTAGCGTGAACCAGAAGAGGGTGGAAAGTTAACAGTGCTGGTGCTTCAGAGTGGCCTTAAGTCCATGCTGTGGAAAGAGCCATTTCAGAATGAAGGAGAGCAGGTTTGGCGTGGGGGGAGGAAGAGAGCCTAACCTGAAGAGGGAGGGAGGTGGTTCTGCCCACCCTTACGTGGGCAGAGGGTGGGGAAGTGTGGGAGAGACAGACGCCTGCAGACAGACCGCCTGGAGAGGGCCAGCTGGGGAGAAGCAGCCATTGGTGAAGGGCACACTGCAGACAGATGTGAAGGAGATGGTCAGGGAGGCAAAGTCTCAGAGGAGATGGCGGGCCCAACGTGCCATCCTTGGAAAGGAGGGTGGCACTTCTTCTGGCATTGAGGGAAAGAGACAGAGATAGCTGCTGAGGAATGTAATTTTCTAGGTAAAAGGGTGTGAAATTGGGGAAATGCGTGTCTGATAGCTTCAGTTTCTCTGTGGGGAAGCTGGGTCCACGTGGGGAGTGGAGAGGCTGGGGAGGTTGGAGGCTTCGAACAGGTGGTGCGGGTGGGGTGGAGCTGCTGTTTTGGCTCGGCCAGCTGGGGTCTGCAGCCATGCATCTGCAGTGACCTCATCGCTACCGCAGTGTAACTTTTTTTTCCCCCTCCAGCAGCACCGTAATCTGGCTGTTAGTACAGGGAGGGTGGATAATTTGATTCATTCGGAATATTGGATTTCAGAGACGATGAAACAGCAAGACAATGGATGGGGTTTGAGTCAGCCTTTGGAGGGTAACAACTAGAACCTGGAAGTAGCTGATGGCTCCAGAAAGAAAGGGAAAGGTGCAGGAGCGAGGGATCTCAGCGAAGTAGAAAAATGGGGAAGTTGAGTGGTGATGGAGGGAGGAAGCCCAGAGGTTAGAACAGTGATCAGAAATGGGGACTTGAGACTTGAAGGTGTTGCAAGGTGGCTTGGAGGCTAAGCTGTGGCCCCAAGAGTTGAGGACGTGGGGTTGTAGACAGTGGGGACACTGGACAGGCACCGTCACGAGCAGTGAGATTCACACAGTGATTCCAAGGTTGATGAGAATAAAGAGGCTAGCAGAACCCTTAGACTCCAAAAGAATGGTCTAGAAGCTGCTTGTGATGAGAAGGGAGGCCGGGCAAGGGAGCTTCAAGGAAGGCAGACTTTTCCCGAGTGTGGAAGAATGGCATTGTCTACGGCCCTGAGGAGCCACAGGCTGCCGAGGACGGAGCAGGGCTCAGAGAGCAGGTGACGCAGTCCGCTCACTCGCAGGTGCACGGATGCCCGAAAGTGCTGTGATGAGAGTGCACAGGGTGGAGGGTAAAGGAAACCTCGGCCAGGAGTGAAATGAGAAATCCTATTTTCTTCTTAGACATACCTGAGTTAGTAACAGATTCAAGATTCACCCCTGGGCCTCAGCGTGAGGCCTGGGGCTGGGGCTCCGGGGGACCGTGCTTGCCTAGTGTGCCCAAGGCCCTGGGATCCATCCCTAGCACAGGAGAGGGAAAGAGAGGAAGACAGAGAGGGAGAGACAGAGACAGAGAAACAGCCTCTGGGGAGCTCCCTTGCAGCTAGAGCAGGAGGAGGGGGTGAAGCACGGCCAGCTTCTCTCTGCCTCTCTAGGCAACTCGGGCATCCCGCAAAGCCATCGCCTTTGGCAAGCGCGCACACTCCATGAAGCGGAACCCCAGTGCCCCCGTCACCAAGGCAGGCTGGCTCTTCAAACAGGTGAGGCCACCTTGCCACTCCTCCCCCCGTAACCACCTCTCTGCTCATGGCTTTGTGGCTCCCCAGTGTTGACGGCACAGCGTGTACTTTTCGGAATGTCCTCCCATTGTCTCTGGGAGTGAGTGTCCTCGTCATGTAAAGCCTTCTCAGAGTCACACAGAATTATCAGGGTGTCAAATGTGGGAGTCCCAGTAGCTCCTGAGGGGCAAACGCAACAACAATGAAATGGTGCTGGGTCATTCTTGGCCCCTCTTGCTATGGTGGGGGTGGGTGTCCCCTTCAAGCCTGGGGGTCCCCCAGCTCACCCCGGGTTAACCTTGCCATGCCGCTACCTACCCTCTTCTCACCCATTTGGGCTCATTTCTTGTCCCTGAAACTCAGGGGTGATGCACCACGTGTTGGTAGCAGGGTTGCGACTGGAGGTAGGATGTGTGTTTAGTTGGGGTGGTGCTGTCCTCCCTGTACGCGCCTCCAACCCGCTGCACACCCAGCTCCCAGCCCCACATCTGTGTCTCCATGTGTCCTGCAGGCCAGCTCCGGGGTGAAGCAGTGGAACAAGCGCTGGTTCGTGCTGGTGGATCGCTGCCTCTTTTACTACAAAGGTGAGCTTTCCTGGGGCCGCCATGCCGTCCCATCCTGCCTTGGCACTGTGCCCTGCTTTGGGTGGGCATCAGCACAGAGGTCTCCCCACGGCGGTTCCTGGCACCAGTGGGGCATGGTGCTCACTCACAGTCACTCATTCACTCAGTTGCGAGTCAGCAGTGTTTACTGATGCCTACAAGGTGTCAGGCAGAGTTCTGGATCCTGGCGTGGGGAAGACAGTAGCATGAAGAGGAGGGGCCACTAGTCACTAACAGCAAGTTTGGGTGTTAATCTTCTCCTGTCCCATGGGAGTGCATGATCAGTCCCCAGAGGCGAAGTTTTTGCCAGTTTTGTTTGCTGCAGAGTTCACAGCACCCAAAGGAATGTGCAGTGCACAGTGGATGTCCAGCTGACACCAAATAAGTGAATGACCCCTGCTTCCACCTCTCCTCACCCCCACACTCACCCCTAGTCCCTCCTACCCTCAAGAGGAGGGCAAGATCGGGGAACTGGTGCAGCCTCCTCTGGGCAGTTACTGTAAAATGTACACAGTCACATGTCCAGGAGGCACGGAAGGCAGAGCAAAGGCTGCTGACAGTAACGGTGGCCTCCTGGCAGGCCCTGGAGCCGGGGGAAGAGGTGAGAGGATAAGGAGAGACTGAGGCAATGAACTAGAAGCAAGAGAAGCTCTTTGCTCCACTCCCTTGCCCCTGCCTTCCTCAGGCCTCCTCAGAGCAGTTTGGTGAATTATTAACTTTGGCAAACAGAGGTTGTACCCGGTGTTCCTGGGCCCTCAATTGCAGCCAGCTGAGCCCTAAGGTTAGACGTGAAGAAGGGGCTGAAGATGCTGGGCCAGGGTGCAGGAAAGCCCAAGCCTGGGGGAGGAGAATCTGGCCAGCCCAGGCCCAGGTGCTGAGCCTGGACTGCCCTGGAGCAGGTGGGACGGGACTGGGAAAAAGCCCTGAGCCTGCAGGCACAGGGCAAGATGTACTGCAAACAGGGTCACTGCCTGCCACTTGGTGGCCTCGGAGCAGCCCTCAGCTTGGTCCTTTTCCTGTTGCTGGGCAGCTTATCAAGGACAGAAGTTTGTTTTGGCCACGGTCCTGGAGAATGGGAAAGCCGAGGGCCCGGCGCTGGCTGCTGCTTGGGCTCCGGGGAGGCCTGGGCCACCTCACCTCTCGGCAGAAGCAGAAGGACAAGTGGGTGCATGCAGAGAAAGCAAAACCCGAGGGCAGTGTTGCCTTATAGCCACTCCCCTGGAGGAGCCCGGGCTGTGAGGAGGATCTCACCCCTCTTTAAACCCCGCCACCGCTGACCCCTGCTACTTTGGGAATCTGATTTCAGTCTGAGATTTTCATGCAAACCGTGGAACCCCCTGCACACTGGCCTGTACCCTCCAGGCAGAGCACCATTTCCTCTCGAGGACGTCAGCTCCAAAACAGGACTTTCAGAGTCCCTGGCCCAGGAACAAATGGCAATCCCAGAGGAGAAGCGAGGGCCTGGCAGTGCCGCGCGTTTGTCCCCCACCTGTTCCATAGAGCACCCTGCCCTGTCTGGCCTCCTGGTGACAGCTGGGCTGACTAGCTAATCCTTTAGGCTCCTGTGGAGAGCCAGGATGAATTATGAAACAGCCCAGTTGTTAGCTGAATCCTGGACGACAGGGCTGGAGTGCCACACAGGAGCGTACTTTCCTGAGGGAGAGCAGGGGCCTCTGAGGGTCTGCAGCAGGCTGCTGGGTAACCCAGAGGAGCCAGGGAGTGGAAGAGGGCGGGTGTCCTCACCTGTGTCCCATCTATGCCCCTGCAAAAGTGTGGCTGGAATGGTCCTGTCTAGAAGATATGATAGAGGTCAAGAAGGCTTGCTTTGCAGTCATGCTTCTTGGGTTTAAAGACCAGTTCCACTGCTGACTACTGAAGGGATCTTGGACAAATTCCTTAGCCTTTCTGTGTCTTCAGTTCCTTGCTTGTCATATGGGGGTAATAGCAGTACCTCTCCAGGGAGTAGTTGGGAGAGTTGAGTCCAGTAAGACGTTTGACTTATACCAGTGTCTGACACAAGGTGAGCACTCCCAGAATGTCAGCCCTGAGTGTGTATTTGTGCCGTAGAAGAACACAAACACCTGGAACGGGGGAGATCCTACTCCTCTCTTCATGACCTCTCTACAGTCCGGTGTCTGAAACAGCGTTCACGGGGTCCCCCACCCCCAACCCCAGGAGTATGCCTGTGGCCCCGGTGTGTAAGCAGCTGCAAGTGGCATCGGGAATCACATGTGCGCACTTCTCTGGGCCTCTTTCCCTGGCAGATGAGAAGGAGGAGAGCATCCTGGGCAGCATTCCCCTCCTGAGCTTCCGGGTCGCGGCTGTGCAGCCCTCGGACAACATCAGCCGGAAGCACACATTTAAGGTCAGTCGGGTCTCCTTTCTGGAATGCTGCCAGGGACGAACCCCATGCATGAGGGGTCAAGGGCGTCTCCCTAAGGAATCCCAAGTGGCAGTGGGGGGGAGGGCTTAGGCAGTGGCCCCTGGGCTCAGTATGGGTTACTTGAGGCCCCCTGAGGACCCCAAGGTGGGTGCTTCCCCTGAGTGGGCCAGGAGAGGTGCACCTCAATAGTGGTTTTCACACTGGGCCTCCTGCCCAGGACCTGCCCCTGAGAAGTCCCTCTAGGCAAAGGCAGGAATGTGGCTGCTGGGGTTCTGAGATCTTTTGGGGAAAGGACTTCTCCTCACCTTGGGCCCAAGGAACTGGACGCCTGATGCTCAAATTTCAGTCTTTAGAGAAAATTAGGAGTTGCATTTCATTCTGATTTGAGCAGCAAACTTTGTATAGACAACAGTTAGAGAGGACAAGGGCCCAGGAAAATGGGACTCACTGCCTACTCAGTGTCACCTCCTCAGAGGCCCCGGGGAACCACCCAGCAAAGGCCTGCCTGCAGCTGGCTCATCCTAGGCCAGTGTTTTTCCACCTTTAAAAATTCATGACCCATTAAAAACTATAAAAATCCCATGCCCTTTTTGTATTTTGTGCTGCAAAAGCCATAGGTTTCTTTTTGCTTTCCAAATATATAGCATCAACTATGCATTTTCTTAGGACAAAGCCCTCCCTCCCTCCCTCAGTTGAGAATTGCTGTCCAAGTCCCTTAAAACCAAAGCTGTGCTGTTAGATAGGTCCTGCAAGTCACAGCAGTCCAGGAGCTGGGGTCCTAGGGCTCTTGCTGCCCAGATGGGGTCAGCTGGCTACAGAAGAGAGGTGGGAGCATGCACAGGTCCTGCCGTGGGGAACTAGAAGGGGCTTATTTGCCACATAATTAGTTTCCAGCCTCCCAGGGTCTTGTGTGGCAGAGGTGTGAACAGAACGAACAATTAATAAAACTCTGACTCCGGGGAGCGGGATTCTAGCTGGGGAAATGGGAACAGGCTGTTTAACCAACAAAGGGTCCTACCTTACAAGCTACAATTACACACCCACACCCCATCAAACAGCCTGGCTCCCCCTCCCCACCAGACCCGTTAGAGACACACACCCCGGCTTGGAGCAGGGCCAGATGGCAGCGTCAGACAAACATCTCCGAATGATAACGCGGCACTGCCCCAAAGCCAGAGGTCAATTCTGTGCCTCGGAGCCCTCAGCTGCAGCGCCCACCTGTCCCTTGTCCGGGGTGGCACTGCCCCTTTAAGGCCCGGCTCTGTGGCCCACAAAGGGTTCTGACTGTGGCTATTCAGCTGCCCTTCCCCAGGGAAGGGAGGGAGCTGAGACAGACAGACTGGAGGCTTGTCTTGCTGTGACCACCAAGCAAAACTCTTGGATGGCGACCAATAAGGAGCCAGGAACTGTTCTGCCTCGGGTGCCGCTGAATGCTTTAACCTCTCCTAACCCACACCTTCTGGATTCTCTGGCCCCTTCCCTCCCACTCCCCATCAATGGCCCTGTTTCTTCCCAGGCCCTCTGCCTTCCCCTGTCACAAACACGTGCTCCTGGGCCTGTGTTGGCTCCTTGTTTCCTGTGGCATGTTTTGCCCCAGTGTGACCGTGAGCTCAAGTGCAAGAGCATGCCTGGGCCTTTCTTGTGCCCGGTGCCATGCACCAGTGAGCTATGCACACAGACTGCTTGCCGGATGTTCTGAATCAGTGGCTTTATTTGCTGCCCACTCCCCCCACCCAGGACATGCTGCCATCCTCCCGTGCCTCCTGCCCCGCTCCCCCCATCAGCCTGTGTTTTCCACCAGAGGGCTCGCCGGGTACCAAGCCTCTGTTCTTGTGCGGTTTCAAGTCCCCGTGGCCTCCTTACAGCTCTGCTGGCTGTCCATCAGCCCCTCCCTGGCCGCTCCCATACTGT
The DNA here is from genome assembly GCF_000247695.1 of Heterocephalus glaber. The sequence continues at coordinate 6,751,383 of NW_004624807.1, forward strand.
CCTCAGCTCTGCCGCATGCTGGGCCCCTGGCTGGAGGGAGGGTGGGGATCAGCCAGCGGGATCCAGAGGAAGGAGGCCCATCCCTGCCCCTTGCTGGGGAAAGGGGAGGTGAGGCCCGGGTGGCTGCAATTCAGGAAGCTTCATGAAGGTTGGGCTGAGAAACATCTGAGGGTGTGGGTTTGAGCTTGCTGCTTAGCAGAGGCCGGAGCCCATCAGGGAGCCCACACCCAGACCCAGGTTTAGTTCCTGAGGAAATCAGAGGCCAGGATGAGGCTCACCTCTGGGACGTCATCACATCTGGATCCCTCCTGTTAAGTGCGATAAACCAGGCTACTGGTTTGGGGGGATCTAGAGGATCTCACCTAGAGAGCAGGTTGAGGTCCCAGAAAAAATGTAGAACTGTGGTCTCTTTTGCTTGTGGCCAAAGAAGCTTGAGTGTCACTGGCTGAGCCTCTCCCCATTGAGTTGATGCATCAGTTAAGGCCAGAGTGAAAAAGCAACTTGGCTGCAGCAGCAGGGTGGCCGGAAGCAGAGAGGGGATCAGCACTGGGGTTCCCTGCCCAGATTCCTGTAGTGCACACCGTCCATGCCCCACCCCTGGCGGGGCTGAGCAGGGCACCGTGGGTTGCTGTCTGTCCTTCCCTGCAGTGACACCGAGTAGAAGGGACAGTCTAAGCCCCCTCCCATCCTCACCGTTTCCTGCCTCTTGTCTGTCTCTCCCTCTGGTGTTGGTTGACCTGTTCTCTGGTTCTTCTCCTTCTGACCACGTGAGGACCCCTCCTCCGAAAGGAGCTCGCTTCTGGGTTCCTGCTGTGTCTGCTCCTGGCCGCCAACTAGGTAGTGTGCTCCATCTGAATGCCAGTGTACGCCCTTGCATGCCTTGGTCGGGGCTCGGCTGTCTCCCTGCAGGGAGGAGACAGGGCAGAGACTGATGTGTGCCTGGGGGCCATCTCCCCAGGACCTCGGGTGATGGCTACATGTGGAATTGGAGGGGAGAGTGGGTATGATAATTGTCCCTCCCCACTTATAATCACCTCAGGTGGGACAGGTAGGCCTGCCTGGCTTCTGGGTGGCCCGGTGGCATTCGGAGACCTAACCAAGGGAGTTCTGTGGATCCCAGCTGGAGCCCACACCTCACCTTGGTCCTGAGCTCTGGCCCAGGGAGAGCTGCGGGCTCAGGAATGGCCCGACTGACTGCCTCTCCTGTGGGTGTTGGTGTCCTCTCCCTACAGGTGACTGTGTGCTGGGTAGATGAGGCCAGGGCCAGTTCCACGCACTGCCTCTCCCCGCAGGCCGAGCATGCTGGTGTCCGAACCTACTTCTTCAGTGCCGAGAGCCCCGAGGAGCAGGAGGCCTGGATCCAGGCCATGGGGGAGGCTGCCCGGGTACAGATCCCTCCAGCCCAGAAGTCTGTGTCCCAACCTGTGCGTCACAGGTGAGTGCAGTGCACCTGGTGTGGGAGGGAGGAGAGAGCCATGGAAGAGGTGCCCATTGCAGTGCCATTGCTGAGCCCAGGGAGCTGCTGCAAACCTCTGAGGAGCCTGGGAACCAAATCCTTGCATCCAAGCAGGGGTCTGGGTAGGGGATTGCAGAGCCTGAGGTCTCTGTTGCCCTGCCGGCTCCTCCTCTTCTCTCTGAGCTGAGGGAGGCAACAGAGGGCCCGGGTTCCTTGAGGCCTGGCCAGGAGCCAAAGGTGAGGGTCCTGTGTCTTGGCCTTGTCATCAAGGACACAGCCTCGGGCGAGGATGGTCTCAGGTTTGCACCAGTGTGGCCCCTGGGCTGCAGTGTGACCTCAGTGTAAATGACTTCATCTCTCAGATCCTGAGCTTTCTTTCCTCCCAAATCAGCAATTACAGTCTTATGCCAAGGCTGCCGTGAGGACTGCACAGTGTATGTGACACACTTGACGTGTAGCAGACACTCAGCATATGGCTGCTCTCAGCACCCACCACCCCGCGGTCTCTGTGCCTGTCTCTCCTTCAGCTGGGTGTGGAGCCTTCAGTGAGGTGTTCGTGGGGATCCAGAAGAGGGGGTTCCGCAGTACAGACTCCAAGTCTCACCATGTGTCTTAGAAATGTTTATCCAGCAGTGTTTCCACACGGAGGCCTGAATCACTCAACCTCAGGAAACTATAGGGAGAAAGTTGTCAAAGATTCCAACTTGTGCACTTGCAGTTCACTTGAAGGCTGGGATGCAGCTTTGTGGCAGAACGCCTGCCTAGTGTGTACAAAGCATTCCAGCACTGCATAAATACAAACAGGACCAGAAGCTCCTTCATTCGCTGCACTATTTATCTATTTATTTATTTTATTTCTGCAGTACTGGGTATTGAACCCAGGGCCTTCGCACTAAGCTACATCCCAACACCACCACCCCACTTCCCACCCCCCTTGGAGATGGGGTCTCACTAAGCTGCTAAGTTATCCAAGCTGGGTACAAGCTTGTGATCCTTCTGCTTCAGCTTCCTAGAGGACAGGGATTGCAGGCCTGTGCCCCCATGCCCAGATTTCTATTTGACAGATATTTACTGTGGTTATAAATGTGTGCGATCCTATACCAAGTGCTAGGAATACAAGGTAGGAAAGGCTCCCGAGTTCCTGCCCTCATGGAGCCTGCCTGCTAATGGAAAGTCAGTCCTGGAGGCACCTGTTTTGGAGAAGGGAAGGGGACATGGCTATATGCCCAGGAATTTGGAGCGGCAACTTCTGCCCCTGCTGCCTGCTGTGTTTCTTCTGCTGTTCTGGAGGACAGGGGGCCGTCACACCCATTCTGCCAGGGAGGAGCCCAAAGCTTGAGGAGTTAAGCAGCTTTCTGTAGAAGAGAAGATGAGCTGTAGCAAGCCTCTGTAGCTAAGCATGGTTACTGCCTTGAAACTTCAGAATCACACAGACTGATTTGGATTGAGGAAGGGTAACAGGTGGCAGGACCAGGTGAGTTGAGTCTTGGCCATAGCGGAAGGCTGGGCTCCGCACGGGCAGCAGGGGAGTGGAGCACGACCTGAGAAGAAGACCTGCAGGGCAGGCCCATCCGGGCATGCGTGGGCAGGACTGCTATATGTAATTGCCCAGGCTGGAGCAAGGACAGGAAGCCTGGGATTTAGAAAGTGGGATCGGAAGTGGCTGCGTCTTGTCTCCATCGCTGCCTCCTTGCCCATGCCTCCCCACTTCTCTTCCCCTTCCCAATCTGCCACCCCTGCCCAACTCCATGATGGGCTGGAGTCACGTATAATGTCTCCCTTGGCACCCTGCAGCCATGAGAAGCCAGACTCCGAGAACATCCCACCCAGCAAGCACCACCACCAGCCCCTGCACAGCAGCCTCCCCAAGCCCGAGCCAGAGGCCAAGACTCAAGGGGAGCATGACGGCCGAGGCTTTGAGAAGGCCGAGCGGAGGCCCGAGAAGCCTGAGATCAAGAAGGAGCCTCTGGTGAAAGCCAACGGCGTCCCAGCTGGACCCGCACTGGGCTCGGAGCCCGGCAGCCCTTACCCCGAGAGCCCCAGGGTCCCAGGGGGTGGGGAGCAGCCAGCCCAGCCCAATGGCTGGCAGTACAGCTCCCCAAGTCGACCAGGGAGCACGGCTTTCCCGCCTCAGGACGGGGAGAATGCGGGGCACCGGGGGGGCTTCCCACCTCGCAACAACCCTGACAAAATCGCCCAGCGCAAGAGCTCCATGAACCAGCTGCAGCAGTGGGTGAACCTGCGCCGAGGGGTGCCGCCCCCCGAAGACCTTCGGAGGTGAGGCCTCCTGGGCAGGGGTGGGGCTGGGTCGGTCTTAGGCCCAGGGTTTGGGAAGGGTTTTAACCTGTGAAGTGCCCCCTGTTGGGAACCCTCTGGAAGCCAAGCTAAACTGGAAAACCAACACAATCCCCTGATTCCCAGCCTGCCCAAATCCCTTACCACATCACAGTTCCATCTTTAGGGTATGTCTGTGGTCCCTGCTTCTTGCTTTCTCTGTCTGCTTCCTTCCAAAAAGATAGGGCAACCCAGTACCTCTCCACAGGGTGTTGGGGAGCCCAGGAATCTGGCAGGTTGGGGAGGACCTCAAAGTTGTTCTGGTCTGACATTGGTCCATGCTGTGGATCCTCCATCATCTCGTCTGGTGTTGCTGCCAACACCAGACCCACTGGCTTCCAAGCCCACCCACTTTGTTTTTGAATAGTTCCGTTATTTTAAAGCCATTATTTATAGGAAATTTGTTGTTTGTTATTTGTTTGAATTTTTGAAACAGTTTCACCACGTAGTCCAGACACCAGAGCAACTCATTGGTCCTAATACTGTCCTCGATGACCAATTTACTCCTCTATCTAATGACTGGGCTTCAAATATTTGAGGACATTTATCAGGCCTGATAACATTCCTTGGAGCGAATAAGCTGGCCAGCTCCTTCCCTGGGGGGCTCTAGGGGCTCCATTACCGGCCTCATGGTGGCCCTAGGCTTGGGAGAGACCCGCCCTCTAGCGGCTGATCTGTAGCTCACTGCTGGTGACCCAAGCACCTTGGGACAAGTGGCAGGAAGCTGCTGGAGCTTCCTGACAGGTCCTGCAGCCAGGCCACTGCCCTTTCCTCCCTTCTCTGCTGCCTGGATTCCTTCTTCTCTTGCCTCCCTCGGAAAGAATCTGATAGATTGGTTCCCACTCAGATGCAGACGGCTAATAAGGCGTACAGTTCCCTTCTAGGGCGTTTCATTTTAAAGAGTCAAAGATTGAAGCTCAGCGGGGGCCGCTCCCGGCTGAAGGAGGGGCTTCCCCTCACACTGAAATAAGCTCTTCCCTGTGCTCACAAACCAGCCCGGGGCGCATTCACCTGTTCAGCACCTGCTCTGACCGAGGACATGGGGATGGGGCCCAGTGCCTGGGTAGAGACGCGCCAGTACGTCTGCTCTCCTTACGCTGCCCTCTCTCTTCAGCCCGTCCAGGTTCTATCCAGTGTCCCGCCGGGTCCCTGACTGTTATGGCCCCTATCCCTCCCAGTACCCCGACGATTACCAGTACTACCCACCGGGGGTGCGACCTGACAGCATCTGCTCCATGCCCGCCTACGATCGGATCAGCCCGCCCTGGGCCCTGGAGGACAAGCGCCACTCCCTCCGCAATGGGGGCAGCCCTGCCTACCAGCTGCGCGAGTGGAAGGAGCCTGCGGGCTACGGATGGCAGGAGGGCACCGTCTGGATCCCCAGCCCCTCCAGGCAGCCAGTCTATTATGACGAGCTGGACGCCGCCTCCGGCTCCCTGCGCCGCCTGTCCCTGCAGCCCCGTTCCCACTCTGTGCCTCGCTCACCCAGCCAGGGCTCCTACGGCCGCGCCCGCATTTACTCCCCGGTCCGCTCACCCAGTGCCCGCTTTGAGCGGCTGCCGCCTCGCAGCGAGGACATCTATGCCGACCCTGCCGCCTATGTGATGAGGCGATCCATCAGCTCCCCCAAGGTGAGCCACCTGGCGCCCTCCTTCCTCATCCCCAAGAGCACGTGGTGAGAAGAGGTGGCGATGCTGGGGCACCTGGGACGTGGGCCGCTGGCTGTGTCAGGACAGGTGATCTCCCCAGGGCGGCCCTTGGCCTATGGTTCCATCCCCCGGAGAGCTGCGTGGGGGATTGCCCTGGCCTGCGCAGGAACCTTGCTCTCTCTGTCCATCTCCAAGTTGTGCCAGGAACCGTCCTATCCACAAGAGGGCAGAGAGGGTCTGTCTTTCCCATCTTGAGGACTTGGATAGATTATTGCACGGGGGCCTACTGTCCTTATTCGTTTGAAATCTACTCTGGGACAGGATGCAGACACCCCTAACCTTGAACTGCAGCTGGTGGGGAAGTCCGTGTCCCAGCGGGACCCTCTCACCTCTGCAATCCCCTTTCTCTTCCAGTATGATTACCTGGGAGACAGGCGGCCAGTCCCTGCAGGGCTGTTCCCCTACAACTACCCAGCATCCCCCACGGTCCACGATAAGATGGTACGTCCTCTCCTCCCCAGCGCTCTGCCTCAGGACCTCTCCTGCCTCCACCACGGCAGAGCTGAACAAGGGGGGCAACCCTGTGCCCAGTGCCCAGCCTCTGTGTTTTTAAGCAGCCTCTGGATACCTCCTCTCTCCCTCCCGGCCAGGCCTCTGCCCCCAGTACAGAGTTCAGTGCCAGGGCTGAGGAGAGGGACGAGATCTGAGCTCGCGTAATATCCTGATTGTGCCAACGTCAGCACAGCTCTCCTCTCCAGCATGCCTGGGAAGGAACATGACAAAGGTCCTGGACTATGAACTGGGCCCAGAGGAGCCTAGGGCTCCTAGCAGCAGGCAAGAGCTTCTAGACTTTTCCTCCCCAAGTGTATTTGCTGCAAGTTTTCCTGTTGCCTGGAATGCCACCTTTGGGACAGAAAAGAGTGTGATTGAGGGGGAAAAGATTTTCCACATTACACTCTCCTCAGAATGTGCCTCTCCTGGGCATGTGTTCCCCTGGGAATTGTCATCTCCACCTGGACGACTGGGGGCAGACGCTCCACTGGAGCAGAATCTTTGTCCCATATACAGCACCAGGAGGCCAGGGTGGAGGAGGCCTCCAATTCCCGCACTCCATTCTCGCTTTGCCAGTGCCCAAACTCTGTAGCCTTGACCCACAGCAAACATAGCCCTCCGGAAACAGCTGATTTTTGCAGAAAACTTAGAAGCAACTGCTAAGAAGTGCTGATTAGATTGCTTCAGTGGTACTTGATGCTCCCAGACAGGGTGAGGTGCACCTAGGGGCCCAGAGTGCGTCTCTCCTCCACCCACTGCATCCTCACCACCCACTCTCCCCAGAACGCCAGGGTCAAGAGAGAGGCTTCTCCTGGTCCTTGCCCAGCTGACTCTTAACTGCTCTGCTTCTTTTTTATTGTTTTCTTTTGTGTGTTCCTGTTTGTTTGTGTTGCTGGTTGGCCCCCTTGGCCTCGGGCTCCGGGTAGGATGAACTTTTAGATCTTCAGTTGCAAAGAAACCTAGAGTATTTGGACCAGCAGGTAGGCAGAGCTGGTGCCCCTCACCATCCCACTGCCCTCCTGTCGTGTCTCCCTCCTCCTCCCCAATTCCTCATCCTCCAGCCATTTGATAACCTTTGTTGGTGCCCCCAGGACACAACAAAGTGGCTTATATTTTGTTTTGCTCTTTCTCACCCCTCCTCTTCACAGCCCTTTTAGCAGCTGGGAGTTTCCTGGGGAAAGAAGCATTAGAAATGGGCACATGAATAATTAATGCTACCCCATATTTCCCCGATGTTCAGCCCAGATGGCCCTGCCCCCAGGGGGCAGGTGCAGATCTGCATTTTTGCCAGAGAGAGAAGGGAGAAGTGAGACTGGGGGAAGCCCTGGGTTTGGGCCTCATGCTAGGGATTTGGTTCAGCCTGGATCTGGGAAATCATATATTCCACAGGTTGCTGTTAAACTCTACAATTTGAGAGCTGAGGCTTAAAGACCTGCCCTAAAATGACTTAATTCAATACATTCATTCCTCGACAAAGCTTTTTGGCATGTACAGCTTGTGATCCTGAGAACTCAGTGCCATAGACAGAGGCAGTAATATTAACCCAGTTTGATGAGTGAGCAAGCTGGACAGGCACTGTTGGAAGTGTTGGCTACTTGGGCTCCAGGATGCAGGGCTCTAACCCCTGGCCACACTGCCTTGTGAGGCTAACGGGCCTGCAGCACGCACTTATTTCAGACAGGCAGGAGGCCAACATGCTGGCACTTCTGTACACACACACTCTTATGTCCAGATCTGTGCTGCAAAGCACAAGGGACCTGGGAATACATGATGTTACCCTGCCGGGCCACCTTGGAAGGTGCAAATGATACTAGTGAAAATAATAATGGCAGTAGCACCATAATTTGATGCTTTCCCTATGCTTCGTGTTATTCTAAGCAGAACAGATCCTAACTTATTGAATGTTTATCATGTCCAAGATGGATGCTATTATAAGCTCCACTTTTATAAATAAAACACAGACATGTAGGTAACATAGCAAGGACGCATAGCCAGACAGCCAGTGAACAGCAGAGCTTGAAATGTGTCTGAGGTTTCGACCCAGTTTACAACTGAGGAATCAACTAATATGTGTAAGCTGGAGTTGAACTTCACTGGGATGATATCATTCTCTTAAAAGTGCAGAAAGAAGCATAAACTTGAGATTGGAGGATATAGATGCAACCATATGTTCTTCTAGTCACGAGCCATGGAACACAGCACCTCACAGGACCTCGTGTCTTGAGGAGATTCTCCTTGTAGATGACCTTGGAGCCTGGGGGGAAAGCACAGGTGTTTACAGTTTAGGCAGCAGAGGTGGCCCCCGGCCACTGAGGACCTTGTATTCTTGTTCCAAAAGCAGTGTGTTGTGTCTACACCATGAGCATCCCAATCCATGTGGAGACAAGTCCCCGGATGGCCTCTCTGAGCAGGCCTGGAAGGGCAGGATGGTTCCAGGGGAAGCTCGGCGTATGTGCCTAGGAACGGGCACCCAGCCTCCAGGCTCCTGGGCAAGTGCCCTCCTGGTGGCCGTGGGCTCGGCTGTACTCTAAGCACAGTGCCTGGCTGTCCAAGCATCCAGGGCACAGGGTCTGGGCTGTTCCCCTCCCACCCAGAAAAAGGGTAATGAGAGGCAGACTTGTGTGGTGAGGAGAGGCTGGATCATTCTAATCCTAGCTCTGCCATTTCCAGGGATTTATAAAAAAAAAGAAAAAAGAAATGTCACCGAATCTCTCTGAGTCCTTACTTTCTCGATTGCAAAGTGGACACTGTAGACCCTGCCCTTTCTGCCTCACGGACTGAGCAGGAAAACCGAATGGGAAAGTGTCCTGGAGCTTTCTGTCAGGCTCTGTTAGTAAGGAGTGGCGATTGCTGCTATTCCTACTTTAATGTCTTCCACAACTCAACAAGATATTAATTGAGCACCACATATTTATTTCAGACACTGGGTGAGGTACCTTCTCATGAAAGTGCTCTGACATATTAGACAGAGGCAGCATGCAGGGAGAGGCCCATGTGGGCGGAAGGACCCCCCAAACCCTAGCATCGGTGAGAGCCAGTCAGGATGAGGACATTCTGCTCCTTGCCTATGTTGCTTTAGACCTGCTTGTAGGGAGGAATGGGTCAGTCTGGAAGGAACCTGGGCCTCCCTTGTCCACGCCTGATGCCAGGGTAGATTTGCTGAGTCCTCCATAGCTCAGCTGTGCACACGCATGTGCTGCAAGAAGGTAGGAGATGGCCTTGCGTTTGGATCTTTAGAGAAAATGTGGTTGACGGCCTGGTGACTTTTTACTCCTACAAGGACTGGAGACCTTTTAGAAACCTTTAAAGTCTTTATGCCAGAGGAAAATTTTTCAAGTAAGCTAAAAAGGTAGAGAAATTAAATCCTAGAAAAGGCTTGTGAAATACTGCAGACTTTGAGCATGAGGAAGCGGGCTGCACGGGCTGTGGCCTAAAAGCGGGTAAGAGGGAGGAGACCGTGGGCCCGATCAAGAATGGGGGGGTCACGGAGAAGGCTGTGATCCCCGATCTTCCCTCACGTGGCTGTCGTCCTCTGTCACTCCTGGAAGTTTTCCCACATACCTGCCCCTGTCTCTCTCCTTCCACTTTAGAACCATGGAGTTAAAGGGACACAGCCAGGGACATTCCCTGACAGGTTCCCTTCTTATCCTCTCGCACGGGAACCACTGGAGGAAAGGATGGCATTTCTGGGTGATTTGGTCAGCCTGCCCTCGCCCCTCCGCTTCCTTCCCTCCCTCCCTCTGTCTCTCCGTCTCTTTCATTTGGCAAATACTCTTTCCCCCTCCATGTTCCTAATGATTCTGGAAACATACAGACTACCCCGGGGAGAGCGGGTTCTGATGCTGGTGTCCCTTTAATGCGCTCGCCTCCTTATTTCCCCCCAGCATCATCCCAGATCCTCATGGCTGCTGCCAGCCCAGCTCTGGAAGCCGTGTTTAGGGCTCCTTGTACACTGGTTCCCTGGGGTAACAGGGGAGACAGGGGCCGGTGCCTGTTGGTTGATGCAGGCCGTGTGCAGAGCAGGTCCCTGTTGTCTTTCTAGCTTTCATTAGTGTGGATTTGGGGAGAGCGGTCTTTAGCTGAGTGGTCTCTGTCCAAAGCAGTGTGAGAAATGGGAAGGAGGCCACTGCCCCGGCTGGGTGCATGGGACCCGGGGAAGAGCCCCAGTGGCCTCCCAGTCACCTGCTGTGGCCTCCCCTCCGGGACAGCATCAGCGCTGGTCCTGCAGCAGAGTTATGAAGGGGTGAGTGACGGGTGAGACCAAGCCCAGGCACTGGAGGCCCGAGGGGAGCTGTCCTCCCCTGTGTCCTAAAGACAGCACAGGCGGGTGTGCAGAGCTCCAGGGTGCGGGTCTGAGTGTGAATCGTCCGTTCCTTCCTCTGCTGCAGATGAGTGAGAGCGAGACTCTCATCAGTATGGTGAACCGCATGGTGGAGAACTCCTCCCCCAGGCCCCAACTCTTCGTGCAAGTAAGGCCTCTGCCTGGCAGCATGGTTCCCGTCACGCATCTCAGCTGCTTGTGCATGGTCGGGTTGCCCCCTCTGGGATGAGGCTGCCCTGCCCAGGGTGCTCATCTGCAGGGCCTCATCTCCCGGGAGACAGGCTCAGCCTGCCCCTCTCCGCGCTTCACGGTGTCACCTCCATTCTTCATGTTCATGGGTAACCCTAGGGCTCACCTCCTGAACCATCAAAACAGCCAGCACCGACATCTCATGCCATGCCAGGGATTGCAAACCTGCTTTTCAAAGTCCAGGCCTCTGATTCTTATTTGCTATCTTTTTGATGGACACTGTGGGGTTAACAAAGCATGAGGGGTAACGTTGAACCACCCAGTGCCAAAGGTGCACAGAACGTGCTGTGGTCACTAGCTGTCCAAGGCGAGGCAGCGTTAGGTGGACCCAGGGGTGCTTCTGGATACTCGCCAGTCCTGATTTAGGAACAAACCCTGTGACTAGTGCTCAGTTTACTAGGACAGCGTTCTCCAATATTCCCAGTGCTCGTTCCTCCCTTGCTCCTGTAACCTGTCCCTGCAGACAGCCAAGGGGTTTGCTGATATTCTCATGATTGTTACCAGAAAGCTCTGCAGCCCCTGCAGATCCTGGAGTTTAGGGGAGAGGAGCTACAGCATATGAGTCCAGCAGAGTTCTGATCTGTCCAGATCAGCCGAGGACAATTGGGATGGAGTCCAGACTGGGCCATTGAAGGCTCCCGGCCAGGGGATGGAGTATTAGTTCAGGTCCCCAGAGCGGAAGCTGCAGGGGTTCTGGGCCATGGTCTCTGGCAGGAACGGAGCAGGACTGTGATGTCAGCTTGCCTGCCCCGCACAGCCTCATCCCGCATGTGCTTTAGTAACCAACCTCATATTCCTGCAGGTCCCTCCGTACCCAGAAGTGTTCCGGGATGGCCTCCACACCTACAAGTTAAACGAGCAAGACACGGATGTAAGGGCAGCTCTCCCTGCTCCCTCTGTTCACTGCAGCCTCCTGCTGCAGCTGTCTTCATCCTCACTCTCCTCTGTGGGGCTCTTTCATCTCTCTCTTCCCTTCCGGTCGTGCGTTTGACTAGTGTTCTTTCTCACCACACACACCGCATCCTACCTGCCTCCTCGTCCTCCTCTCGGTCTTACACCGACTCGTCCCTGACCCCTCACACTGGCCCCATGTGCTTCTCCACTCAACCCCAGACGCATTTGTCTACAGCGGTGGGGTTGGCTCATAGGAACGTAGGTTTTGTTGGGAGTTAAGTCAGTCTGCTCTGTGCCCAGTGTGGCATGAGTCCCTCCTGGTCACTAGAAAGAGAGTGTGGCTTGCTCCTGCCCTCCTGTAGTACGAGACATCAGGTAACAGTAGGTGGCGACAGAGTCCTTTGCCAAATGGGACCACGAAGCATTTCTGCAGGCAAAAAAGGAGGCGAGGCTGTGTGGGATGGCAGGTTAGGGACGAAGCAGGTAGCCTGTGAGCTGGGCTGGAAATTAAAAGGCCCAGAGGCTGAGATTTGGCTCAGTAGAAAGGACCTACTGAAGAGTGGAGGTAAAGGTATGCGTGTGGAGAGCATGTCTTTCCAGAAGAGAAGGTTGTCCTGACCTCCCTCCCTCCAGCACTGCCGCCCCTGCTTGGGCCAGCAGGCCAGGACAGGTTTCATCAGGGAAGGACCACAGCTAAGAGGCACTCTGGGGCCAGCCATCCCGAGACCATGGAAGGAGGAGGGTGGAACCTGGGGATACGAGACACGGGGGTTCCTGTGGACTGAGGGGCCCGTGCATGTGGTGTGCTGCTTTTTTCTAAGACTGCTTAGTCCAACACCTGTCTGCCCCACCCATGCAGCGGAGGAGGTGAGATCACAGTATCTTTCCAGCCCTCTGTGTTAAACTGCACCCCACAGCCGGATGGGGTACAGGAGCCTACTGCCAGGCTCTTGGCCCTCTTCTCTCAAGAACTGAGCATAAACACATCTCCCCTCCCAAGAGGGGGCCCCAGCTTCCTCTTCCCAAGCACCTGCAAGGTTGTGAAGGCCCAGGGTTTCTGGGCAGGGAAGGAAGGTGGTATCCAGAGGCCAGGCCATGCCAACCCAGTTCCCAGGCCCCACCAAACCATGTCCTTCATCCCCTTCTCTCTCCCTCCCTCCCCCACCCTGGGCCCCCAGAAGCTGCTGGGCAAGTTGTGTGAACAGAACAAGGTGGTAAGAGAGCAGGACCGGCTGGTGCAGCAGCTTCGAGCAGAGAAGGTGAGCGCTGGGGTGGCCTGCAGGTGGGGCTGACTTGGAGGGGTTGCGGGTTGCTGTCTCCATCCTCATCTGCCTGACAAAGCTTTGTCCTTCCTTAAACATCTGTTCCACTCTTACTCAGAGCTGCCGGAGGTCTTCCAGGGCCACAGGCAATGTGAGAACCGCCTCCGCTCAGCTGCCTGCTCGACCCATTAGGGGCTTGGGCCTCTGCTGTTAAAAACCCCAGAGGAGCTGTCAAGGCAGCTCATGCCATGCCCCCTGCCTTTCTTCAGGAGAGCCTGGAGAGTGCTTTGATGGGGACCCACCAGGAGCTGGAAATGTTTGGAAGTCAGCCTGCCTACCCCGAGAAGCTGCTGCACAAGAAGGAATCCCTGCAGAACCAGCTCATCAACATCAGGGTGGAGCTGTCTCAGGCGACCACGGTAACCTGGCACCTGGGTCTGTGTGCCCACTGCCTCCCATTTCTGCTGCTTTACTCCACATTTTCCTGGGAGAGTGAAAGCAGAGTATTCCCGCCTGGGAGGCGCATGGGCAAACACCTTAACATTTCCTCGACAGTAGATAGCAAGTATGTGAGCCTACTGGTTCCCAACAGTCTGCCCCAGGAAATGGGCTTCCTGTCCTCAAACCTAGCTGTACCAGGATCCCTTTGATACAGCATGAAGTTGAAGGCTACTGAATTCCTTGGCTGCTCTAGCATCTCTGCTGCCCACTTAGGCCCTATTCCTGGGAGAAGAGGGCCCTGGTAGAGATGCTGCAGCAAAGGCCCCAGGAAAATGTGGCCCAGAAAAGAGAATGGTCCCTCAGCTCCAGAGAATAAACACCTTTTTCCAGGCCCTTTCCTCTTTGCCCTCAATGGCTGTCCCTGAACCTAGGCACAAAAGAGGGGCACAGAAGTACCCTATTTGCCTGTGGCTGTGCCTAGAAGGATTCAGCGTTCTCTCTTTCTCAGTCTGCGGTGGCATATGCTGTTACCCCTCTTGTACGGCTAGGATGTCTCAGCCTTGTGCCCCCCAGGCCCCTGTTCCAGAACACGGAGGGAGGCTTCGGTGTCCATAGCTTTCTCAGTAAACTCCTCCCTGCAGGCGCTGACCAACAGCACCGTGGAATATGAGAACCTCGAGTCCGAGGTCTCTGCCCTGCATGATGAGCTCTGGGAGCAGCTCAATTTGGACATCCAGGTGAGGAAGGGCCCTGAGCAGCTGCGGGTGGGGCGTGCTCTGTGCCTAGTGGTCTCCTTTCTCACTTTGACAGTCTCAGAGCCCTAAGATGATAAGTTGGCCCAGAGATAAAAGTAAGGCTCAGGCTTCTTGCAACAGACTCTGGGATTTAGGATGAAGGTAATGTGGGATTCTTCTTTATTCCCACCAGCTCACAGGGGAAGGTGCTAAAGCCAAAGCATGGGAGACTTAGGTTACGTGTAGGTTGGGTGTTCTAGGCCTGAAAGGAACTGAAAAATAGACTTGTAAATATAAATATCTTACAGGAAAAACAGAAGGGCAGGCAATGCAAGAGTTTTAGATAGGAATGGGACTTCCCTTTCTGAGAAACAGTCAGCTTGGAGGCAGGAGATGGACTAGAGATCTTGGGGGAGGTCTTTTCTTTGTCTTTTCTCTCCCAGGCCCTACCTCCTCTCTGGCTCGTTTTGCAAGTCCTGTTCTGCTGCTGCATTTAAAACCTTGGTGTCCCCCCCACCATTTTCCTCCTGGTAGCATCTGGTTGGCAGGTTCAAGATCTTCCTGATCCACAAGACCCAGATGCTACTGTGTCCTGTAGGCAGCCCACACTCTAAACACACATGTTTTAGGAGGTAGGGTAGGGTCTAAGCCAAGAACATCCAAGTCAAACTGATCCACATCCAGATGGTGGTCAGTGTTGATGGGGTGTGAACACAGCTGCCTTTCTGATGGCAGCCTCCCCACTTACCAACAGGTAGTCCTGGGCACTAGTACCCTGGGCACATGTCTCTTGTCTCTGAGATGGAAACATCAGGAACGAGTCAGTACAAGCGAAGGGCTTAGCTTGGTGCCCGGTATTGAGGGCTGCTGCATAAGTAGTAGCTCTTGTCTTTCACAAAGTGTAACCTGCAATTGAATATAGTTCATGGCTTTGGCCTATGTTAGGTGTGGGTATTGCAAAGGGGCTGTTTGAATGCAAATAAAAACTAAATAGGAAGTTCTTGCCCCATGCAAAAGTTCTTGCCCTCTATTGCCTAGAGGGCTATTTACTCTCAGAACCCCCTGAACCCCTGGGGTAGCTCAGAAAGATGGTCCCTCATTCTCTTAGTTCTGAGGTTCTGGGGACACAGTTTTATACAGCTAAAGAGGCAGAGGTTGCCCAGAAGAAAGATGCCTGTGTGTGCTGAAAAGGGGTGTGCGTGTGTGTGTGTGTGTGTGTGTGTGTGTGTGTGTCGCCAGGGTTCCTCCTCTCGCAGGTCCAAAGCAATGTAGATCCTAAAGGACCCGGGCTGGGGAGAGGGCTGGGACAACCCTCATGGCCACTTCCTCTCACTTGCTTTTTGGCTCTTTAGAATGAGGTGCTCAACCGGCAAATCCAGAAGGAGATCTGGAGGATCCAGGATGTGATGGAGGGGCTGAGGAAGAACAACCCGTCCCGGGGCACGGACACAGCCAAGCACAGAGGTGGGGGCCTGCCCAGGGCCCGGCCTCACCAGAAGTGGTCCCGCCTGTCTGGCCTCCATCCCACTGTGCTCAGAGCTGGGCAGGCCTTCTCAGGACTCTGAATCGTCCCTGGACCCTGGGGTGTAAATGGGGCTGCCCCCTTATTGCCCACTGAAGAGACCGGGTAGACTGCTCAGAGCCTGCGGCCTGCAGACTCTAGATCTGCCCCCCAGGAAAGGCCAAAGAGCCCTGAGCCTCCCTGGCTCCAGGCACATGGGCCCACTGGAGACCTGCGGCCCTAGTGCCCTCCCTGACCCCGGGGCCCTCGGGCTGGCCCTCTGACACAGGGGAAGCTGCTGTGTCATTTTCACCCTGCCGGTGTTGTGTTCCCTTGTACAATGCTCCCCTCAACAGCCAGCCTGTGGCCCAGCACCTGTAGGAAGTTCCTTCAGCCAGGCCAGTGGCCCTGAGGCACTAAGTCCTTCCCCTCCTTCCCACAGCACCCACTGACGCATCCTCTTCCAGCCCTTACCTCTCCTCTCTGCTTCCCCCAAGGAGGACTCGGGCCCTCGGGGACCTACAGCTCCAACAGCCCAGCCAGCCCTCTCAGTTCCGCCAGCCTCACCAGCCCCCTGAGCCCCTTTTCCCTGGTGTCTGGCTCTCAGGGGTCCCCCACCAAGCCGGGGTCCAATGAGGTAAGCCGGGGAAGTGGATGCAAGGTAGGCGGAGGAGGACAGACCCTTAGCTGCCTGAAATGGCACAGGCTGTGCCTGTGTCAAGTCCTGGAGCGCTGGCCTTTGCCTGTGGGAGTCGTTCTGGCTCCTGGGTGGTGGCCCTGCCTCTGGATCTCCCCTGTGCCTATCCTCTTCAGCTGTCACCTTTACCTCCTTTTCAGGGAAGGCTCTTGCTGAGCACCAGGATGGCTAGCAAAGATCCCCGGCCCTTGGCAGTGCTCCGGGGATGAGAGGGTTGGGAGTTGGTGGGGGAGCAGGTTCCTAGCCGCTCAAATCGGCAGGTATTTAGGGGGCTCTCCTGCAGGCACAGGGTGGTGTGAGGTCCTCAGAGAGACGCTCCTGCAGTCCCCAAGGCCCAGCATCCAATAAGCCAGTGGCCTCCCGGACACTCTCCGTACAGCCACCAGGGCAGGCTGTCTGTGCGCTGAAGCTCCAGAGGAGAAGAGGGAACTTAAGCAGGGGAAACTGAGGCAGTGGGTAGAACAAGCAAAAGGCTTTGCGGGCAGGGGAGACAATGACAGCAAAGGTCCCGGGGTGGGAATGTGGCCGGCAGGCCGGGGAGGCACTGAGGAGAGAGCTTCGGAAGAAAGGGGGGAGCCCAGGGAGTGGTGGGCAGGCCGGGCTCAGTGGGGGGCCTCCAAGGCCCAGCAGAGCTCTGTAGGCGGGGGTGGGGTCTGGCGTCCAGGGCCCGTGGGGGCCCCGTTTTCCTAGATGTTGTTGTCTGGCTCACGCTAATGCTCTTTTCTGCTCTCACAGCGGCTGCTCTTGTTCCTCCTAATGCTCTGGCTCCGTTCTCTCTGCCTCAGGAACCCGGCCCACCTCGGCCGCCCCTCCCCAAAGCCTACATCCCCCTGGAGTCTCCTCCCACCGTCCCTCCACTCCCTAGCGAGAGCCGCTTCTGGCCCTACCCCAACTCCCCTTCCTGGCACCGCAGTGGCGAGACAGCCAGGGGTCAGGTACCCAGCACCCTTGAGTTCTGGAGGGTGGGATGAGAAAAGGCGGTGAAGGCCAGGCGAGGGGCAGGCAGGACACTGGGGTTATTCTCCCGCCTTATTTCCCCAAAGCTTAGCTTCTGCAGGGCCCTCCCCAGTGAACTCAGGGTAGAGAAAGTGGGGCTGACCCAGCCTCAGGCTGTCTTTCCTCCTCTTGCTCTCTGTGGACAAGGAGGAAGTGCGTTGCTCTCTAAGCTCATGGGCAGCCAGCAGTCTGGGGGCTGGTGTACTGCCCTACTCCCTACCAACGTGGCCAGCCAAAGGAAATCCAGTGACACCGCCCTGGTGCCATTCCAGTCCCTTCCTGTCCCTTACCCGCCTGCTGAGGCCCCAGCCCTCGTGTCTCCTCTCTCTGCCTCTGCCTTGTATTGTCCACTGTGGGTCTCGTTAGCCCTGGAGTGTAAGGACACAGACCCCCTTCTCCCCTATTCTGGTTCCTTCTCTCACCTGGATCCCCTAAGATCTGGGAGCTGGGCAGTTAGGCTTGGAAGAGGTTGTGTGGTGAGTAGAGTGTCCTGTGCCTAAACTTGGAAAATGCATATGCTCATGTAAGCTCAGCTGTGTGTGATTTGTGTAACCCTTCAGGGCTCGCTGGTGAAGTAGGCAGAGCATTGCCGGTATTTGACAGACAAAGAAAGGGGATAGGACTTTCCCACGCTCTCCAGTTGGGCTGGAGCTGGGCTTTCTGCCCTCTCGCCTGGCCTCCTCTCTGTTCTCCTCGCCGAGACTCAGATTCTCCATCTGTGGTGGGAGGGGGTGGCTCAGGTGATGTCTGAGGTCCCTTCTGGCCTCATGACCCTGTGAGTCCACAGCAGTCGCCCTTTTCATTCCCCCGCCATCCTGGCACCAAGGCCCACCTACCTTTGTTTTCTGAAGTCTGGAGTGGGACCCCAACAGCACCCCTAGTGACTCTAGGCCAGTGCTGGCGAGCCTTTTAGAGACCAAGTGCCCAAACTGCAAACTAAAACCCGCTTATTTATCACAAAGTGCCAACACTGCAATTAAACCTGAATACTGAGGTTTTAGTTTAGAAAAAACAACTCCCACACTTGCCTTGCAGCCCGACCGAGATGGCTCTGCATGCCCACTGTGGCACACGGGCCATCAGTTCTCTACTGCTCTCAGCCATTCCTTAACTGGCTCATGATAGATCTGTGCTTCTCAGAGCTTGGCGAGATAACCCGCTGGGTAGAGGGCCTTCTCTGACGAGCCTTGCCCGGATCCCTCCTATAGTCACTGAGCTCTCATTCCCCAGGATGCCCCAGTCTTGGTGCCTGGGTTTCCTGCCCACTTCGTGGCTAGAACACACGGCATATCCTTACTCCCTGGGACTTCAAGGGCTTGACAGTGGGATGCAATGAGAAGGTCACTTCCAGCCATCACTAACATCAACATCTTCTCATCCTTTGCTCCCAGCCCAAGGCAAGCTATGAGCAAAACAAGAAAGATCCCCACCAGACCTCACCCCTGGACACCCCCAGGGACATCAGCCTTGTGCCTGCCAGACAAGAGGTTGAGGCAGAGAAGCAGGCAGCTCTCAACAAAGGTACTTCCTGGCCCATCCTAGGGGTTACAGAGGACCCCTAAGTGCTCATTCACACCCAGAGTGCTTACCCGCCCTGGGCCTTTCACCTCAGTGGTGAGTGGGAGCAGGCCTCTCCCTGAAGAGCAAGCTCCCTACCTCTCTGCTTTCTGTGACACCCACTGGCTGCTCTGTCTGTTTGCAGTTGGCATTGTGCCCCCTCGGACAAAGTCACCCACCGATGAAGAGGTGACCCCTTCAGCAGTGATGAGGAGGACGGCCAATGCGCTCACCAATGGGGTCTCCTCCCGGGTGAGTCCATGCCACAGGCTCCAGGAGCCCACGAGGGCCTGAGCTGGGCTACGAGCCAGGGCCCTGAGTGTGCCCCTCATCCGCCATTCCCACTCAAGACACCCAGCACGGGGGGAGGCAGGTAGAACAGGTGGGAGGAAGAGTTCTCCTTCAAGGAAGCACGTTAGGGGACAAGGGGAATGAGCATAGTAAATACAGAGGAGTACTTAACAAAGTTATCATCACATGCCATTGGTGAAATACTACAGAGAGAAAGCAGCGAAAACCAGAGGCAGATGTGCTAATGTCCCCAAGGAAGTGAATTCATTTCCCAAAGCTGCTGAGAATGAACAACTGGGTAGTTTCAAACAACATACATTTGTTCTCTCAGTTTGAAGGCCTGAAATCAAGGTGCCAGCAAGGCTGGCTGCTTTGGTGACTGCAGGAGGAGCTATTCCGTGCCTTCCCTGGGTGTCGGGTGGTCCCTGGCATCCTCAGCAGCTTTGCCTTACGGACACATTGATCTGGTTGTCTCCATCTCCACATCAGTCTCTGCTCTGTGTGCCTTCTCCTTTTCTTGTCTCCTAAGGACACCTCTAAGGGGATTGGGCCCATTTAATTCAATAATCTTGAGAGTCTGAGTTAGATCTGCAGAGACGTATTTCCAAATAAGCTAACTAGAGGTATCTGGGTTAAGGCATGGGCATGTCTTTGAGGGGCTGCTATTATTCAATAGCTACAGCCCCAAGTTTGATGCTGATCCTACTTATAACATACATTCCTCCCATCATCATCAACTCTAAGATCTCATCTAAATATCTTTGGCTCAGAAGTCCCAAATCTCATCATCCAATCATCTCTATATGATGCATCTTGGGCAGAATTCCTCTTTACTTGAAAAACTCTGCCTCTAAAATACAATATGATGGAACAAGTGTGACATAGTCATTTATGTCCTGAAAAGGAGAAATTGAAAAGAATAAGGGATCACGAGTCCCAAGCAAGTTTGAAATCTAGCAAGGAAAATCCCATTTGTTTGCACACACATCCTAGGCAAGCACTGTGACACTGAGCTACACCCCAACCCCGTTAGGTTTTAAACCCCGAGAAGGTCTGCAGCTGGCTGTGCTGCCTATGGGTTAGTGAGGGCTCCATTGGCCTTTGCTGCCAGGCCCCAGCTCTCTTGCCTCTGCCTCTGTATCTACATCTTTGCCTTCATTCTTTCTTTTCCTTGAAGGTTGGCATATGTTTATAGGCAGGTGCTCTATTAGTCTATTTCCTGCCTGTAGAATCCCAGAAATCTGACATTTTCCCTTCCATCTTACCTCCTTCTCCCTTACTATGAGCTGGCAGTGCTTTTCACTGATATAACATTCTCAAAAACACATGTAGATCTCTTGTGTGTTTCAAGGGGATCCATCCATTACAGATTCTGTGCAGCTCTTTGCTGGACAGCCTTGTCTCTGTTTCTGGATACTGAGATGACTGGCTGGATCGGACGTGCCTAGTCTCTTCAAGAGAGAGTCGTCCAGCCACATCCTTGACTCTCTTTTTAGGGGATGCTTTTCTTTTTTCTTTTGTAATGGTGTTGTCTTGTATTTTTTTGTGTTATTAGTACATGTTTGCAGTACATAATGATTACATTTATTGTGGTGAGGAGTAGGGAATGAGAAAGAATTAGGATGTATTCTGTACATGTAAGGCATACTTTCCCATCAGTGAACTTCCTAATGTGAGAGTCTCCCAAAAAATAAAGCATAAATTTCTTTTGGCTTAACACTTCCTTCAGTGTATCTCTTACCCATTTTTTCTCCAAGTACAAAGAGGAACAGAGCTTTGCTTAGAAATCTGTTTTCCATTCAATGATAGACTATAGTTCAGCCAAGTTTCTGCTATTTTCCTGCACTTTCCAGTAATATGCTCATCATTTCCTTCTGAGACTTCACCAGGAGCACCTTTAACATCCACTTTTCAGCTGGGTTCAGTGGTGCATGCCTATAATCCTCACCTGGAGACAGACTGAGGAAGGATTGCAGGTTCAAGCCCTGCCTAGGTAGCTCAGCAAGACCCTGTCTCAAGATAAATAAAATAAAAAGGACTGGGGTTGTAGCTCAGTGGTAGAGCACACCTGGCTATCATCAAAAAAAAAATCCATCTTTCCACCAACATTCTTCCCATGATAATATATATATTCTTTCAGACAATAGAAGCTCTCTACCCAGTTCCTCCAATCCCTCAACAGAATAATCATGTTTCACATCTCTATTTCTACCGATCATCTTTTTAAGGAAATACAGATGTTTTTTCTGTCATTCACCTCAAAATTCTCTAATTCCAAAATCTCTTTCATATTTTTAGGTATTTTTTATAGTAGCACCACACTTCCCCGTACCAAAATCCATATTAGTTTTCTAGGACTCCTGGAATGAATCACCACCTCTCGAGTGTCTTCAAACATATTCGCTCATACATGTAGAAGCCAGAAGTCCAAGGTCGAGATGCTGGCAGTGTGGCTCCCTCTGGAGGCTCCAGGGTGAATCCGGTCCACGCCCCTCTCCACGCTCTTGGTAGTGAGCTGGCTGAGGCGGCAGCGTTGGCATTTCCTTTTAGGTGAATGGCTTGGTTCATGCCGATCTCTGCCTCCATCTTCACATCACCTTCTACCCTGTGTTGTCTTCTTTTCCCTCTCCTACAATGGCACTCACTATTGGATTTGGGGCCCACCCCATCCCAGTGCAGAATGGTCTTGTTCTTCCGAGTAAAGTTGCGTCCACAGGTTCCAGGGGTCAGTTCTTCGACCACACTGTGGGCAGGCTTCCCATAGCAGGGAAACGGTGAGGCCTTGGAGTGGATGGGGAGCCTGGACACAGCATGAAGCACCTGGCAGCCCCTTGTTTCCCCACTGCAGCAGGAGCGCCCCAAGAGCGCTGTGTTCCCTGCTGAGGGCAAGGTCAAGATGAGCGTAGAGGAGCAGATTGACAGGATGCGGAGGCACCAGAGTGGATCCATGAAGGAGAAGAGGAGGAGCCTCCAGCTCCCAGCCAGCCCGGCCCCTGAGCCCAGCACCCGACCTGCCTACAAAGTGGTAATGTCCTCCCGGCGGCTCACAGGCCTGGCCTGGCCTCTGGCCATGCTGCTCGCTCTTAGGGCAAGGCCCGCCTGTGCCAGAAAGGTTGGGGAGAGAGGAGATAGAGGAGCCAAGCTCAGCACCTGGGGTAGCTAGGGGAGGCTCCTCCCCATGGGGTAAGTGTTCCTTCAACAACAAGTGTCTTGTTTTCTATATTTTATTATTTTGTTGTTGTTTTGTTTTGTTTTTTTGGTACCAGGGATCAAACTCAGGACCTTGCACTTGCAAGGCAGGCGCCGGAACCACTGAGCTAAATCCCTGGCCCTGTTTTCTATATTTTAAAACATACACACAAAGGAACAAATAATGTGATTTTTTTTTTTTCTGAAATGAACTATACAAAATCCAGTTAATAGAGAACAGTACAAAATCCACCATGCAGAAATAGCATTCCACACACTTCTAGAGCAATCTCTGTGTGCTGAGCATTGGGCTGGGCTTCCCAAAGACAGCTGTGACTGCTCACTGTGCAGTGTGACTCACACCTCCTTTCATGCTTTTGTTTAATCCCTTTAACAACATTGGGTTAGGAATTATTATCCCTACTGTACACATAAGGGAAATAAAGTCAAGAGACACGTAGGGCTTTCTGGGCTACACAGTTATTAAATGCAGAGCTGGGAGTAGCCCAAGGCGTCTGCTTAACTTTTCTTTCCACTACATTTTGGAAATACAGAAAAATTCTGATTCATGAGTCCTCCCTTCTAACAATTTACTTGGTGGATTAAAAATTTTATACTGTGGGGCGGGGGATTTAGCTCAGTGGCTCCACTGCCTGCCTTGCAAGCTCAAGGACCAGAGTTCGATCCCAGTACCAAAAAAAAAAAAAAAAAAAAAAAAATCTATACTGTGAAGCAATCCGGAATCAAAGCAAGATATTCTGATTTGAATGCCCAAAATATATGGCACAGAATGTGCGTACTGGGCACAGCACTGGAGGGTGACAAGCATGACAAGAGACACTGCTGAGAGTTTTACCTCTGGGGCCCTGCAGGTGGGCAGATTTGGGAAAGCATGGCAGAGGGGTGGTCGTGCAGTGGGGTGCAGTAGGAGCATGGGGGTTGGGGCCAGGGAGGATAGCGGTCTGGTTAGAGCCGCCCAGAGGCTGGGCTGCCATGGTGTGGTCATGGTCATGCGGTCCCCTAGGTGCGTCGGCACCGCAGCATCCACGAGGTAGACATCTCTAACCTGGAGGCAGCCCTCCGCGCAGAGGAGCCTGGGGGCCAGGCCTACGAGACACCTCGGGAGGAAATTGCCCGGCTTCGCAAAATGGAGCTGGAGCCCCAGCACTATGATGTGGACATCAGTAAGGAGGTACGTAGTGTCCAGGAGGGGCCCGCAGGACGGGGGCCTGCGAGGGAAGTGGCGGTGACCCCAGTCCCTCCACAGCTCTCCACCCCAGACAAAGTGCTCATCCCTGAGCGGTACATTGACCTGGAACCAGACACCCCCCTGAGCCCCGAGGAGCTGAAGGAGAAGCAGAAGAAGGTGGAAAGGATCAAGACACTGATCGCCAAGTCCAGGTACCGGGCCACTCCCTCTGCCCTCCCTGGCTCCTGGGACTGGATGGGGTGCTAGACGTTGTGGGGCCACTGGGCCTCCAGGATAGAGCACGCGGAAGCAGTGGCCCAAGGCAGCTGACGGCCCAGGTGCTGGGCTCCCGCAGGCAGTGCCGGGAAGACAGAGCTGAAGGCTGCCTCCTCGGACTTCGCCCTCTCAAGCTGCCCTCAGTGTTCGCGAGAACCTTTGAATTCACTTGAAAACATTGAGGGTAGGGGTCCCACTCCCTCAGGACAGCCTTGCTGGGCGCTAGGGGCTGTGCACTCTCAGGCCCCGGCCCTCCCCGCCAGCCTTGATCTGCGGGCCGCCCCAAGCCAGTCGGACCATGCTGTCCCCTCCATGTCTGTGTGTCTGTGCCTCTGCAGTATGCAGAACGTGGTGCCCATCGGCGAGGGGGACTCTGTGGACGTGCCCCAGGACTCAGAGAGCCAGCTGCAGGAGCAGGAGAAGCGGATTGAAATCTCCTGTGCCCTGGCGACCGAGGCCTCCCGCAGGGGCCGCATGCTGTCTGGTGAGAGGGGCCGGGCCTCACTCTCCCAAGGAGACCAGCTGACCCGCTGTAGGGGAGGAAGCCAGTGCTGCAAGGGGAACAGGGACAGAGAATGCAAGGCCAGGGACATGGTCCTCAGGGTCAAGGGGAGCATTTATTGAGCACCAGGTACTGTGCTAGGCTCAGGGAGTGCAGAGGGCCTCAGAGCCGCGAGGATCCGGCAATGATCAGAGGCCAGTGGGGAGCACAGCGAGCCATCCTGCCTTGGCAGGTCAGGGAAAGGGATTGAGACAAGGTGATAACCGAGCTCACTTGGGAAAGATGAGAGTTTGCCAGCTATGGAGGGAGGGCTGGGTAATGCAGGTACCCTTGTGCTTCCCATTCTTGCTCCGTGCAAGTAGGT
This sequence comes from Heterocephalus glaber, assembly GCF_000247695.1. The sequence continues at coordinate 6,775,837 of NW_004624807.1, forward strand.
AAAGTGTAAGGAGAACTAAAAGGGAAGGCAGCCAAGGAGTTGAGTCATCTAAGCACCACTTGGCCGCTAAGCCAGAAAGCTGAAAAGGAGGAAGTGGCTTCACACCCGTACAAAGATTCCTGGTAGACGTGATAGGCTTGAAGTCAGCGGGACTCATTTCTGCCAGGTGGCAGACAGCATCATGGATAGGCCATGACGTGATGGCTTTGAAGAGTGAAGGAAGTTTCCTCTGAATGAGGGTCGGCAGAGGGGAGCGGTGGTTAAGGCGTGGACCCTGGAGACTGTCCTCATCCAGGCAAAGTGAGGACTCTGAAGGCCACAGCTAAGAGAAGTGATACTGAAGGGAGCCTGGATGGGGGGACGTGGGTAGAGGAGAGAAACCAGTGTGCAGGCACAGTGACAGCAGCCTGGGAAGAGGCAGGCAGTATGCAGGTAGGATCCATGGCCAGGAATCCTTAAAGGAGTGGCCATTCACATAGGTGATTAAGGAGGTTCAAAATGTGCCTCTCTGAGGCTCTATCTCCTCACCTGTAACACTCACAGCAGAATCCTTGCCTTCTGCTCAGGTGCCCAAGGGTCAGAAGCAATGTCCGCCAAACTCCTAGCACAGTGCCTGGCGCTTAGTGCTCAATAAATGTGAGCCGACCATAGTAGCTGTGATCGTGGTAGTGATGTTGATGATGCTGGTAGAAGTAGTTGGAGTAGCAGTAGCTGAAATTGAAACGGGAACCACCTGTGATTTCTCTAATTATTTTTAAATATGGATATTTTCAGAAACCAGAGAGTTGTAGGCCACAACAAAAGGGAGTTAAGTAAGACCTAAGAGAAAATCCATGGGAATAAAGAACTTCAGAATGGGTGGCCAGGGAAGGCCCCGAGCTGAGGGGACAGAGGAACCCTTTCCTGGAGCCAGGAGGCAGCAGAACCAGTTTGGCTGCAAGCAGGGAGACCTCTGTTTCTCCTCCCTGTAGTTTAGCTGCAGAATGAACTCAACTGTCCAAAGATCAAATTCCACATACCCTGGGCAAAAGGCGACTTCCTGTTTCAAGAGGGTAGAGCATATAATGCATTTAAAGAACAGCTTCACTCTGCCCTGCCCCAGCCCTGGCACTCTCTACCGCAGCTCTCCAGCCCAAGGTTCCATGAAAACAAACCCACCCTGCCTATCAGATTTCCCCCTCCTTGCACTGGGCTTACATTTCAGGGTCTGTGCGCTGCTAGCAAATGGTCACCTTGCTTGTACCAAAACCCCAACTATGTAAAAAATGGCTGTGGTAGGGCCAGACCTCAGACCTAGCCCACTGTCCCCACTGCCCCTGGCCTGTGGCCCCCAATGCCCCGAGCAAGGTCTGGTCCTGGGCATATGTGTATGGGCATAGGGCCATGCCCAGGACACTGTGGGAGGGGGCAGTGCCGAGCATGGGTCACAAGGACAGCAGGCACAGGATGTGGAGTTCAGTGCCTGAGTCTGGGTGTGTGCAGGGATGCTGTAATCAGTGCTGAGTGTTGTAAAGTTTGCAAATCCACCTGGTATGTGCAGACCAAGTATGCACCATGTGAGGAGACGTGGCATTTCTGAGCTTTACGTGTGGCCTGAATGTCATGTACAGCGTCTGTGTCTGGTTATATTTGTAGACGTGCATGTGTTTGTGTTCACATGTGCAGTGTGTGGGTGGAGGGAATGTTTGAGTGCAAATATAGGGGTGTGTGTGTGTGTGCATATGTGTGCAATGCCTCTGGGTATTGTGTGGAGACCTGTGTGTGTGAGTCCAGGTGTAAGGCCAGTAAGTGGCTGGTGTGTGGGCGTGAATGTATGTGAGTGTACAATGCATGAGTGGAGGTAGCATTTGTGACTGCACGTGTTTGTGTGTGATTGGCTTTCTGCACAGTATAAGGAATGATAAAGCACTTGCATGTATACATTGTAGTGTCTGTGTGTGAACGAGAATGGAGTCTTGGGAGTACGAGTTTGGATGACATTCCTGTATGTCACTTAATGCACTTAGGACCACACATAGTATATCACATCTGTCCAGTATGCAGCTGCTACACATATCAATTTTAACTATTTTAATGGATATATTCCTGATGTACATTTAATATTTTAAGGAGGTTATATTTATATAATTAACTTTTCTTCCTCATTTAATACATTGTAAATATCTTTTTTAAAAAACATTTTATTAATATATGTTTGTGATACATAATAATTACATTTGTTTTGGGATTTCATATATATATATATGTATATACACATATATGTATGTATATAAAATCTGGATCACTTTTCCTTTTCTCCACCCATCCCTTCCCCACCTCCAAAAAGTCTACTTCCATGAAATATCCTATTTTTCTGACTCCTATTTAAAGGGTGCCCTTCAGGGTTGCCATATGTATAGATCTATTTGTAGCTATGCTAAATGTCTCTGAACTATTACATTTTTAAAGTTCCCTCTACTTTTTATAAAAGTCTCTCCTCAGTTGTACTTTCTGAACATTCAGTGGGCCTTGCAACGTCCCCACCCCTTAACTTTCTTGTTTCTAATCTCCTGTGGCCCATTTATTAGACTTGTGTATCAATGAGACACACTGGGTTCCGCGGGTCTCTCCCACGAATACATTAAGAGCCTCAGCCTGTGTATGATGTAACATGTATCCTGGCTTCCTTGGGTATTTGCTTAGTTGTGGGCTTCTTGACTGTTTTAGTTGAGGTTGCCACTTACCTCACCCTTGGGTCAGCAACGTGGATCTGCACACAGATGTGTGTCTGGAAGCATTTGTGAGTGTATTTGTGTGTGATGCTCCAAGTGTGTTGGGCCATGTGGAAGGACACGGGTTCGAGAGTGCACGGACACTCGCATACAGTCTCTGAGTTGTGCACGGTGAGTGTTGCCACATCCCAGGCACAAGCTTGCACTGTGTACAGGCAGACACAGCGTCACGTCCATGTGACAGCTACGTAGGTTTACACACGCGGGTGTGTACAGAGGTGGCAAGAGCCACGGTGGCCCTTTCTGTGCCCCAGAGACCAGGGCAGCTGATGAGACCCAGAGCAGGGTGGGGAGCAAGGGACCGAGAAGTTCTGCATTGAAGCCTCTTGCTGGAAATGCAGTGCGATTCTGGCTGAGCTCTGGTTCCTCTCTGAGCCACATCGGCACCCTCTCTGCCATCCTCCTGCCTCTGGCTACACTTAGGATGCGCGAGGGTCCGGTGACCGCAGACCACTTGTCCCCCATGATCTGACTCCCTCCTCATTGTCCTTCCACTTTGCTGTTCTCAACATGAATAATAATGACAATAAAGTAAAAGTCTCACTAATCCACATGTCGCCGTCTTAGGGCTGGTCTGAAGCTTCAGGTGTGTTCCGGAGCGGACCGCAGCTGCCTCTAATGTGTGGGTGACAGGAGGGCCTTCCGTGATGGTGGGGATGTTTCTGAGCCCCCGCCCGAGTGTGAATTCCTAGAACTGACTTTACGTGGGTCCGAGAGCTCCGTATTCATGGAAGTGATCCACGTGGGTCACTTCCGCGCTACCTGCGCGCTAATGGCCCGGTGATTTGGATTAGTGTGACTTTACTGCACTATTCACCATCACCCTTAGTGCCACCACCGTCTCCCAGCTGCCCCTCCCTGCTGTCCCCGGCAGTAGAGGGTGTGGCTCCCCCTGCGGACTGGGGGAGCCTTCAGCACAGAGAGCTCCCAGCCTCGCCCAGAGTCCCACTGGTTCTAGGCACAGCCTGCAGTCGCAGGCGCCCAGATGCCCGGCCACAGAGACACCTTTGCCTCCGCTTGAGCCAGCTCCGAGCCCAGCTTTCTGCTCCGCTTGCCTCCCTGCCTTGCTCCCTGCCCGCCCCTCCGCCCCCCCCCCCCCGCCTCGCCTGCTCTGGGTGCACAGCCTCCCCAGCCCCGCGCCCCACCGCTACTCACCGCCCTGTTCCTTTCTGTTCCAGTGCAATGCGCCACCCCGAGCCCTCCCACCTCCCCTGCCTCCCCGACTCCACCAGCTACCCCCCTCTCGTCTGAATGCCCTCGAGGCGCCGACAGCAGCCACGCCTCGCGGGTCTGAGCTGGACGTAAGCACTTTTCTCTGTATTCCACCCACCCCGGGGAACGGGTCCCCTTCCCTGCCCCACTGAGCTCCCTTTGCCCCTCACTGCGGCATTGCTTCCCCCACCCTGGCCCCTCGCGCTCTCCCCTCCATTCGTCTGCTTGAGTCGCCAGTGTTCCTGTGCAGTGCTGGCTGCAGCCCCCTGGCGGCGCTGCTTCTTGGATGTGGCGAGGCCGACGGGCTTTACTTCTCCAGAAGCAGACGGGAGATGGCGCTGAGCCCTCGCCTGTCCACCCCTGTCCTCTGTCAGCCCACCAGCTTTCCATCTGCTGCCACACGGCAGTCCTGCCACAGACCCCTCCGAAGCCTCGGGCAGTGTCTCCGCCCCCTGAGACTCCCCTGCACCCCATCCCCAAGGCGTAGGCCTCCCACGCACAGCACAGAGCAGGGGCAGCAGGCAGGCGGGGAAGACCCCTGGCCTCTGTGTCTCAGGCCTTCTCGGACAGGCGCCCCTGCAGCTCCGAAAAGGCCTTTTCTCCCCCAGGAGCTTGGCAGGAGCCCCGGCCTTGGTGTTTCTCTTCTCACCCCGTTTCCCTTTTTTCTAGTGCAAGCCCTGGCCGAGGCCAATGCTGTGAAGCTGCACAGAGCCACGTTCTGAAGCGTCCTCTGCCCAGTGAGGTCCTGGCCACCACCCTGACCCCCGTCCTGTGCTCCCATGGGAGTGCCGCAGGGAGCCAGGCTGGGGGCCAGGGCTGCTGCCAAAGGAGTGTGGGCGCCTGAAGCTGCGCTGCTCACGCTGGGGGGTGGCAGGCAGTGGGGTGGAGAGTTGGGAGGCCGTCGTCTCTGATGCCCGAGTGGCAGGAAGCCGAGGCCTGGCTCTGGCTGGCAAGGTGGTGGCCCTGCTTGAACATTCCGTGTGGAGGACCCGCCCTGGTGGGGAGCATGCCTTCAGCTTAGTGAAGTCTAGGGGTGAAGGAGAGATGGGCCCTCAATGCCAAGGACCGCACCTGCCATCACCCCCTCGCCGGCTGCCCCAGCTGTGCCCCAGGCTTTGCCACGCCTCCGCCGATGGGGCTTCTTGCGTTTTGGTGGAGACCAACCGCCCGCTTGAGCCAAAGACTAGAGGATGAGCGAGGGGGAGGGGCTCCTGGGCTCCCCCAGGGGACAGAGCGGGCTGTGGATGGAGAACAGCATGTGTGTGCCTGTCTGAGGTCAGGTTGAGAAGGGAGAGCAGAGAGCAAGGGAGAGTCCCAGGGAGTGGGGACCGGAGGGGAGTGGGAGGCGCTGGCGAGGGAGGAGGGCAGGGGAAGGGAGAGGACAGGATGGGCCTCCCCATGGGGGGCGGAGCCTAAGTCGGTGCCGAGCCGAGGGCCCACGGTCACCTCCGCGCCTCCCCCTCATCCCCCGCGCAGCCCAGCCGGGCCAGCAGAGTGCCCAGTGGCCTCACTAAGGTGCTCAGCGTGGGTGAGGGGTCAGTGGTGACAGCCTGGGATTGGGTCCTTTCCGGGTCAGGCTCTGGTGCCTGCCTCGGCCTCCCGGGTTAGAGCAGAGGGAAGGACCTGTCTCGCGTGGGGTGTGGCCAGCCTCGGGGCCTTCCCGAGCCTGTTTCCCTGATGGTGCTGCCGCCCGCCCGCTGAGAGTTTGCCCCTGGGAGAGAGAATGAGGCCTGAATCTGGGGGCCAGGGGCCAGGCCCGAGCCTTCGCCTACCCAGGGAGGCTGCTGGGAGAGACAGAAGCAGAACGCGTCCCTCCTCCACTCCACCCACTTGAGATGAATGTAGCCAGAGAGGACAGAGGAGAGGAAACTGAGGACTGCTGGCCCTGAGACTTTTTCTGCCAGCGTTGCTGCCGGAGACTTCAGCCTGACCAGCGGCGGCAGCAGCACCAAGAACAACTGCTTCCTGCCCACTGCTCCTCTCCAGTCCTTCATGGCTGGACAGCTACTGGTTCATATGCAAGTAAAGATGACAATTCATTCAACAAATGCGGATCGAGCACCTTTTATGTACCAGGCACTGTTCTAGGTGCTTAGGATATTCTCATGCTTCGGAGGAACTACAGACTGGGAGGATTCCACCTATTTTCACTTCTAGCAGGCTATTTTTGGAACATGAAAATGCCCCTGGCTACATTTCCCATCTTCACAGTTCGAGCACCCAGATCTGCTCTTTGTCCCCTACACACTGGCAGGTGGGATTAGCTCCCAGGTCACCCTCTCTCCACACCCTTCTCCTCCCACAAGAAAGGTTTTTCAGGGCCGGGATTTAGCTCAGTGGTTTCGCCGCCTGCTGTGCAAGCGCAAGGACTCAAGTTTGATCCCTGGTACCAAAAAAAAAAAGATTTTTCAGGGCCTTCCATACCTTCTCCTTTCTTTGTCTATCCCTCCTTTTTTTAAGTGGTATTTTTAGAAATATACATGTACAATACCGAGAAATAATGCCAACACCTCCGCCGCCTCTCTCCCCCCGTGGCAGAAAGCTGGCCCCCTATGTTGCTTTACACGCCTTAATATATGTTTTATGGAGATAATTCATGTTATGGATGTCTATGTAATATATTGGTTTGTTTGGACGTCAATCCTTTCCTCAGCTCCTACCTGGGCCCGTTTTCTCTCCACACCATCCTAGCATGTTGAGGCCATATCCCTTGCCTTTTTGATCCAAAGGAGGGGAGAGGAAAGACTTATTGTAAGACAGATCTACTTTATGCTTTTGTTTAAAAAGCAAACCTATTTTCAACATGTGCAATGTCTGAAGGGATCGGCGAGTGATGTGACCGGGCTGGGGTGGTGGCTTCCAGGTCCCAGCCGTGTGCCCTGCCCTCTTCCCGATGGCTTCTTGCCCTCCCACCCCATGGGCAGGGAGCGTCTCACTGGGACAGGCCTTGCCCTTGGAAGCCCTGCACCAAACATTTGGTGACACTGTCAGCTCTCGGTGGTGCTGAGAGTGTTGTCCATGTGCAAGCCCTCTTGGAGGAAATGTTTACAGTCTCATGTGCAGAAGGACACTGAGACAGGCACCTGTCCTCGTGGCTCCTGGCCACCTGCCCTTGTCTCGCTGCTGAAAAGGGCAGGATTTCACGGCAGCCCAGGCTAAACAGCAGCAGGATGTCCTTCCGCTCTCTGCTGGACCTGTGACTTGGTGCATGGCCCAGAGGAAGTGGCTTGGATCCTCTGTGCTGTCCCTGCCTCTTAACTTGAGTTCCTTGGAGTTCTCATGCTTGCATGTGGCTCCTCTCTGGTTGGGGTCACGCCTGTGTCATCTGGCTCCCTCTGGGACCTTTCTTTCTGGAGCTATTCTTAAGAGGATGGCTCCTCAGTCTGGCATCCAGACTGTGAAGTTGCCGTCTTGGTTAAGGAGGGTCCCACGGACACTGTAACGTCTCAGCTTTGCCCAAGAAACCCCAGGGCTTTGGCAGGCTGCTTGCTGGGGCACTGAGCTATGCCACCTCAGCCTCTCAAACGGCCTATTGATCACCAGAGTGAGCTGGAAGACTCTTGACTTGCAAGGATTTGGGGAGGATGGAACTCTGTCCAGGTCTGAAATCAAGACTCTTAGACTTCTGCACACAGCTCCAGGCCAGCATTTGAAGCCTGACCTCCAACTCTGGCGTTTGCTGCCACCCTGTTCCCAGCCTAGAGCAGCTTGCTGTGAATGATCAAGGCCCAGATGGAAGCCCAGGGCTAGCAGCCCTCCTGCAGAAAGCCCTGGCTACTCATCTGGGCCCTCCCCAACTAGCACATCACCTCCCTGATCAGTAACCAAGAGGCTCCAACTGAATACAGCTACCATCACTTTAGAAATGTTCCAAGGTACAAGCTGTGTGCTCTCGCTCTGCTGCCTTTGAGAGGCATGGTCTTGAGACAGGGCTGACCGAAGCAAGGTGGGATCACTTCCTTTCCCCTCTACCTGGCAGCTCTTAAAACTAAGGAAGAAAAAAAAAAATATATATATATATATACACATATATATGTATATATATGTGTATATATATGTATATATATGTATATGTGTATATATATGTATATATATGTATATATATATACACACGTATCTATTTATGCACATATTGGGGCCAATTTGATTTACTAGAATTAGACAATAAACCATACAAAGAACTTTATGATCTCAGTGTCTTTCTTTAGCATAAAAGTGACCTTAGGTTAGACAAACAGAGAGCACCTCTGCTGGGACCAAGCCGCTGTAGCACCCCTTTAGCATCCGTCTAGCCAACAAGCCCCTCCCTGGGGAGGAGGGCCATCCTGACCAAGGGAGGGAGAGTTTGCTCTCTTCTTTTGGGAGCATTCTTATTCCATCTAGCTACTCAAGAATCCCTGTGAGTCCTGCATTTGTATATTGCAAGTTTGTATAAACCCAATGCTGAAAATAAAAGGAATGATTTGTACACGTGGTGTCTGTGTCGGCCTCTGGCACCCTCCTGGTCTGTGTCAGTTAGGGGGCTTGGCAGGACAGGGGAGTGGGTCGGAGGGTGCAGAGTCTGTGTACCTCTCCCTGCCTTGCCTCAGCAGCCTGGAACCCCAGGGTTCTGGGAAGAGCTTCCTGCGGTTCCTGGTTTCTCAGTGGTTTGGCCGTAATGGCTGATGGTGAATTCTGGACGCTGTTCTCATCTCTAAAGAGGTAGTAGAGTGGGTGTTCATGTTTTTCATGTGTGTTTTGGATTTTGTAGCATCAGGAGACCTGTAAACTCTGATGTCCTTAGTGAACAGGGCGAGCAGGGGCCAAATTTAGGCTCATGCACACTGTGAGGCCAGGGAGGAGTGTCGGACAATGGTCATTTGTGGCACCCATGCCTCTGTCTGCAGCCCCCATCCGGGCAGCAGCAGCAGCGGGGGCTTGCAGAGGTGGGGACTGTGGGATCGATGGATCGCAGAAGGATCTGCCAATGGGTCCCTGGAGGCTCCAGCTCCAGCTCCTGGCCCAGATCAACCCTCTCACCCAGCCAGGCTCTTTGTAAAAGGGGGCAACAGTGAGTGATGCAAATGGAAAAGCAGCTCCCAGTCTGCCCTTTGAGGACTGGAGCTCAATCCAGTCAGCCACAGCTGAGGCTGGGCAGGCAGCCAGGGTCAGTCAGCTCCTGCTGGGGCCACATAGGAGGCCGCCCGCCTCGCCCTCTGCACCCTCCCTGCCCGCCTCCAAAACCACCAGCATGGAGCCGGGAACAGCAGTGTGGAGGGGCAAAGAGAAGGTGGCCCATTGTGCCCAGTGCCTGGCCCTGGTCCTCGCTGGCTGCATGAAGACCTGGACAAGTCACTCTGCTTCCGTCTTTGTTTGCTCATCTGTAAAAGTGAGGCTATTGGGCCGGGGATTTAGCTCAGTGGTTATGGCGCCTGCCACACAAGCGCAAGGTCCTGAGTTCGATCCTCTGTACCAAAAAAGTGAGGATATTAATCACCATCATAAGACATTTCAAGAAAACCAAATAAGAAAATGCATGATAACCTTTTAAGGGGCCTCTCCAGGAGGCCAGCTGCAGACGAACCCCTTGGGCTCAGCACCAGTTTCCAGAGAAGTGGGCCTGGGGGGCCCCTTTTCAGGAGGGTCCAGTTCTCCTGAGCTCACTGTGGGTCCGTGGCTGGCTGTGGGAGTGGGGAGGGGATCCCAGCTGCTGCTTTATTCCCCTGTGGGAGCAGCTTAGAACAGGTGGAGAGTCTTGTGTGTAATATCGTGTTAACACCATGCTCTGGAGCAGTGTGAACCTTCACAGTATTATTATTGTAGCAACAGTGGCTCATTAGATGGTTAGCGTGTGCCAGGTACAACATCTCTAGGTGACAGGTAGCATTCTCATGCGAGAAACTGAGGCACAGAAAGGTAAATAGAATGGATCCGGCCTCCTGGGTGAAGCCTGAGGCGGCACTGACTTTAGAGCCCAAGCTCTCAAGCTATGGGAAGTTTCAATGGGAGTCACACTGGCCCCGAGGGAGCATTTTGGCAATCTAGGGGGAGAGAGATTATCGAGATAAGGCAAGGGAAGCTACTGGCATATTAGTGACTGCAGTGCACAGGAACATTTCCAAAACAATTGTCCCATGTCCTGTACAAGTTTACAGTATATGAACTGGGATAAAACCCACTGCCAGTATAAGGTGGTCACACTTTATACCACTACTAAAAACTTGTAGAAGCTGTTAAATTGCTTTTCAATGAGTTTCATGAATAACTCATGACAGAAATGCCTGCTGTGGAGAAGAAACTTAAAATGAAATAGAGACACTGTCTCAAAATTCCTGAATAGTGTACCCCATGTATTGGCTACACAATGTGTTATAACATTTCAACTACTACATATTTGGTAGAAAATGGTTCCAACAAGCAGTGGGGTGTCCTGAAGAAGCAAAGGGATGGACTAATCATATTTAACAGGAGAGCTAGAAAACCAAACATCCTTAAAACAAACATTTTAAGTCAACCATGGTGGAGAGAAGGAAGGAAAAAGGAAAGAGAGAAAAGAAAAGAAGGGAAGGAAGGCTGGGGGTGAAGCTAACTGAAGAAAAGTTTAGTGTGAAGGCCGTAGGGTCAATCCCCAGTACTGGAAGAGAAAGAGAAAGAAAGAAAAGCAGAGATCCATGAAACGTAAGAGATCTCATTGATCTCCTTACTAAAAGCTTTCAGAAATTACTTCATATTCTTGCCGTCGTCTATAGTGTTTGAAGTTTTGCAGCCCAAGGGTGAACATCTATGTTGTAGCAGTTCCGTGTGGAACTGTCCGGGCAGCCGTCTGTTGTTTTCCTCCACTTTCCCAGGGCCCACACGCAATTGCTCTGCCCGCCTTCATCTTTCCCCGTGCTCTTCCCAGTCGCCCTCTGCTCCCCATACACCTTTGGAAAATGTCATGGCCAAGGCCTCTCAGCCTTGGAGACAGGACCAAGACCTGTGTGTCTGTACTGTGTCATCACAGTCCCCGCTCAATGTCACAGCATAGGCAAATATTCTGACAATGCACAGGCGCAGGTCGGTGCCAACCTTGGACCTCCTTGTCCCCCTCTACCTGACTGCACGTACACCGCCCCCCACTTCCGTTAAGGTGACTTCCCTCTTAGGTCCAAGCACGTCCTGTCTGACATCACCTGCCTACCCTTAGTTTCTATTCTAGTGAGCTAGTGTTCATCCCTTATTTTGTTTTCTTGTGTGCATGTGGTTTTTGCGTTTGCATGGAATGGCTCTTGTTTTCTATTTCTCAAGCTCAGTTACGATATATAGGTGCACACCGTCTGCCTGTCTCACATACGTCTTCAGGTAAGCCTCCGCTGAACATTTATATATTGAGAAGCGTTATGTTTCTTTATAAATTCTTCTTGTGTTACTCTTTAGTGGAGTTAGCTTTATTATAGCTTTTGAATGATGTACGATCTGGGTCATATGATCAGTGCGCTTCATTTCTGGATGAAAAGCATATTTCAAAGGGGAGGCCGGCTGTAATGGTGTTGCGAGCCGCTGCTCTGCAAGGGAGAAAAGGTCCTGAGGAAGGCTGTGCCCTCCCCTCTGCAGGCTCGGAGGAGGAAGGATGCGCCCCTGCCTACGCACCTGGCAGGTGGACTGGAACTCAGCCTCATGAATTGTTTAGCCTCCCCCGCCCCCCGCCGCCGCGGCCCAGATGCAGGGCTTTGTCTTCTGTAGTTCAACCTCAAGGTTCAAAGCTGGAGGAAAGGTTGAATCCCTTGAAGTCTAACTCCCCTGTGGCACCAGATCTGGCTCTCCCATTAGGCCTGCAACAGGTTTTACTCAGCTGCTTGTTGCCCCCTCGCGTTGGTCATGTGTATTACACAAAGCAAAAAAGAAAAAGCTTTCCAGATGAATTTAATACGTTTGCAAAGAGACATACAGATTCCAGCTCTTCCCGCATATTCTACCAAACCAAGCAAGGAGTCCTTCCTTCCATATACGATCCAAGTTTTGTAGAGGAGGCAGGAGCGGAATGCGGAAGGGGGTGTAGAAAGGGTCTGGTGACCGTGCGGGGAGCCTGCGTCTTTAAGCAGCCCCGCTGTGGTCAGTGTTAGGGTGGGGGTTAATGATTTACCAGCGCCTCCCTTCTCCATTGCCAAGGGTCAGCTTTCCTGCTCCCCGGGAGCATGCACAGGCTCGGTGGTGCTCCGGGCCCTCACCTCCTGCCAGCCGAGCCGGAAGGCCCCCCTGGCGGACCGCAGCATGATCTCCATCAGCGAGGGCCAGAGTGAGCAGAGGGCTGGGGGCCCGGGCTGGGCTGGGGTCTGGGCGGTGAGGGTGCAGGTGCGCCCCTCCCGGCCCTCGTCTCTGCGGAACCTACACTGTGACCTCTGGAGCCACTGAGGGCTGCTGTGTTGGCATCCGAGGCAGCAGGGCCGGCGGATGTGGCCCCGCCCTGTCAGGGGTGAGGGCTGCAGGTGCCCGGGTAGCCGAGGCTGGGGCTTGGGGGCCCCTCGGTCCAGGGTCCTCAGAGCTGGGGGTGCACAGGTGGGCTCAGGAGGCTCTGCCTGTTCGGTATCTTCCCCCACAAACCTTGAAGCCCTGAGTTTCTTCTTAACAGAAACTGAACTCCACTCCTCTGCCCACACCCCATCCTCACTCGGAAGAGGGGAGCAGGAGGGATCCTCAGGGGGCGTAGACCCCACGCAGAGGGAGACCAGCTCTGTGGGCTTCAGTGAGTGCGAGAGCGAAAGCCCGAGTCCCCTCCTCACCCGCTCCCTGAACACAGTCCCTGCCAGGTCCCCAGCACTGCCAGGCGTGCACACATTGCCAAAGAGGCAGACGGGTGCCCGGCTGGCCTAGACTGGGAGGGGGCTGACCAGCTAATGAAGAAGTAAATGTGTAGCATGTCCAGTGGAGCCCTCCAGACGAGAACAAAACGATAAGGAGGCTAGAGTTTGAAGCAGGAGGGGTTGCTATCTTATAGGAAGTGTCGAGGGGAGGCTTTGCTGAGAGGTGCTCCCCCCCCCACTTTATTGGTACACTTTAGGTATACAATACAGTTACATTCATCATTGGGATCTTGTACCGTTACATGAGTCTCTTGGTTCTTATTTTTTTTCCCTTTCCCCTGCCCTCCCTTCACCCCCTCCACCCTTCCCTATTTGCAAAGACCTTGTTTCCATTTCTTTCCTCTTCTCATATTTTTTCCTTTACCTTTTTTCCCTTCCCCTACCCCTCCCAATTCCCCTGCTCTTTTAGACCTTTTCTTCCTGTTACACAATATCAGCTATACATTTTTTAAATTACAATATTAAGATCTAGGAGACATTACCACAGATTTTACAGAATTTAAAAGGATATAGAAAGCATATTACAAAAATCGTTTTTGAAATAAATTTGACAACTTCTAAGAAGTAACTTGGAAGACAAATTAATGAGACTAACTCTGGAGGAGATATAAAATTTGAATAGCACCTGTTAAAGAAAGTATATTCCTGGGCCGGGGATTTAGCTCAGTGGTTTCGCCACCTGCAGCGCAAGCACAAGGACCCCAGTTCGATCCCCAGTACCAAAGAAAAAGAAAGTATATTCCTAGCTTGAAAACCTACCTGTATGACAACAGCAGGCTCATAAACATTTTAACATAAATTATATCAAACAATTAAAGCAGAAAAAAGAAGGAACACTTCTCCCCTCATTTTAGGAACTCAACATTGTGCTAATCCTAAAACTGGATAAAGATAATAGAAGAAAAAAGTATGAACATAGAAATTTGTTTAACAAAAACTATTGGAAGTCAGATCTGGCAGGATGTAGAAAGTGGTTTTGTTATAGGGATGGCAGTGTTGGTTCAGCATTGGAAGATCCACCCCCAAAAGTCATCATTTAAACAGAGGAAAGGAAAAAGCCATATGATCCTGTCACTAGTTGGAGAAAAAGTATTGGACTAAATTCCACAGCTGTTCATGGTAAAAGCTGTCAGGAGACTAGAAGTAGAACAGAACCTTGAGAAGTGCTCTTTTACACAGAGACTATAGGAAATGAGGCAAAGCCTTGAAGCCCTCTGAAGGGACCTGTTCCCAGAAGAGACAGCCTGTGCAAAGGCCCTGAGGCAGTAGCATGCCTGGTGTGTTTGGAGAACAACAAGGAGGGCGGTGTGGATGGAGCAACATTAGCAAAAGGGAGACTCTGGAAGGGCTCAGGGAGGCTGAGGAGGGGCTGGAGAATAGGTCATGGTGAGGACCTTGTTCTACGTGATGGGAAACCACCTTGCTCTCCCTGATGGGAGTGATAGGAGATGCAGACACAGGCATAGGTAGACATCTGGATAGATTAGATGATACAGATAGAGATGAGAGGAGCATAGAAGGGTGAGTGCAGCAACAGGAAGATGCTGCTCCGTGGTGAGAGAAGGCGGAGGAGCCCGGTGTCTGCAGTGGGGAGGTGCATGTCCGAGCCAGCTCTGTGGGAGGAATTTGCCGGCGGACTGGATTCAGGGCCTGGGGGAAGAAGAGTCAGGAATGCCTCCAGTGCCTTTGGCCTGGCGCTGGCAGGTTGAGGAGGGAGCCCTGGGGGGTGTGGTGGGCACTGTGCCCTTGACATCCGGTGCGATGTGGGGCAGGCACCTGGCATCCGAGCCTGGAGCTCCGCAGGGAGAGCTGGCTGCAGAGAGAGGCTGGGCAGCTGCCAGCATATCCGTGGTCGCCAAGGTCTCCAGCAGCATCTCCGCCTCCCCGAGACTGACCTTCTGGGGCAGGATAATCCTACTGCGGACCTGTAAGCCGTGGTGTGCCTGAAAGGCTCTGTTTCATTCAGCCCTGCTGGGAAGCTGCTACTCACGGTGTGTTTTTCGAGACCCTTGAGCAACGTGTGGAGGAGCACGAGGAGGGTGGCAGGAGACTCAGTGGGGCTGCTGCAGGGGTCCAGGAAAGAGATGGAGGTGGCTGGAAGCTGAGTGGTAAGAGAGAGACAGATGGCTTTCAGGATACATTTGGGAAGCAGCAGCAAAAAAGCTTTGCTTCGAAGCCGGGTGTTGCAGTGCAAGCCTATAATTCCAGTAGTCTGGGAGGCTGAGGCAGGAGGATTGCAAGTTTGAGCCCAGCCTTGAGAATTTAGTGACTTAGTGAGACTCTGTCTCAAGATAAAAAATGAAAAGGGCTGGCGATGTAGCTCAGTGTGCCGGCCTGGGGGTTGATGCCCATCCAGCAACCAATCAGTCCATCAATCAGCTGCATATTGAACTGGGAGGTGGCAGGTGTGGCTCTCTGCTTCTGCCTGGGGCCGCCGGGTGAGCCTCACAGGGGGAACCCGGGGAGGCGGAGCTGAAGGAGGAATTTAACCTCTCAGTTTGGGGCCTGTGGAGTGCAAGTGCCTGGGAAAACACCACGCCAATATGCCCAAGAGCAGCACGAAGTGAATTTCAGGGCTCAGGAGAGGCTTAGGCTAGAAGGATAAAGGCCGGTGTTGCTGCTGCACACACGCGATAGTTAAGGACAGAGGAACACGGAGAGAACAAAATGAGAAGCCAAGACAGCTCGGGCCCAAGCCCTGAGCGACTCAGACCCCAGCGGGAGAGAAGGAGGAGCTGGCAAAGGTGCCAGAAAGAATGGAAGGACTGAGGAAGAACACCAGAGTGCGGTGTCGCAGAAGCCCAGAGAGGGAACAGTTCAGCCACACAGTGGCCAGCTGCCGACCATGGGATGCAGGTCTCTGAGAGTCAAGGTGAGCGCGCCTCCTGCGGATGTGGACGAGACTGTCGGCACTTTCCAGAGC
This sequence comes from Heterocephalus glaber, assembly GCF_000247695.1. Next base: position 6,791,562 of record NW_004624807.1, read on the forward strand.
CAGCAAGCCGTTTCCAACCCTGCTTCCGCTCACTGCTGGCTGTGTCCCCGTGGGCAGGCAGTGGAGCTGCTCACGGTTTCAGTTTGGTCTGAAATGGGCTGAGCAGTGATCTGCCCAAGGGCTATGGTTGGGCCTGGGCCGGGGGAGCAGCAGCTGCAATCACAGCTGTGAGAGGAGCCTGCTCCTGAGCTCGTCCCTGCCCCATCCTCCAGAACAATTCAGCCCGAAGGCCCTGCCAGGAACACAAAGGGGGTGCCCCACAGGGGTGCAGAGGCCTGCAGGTGAGAACAGCGTTCGTGCTCACGCGGGGCCTGTACAGGGGTCACAGCCAAGACTGGCTGGGGGAAGGAGAGGCGCTCCGTGGTGCAGGGACCCCGGGCCACCTCATAGCAACGGGTCCAGCTGGAGTCATGTGTCACCTCCCAGAGCACAAAGAGAAGCCGACGTCATCGCTGGAAGCTATTTCTGCCTACGATGTGTAGTCATGAAGAAACATCAGACCAACCCAAAGGGAAGGGCGGGTGGCTCCAAAATGGGCGGCCTGAAGCTTCGAAAGGGTCAAGATCATGGCAAGAAGACATGGAGGGACCGCCCCAGATGTAAGGGACTACATAAGCCTGGCGCGGGGGCGCACACCTGTGATCCCAGCACTCTGGGAGGCTGAGGCAGAAGAATCACAAATTTGAGCCCAGCCTGGGCAACTTAGCAATTTAGTGACTGTTGTAGTCAAGGGTTGCAAGGGGTTAGATTTAATATGGGACACATAATTTATAGGATTATTTTATAATACTCGCCCAAAAAGTCAAATGCAGGGGCCAGGGATTTAGCTCAGTGGTTCTGGCACCTGCCTCGCAAGCACAAGGTCCTAAGTTCGATCCCTGGTACCAAAAAAAAAAAAAAAATGTCAAATGCAGAGGGGTGCAAGAGATCTGTCCACACACTAGAGACCTGAAGAATCCAGCGGAGGGCCTGGATCCCACGGCAATGTCCTGCACAACTCCAGCTGAAGGCCTAGAGCCCAAGGCAATGTTCTCCATGAGTCCAGCCAGAAGCCTAGAGCCCACGGTAATGTCTCATGCAAGTCCACATGGAGGATCTGCCCCAGCAAGGCCAAAGGCCAGTGCTGGGAGCCAGAAAACCTGGGCCAGTGAGGTGAAGGACCTGTGTCACCAGGCTGAGGGACCTGCACTGGAGCCAGGAAAGGATGCTCATGAAGATCGGGGCTCCCCTGACAAGAACAGCAGCCATCCCCAGAAACAGTGAGGCTCCGAGCTCCTCCTTTGAGAACAGCCAAGTTTGCATCAGGAAAACCAGCCGCAGCAAGCTTCTTCTAGAAAATCAACAGCCCACGATCTTCCTCTACAGTTCTCCTCTTATGCCATTGGCAACAGTCCCCAGGTGAGTCTTCCACACCCAACCATGCTCAGTTCAGCTGGGCATCCCAAGTTGACCATTAGTTCATCCACCACAGTGACACTTTGGCTCAAAACAAAAGGGGATGTAGCTCAGGGATAGCTGGGGAGCTGTGAATGGGGTCAAAGTCTAGATAATAGGACTGGATCGTGAAAATTTCCCAGCTTTGGTGGCTGTATCGTGGCTGTCTAGGAAAATAAAGCAAAGTAACAAAGCATTCAGGAAGGGATGTTATACTGGACAGTAAGCACTCTCAAATGGGTCATGAAAAAGGTTCTTTGTTCTGTACTTGCAACTTTTCTGAACGTTTGATTGTCAGAAAGAGAAAGAGGGGAACGTGAAGGATTCCTGGTACCAGCTTTGGCCAGAGAGCCATTCAGCCAGTTCTAGAAGCTCTGTGGGCTCTGGGCGGCGAGGGACAGCCTTGGACGCTTCCAGCAGGGGGAGCGCTTCCCCAGACGCCAAGCCCCGGTCACCGGCAGCCACACCTCCCGCCAAAAGTGAGCCCCGTAAGACTGGCGTTTGACTGCCCTATGAATGGAGTGATGTGTCAGTCTGTAATTTGAATGACAGCTCTCGACTCCATATTTTTAATGATTCTTTTACAGAAGCCCTTTGACCTTATTTCTTCCTACACTGGAACTGAATTTAATCCTTTCAAAATCTTTGTGGCAACAGATTATAAAGAATTAGGACAATTGTGTTGTCTTCTTTCAGTTGTAAGTATAACTTAGCCAGCAAACCTAGTCTTAATTTGTTTTTACTGTCCTGCCTTTAAACGACCAGAATAATTTTCTCCCTCACTTTTAACAACCACCTTTAAAACATGGTAATAATACCAGTGTCATAGGGGTTGTGGGATTAATCCCAAGATGTTAGTTAATGAATATTATTTATTTTCAACAAGGGTGTCAAGGCCGTTCATTGGGGGAAGGAATGTGGTGTGAACCATTGCCCAAAAGCTGGATATCCACATACACCGGAATGAAGCTGAGCCGTTACCTAAACCATTTCCAAAAGACAACTCAAAATGGATCAAAAGCCGAAGAGGTAAAACTATAAAATTCTTAGAAAAAAAACACAGGGAAAAGCTTCATGACACTGGATTTAGCAATGATTTCTTGGCTATGACACCAAAAGCACAGGCAACAAAAGGAAAAAATAGATCAAATGACAGTACATGAAAATTAAAGACTTCTGTGCATCAAAGGATGCCATGAACAGGGTGAAAAGCCAACTTGCAGAACGTGAGAAGATATTTTCAGATCATACACCCGTTAATATCCAGGATGTATAAAGAACTCATATAGGGCCAGGGATTTAGCTCAGTGGTTTTGATGCCTGCTGCGCAAGCGCAAGGACCCGAGTTCAATCCCTGGTACCAAAAAAAAAAAAAAAAAAAAAAAAAAAAAACAAACCTCATATAACTCAACAACAAGAAAAAGAGTAACCCAATTAAAACACAGGCCCAGGACTGGAATAGACACTTCTCTACAGAAGACACACAACAGCCAATAAGCACACGAGGAGCTGTTCAACACCACTGAGCATGAGGGAGATGCCAGGCAAAACTGCACAGTACCATTGCTCGTCCATTAGCATGGCTGCTATAAAAAATAACAGTAAAAGGGCTGGGGATTTAGCCCTGTGGTTCTGGCACCTGCCTCACAAGCGCAAGGACCTGAGTTCGATCCTCGGTACCAAAAAAACAAAAACAAAAACAAACAAACAAAAATAATAGTAAAAACCATGTTAGGGATGTGAAGGAATTGGACCCTGTGTGCACTGCTAATGGGAATATAAAAGAATATAGCAACTTTGAAAAAAAGTAGAGCAGTTTTTTAAAAAAAATTACAGACTCAAACAGTATATGAACCTGTAGTTCATTCTGAATATGTACCAAAAAGATTAGAAAGCAGGGTGTTCAAGAGATTTTTTTTTTACTCCCACATTCATTGCAGGCATTATTCATAATAGCCAAAAGCTGGAAGTAACTCACATGTCCAACAGCAGATGAATGGATCAACAAAATGTGTCTATATTCAATGGAATAGTATTTGGCCCTAAAAAAGATAAGAACGTCTTGCCATGTGCTACAACATAAAAGAGTCTTGAGAACATTATAACAATGAGGAAAGCCAGGCACAAAAGAATAAGTATTGTGCGATTCCACTTGTACATGATGTCTAGCGTTGTCAAATTCATAGAGACAAAAAGAATGGTGGCTGTAGGAGGCTGAGGGAAAGAAGCATGGGGTTAATAAGTTTAGTGGGCACAAAGAATGCTGGACATGGACGGTGGATGTCTGCCCAGCTCCATGAGCATACGTATCTGATTCCATGTAACTGTCCCTTTAAATCTGCGTAAGATGGTACATTGCAGGTTGCGTGCATTTTCCCACGGTTCAAAATTTAAATTTTAAAATGAAACACAGTGAACCGTCCTTCACTGGCTGTCCTAGGGACAGAGGTGAGTAGAATTCACAATTCTGTGTGACAGAGACAAAAGGTCCCTCATAGCCTCACTGCAAGGCAATGACTGAAGAAGGTCTGGAATGTCTACGTGCACCCGAGATCCAGCAAGGCGGCCCCAGGCCTGCACTCCTGCTGCTCGCTGGCTCTAGCAGCCTCCAGCAGCTTCTGAGGGAGCCCTGGGACAGCCACTGGCCGGGAGAGCACTGTTGGTGGTGTCCACCCTCCCCTGAGCTGGAGAAGAGCCTAGAGCTGTGTGGGCAGCTGCAGGAGGGGACACGGTAGCAGGATCCCAGCGGGCAGGTGGGCGCACTCCGGACCCAGACTTTTTGCCCCAGGCTCTGGGAGGGGTCAGAAGCTGTGAGCTGGACACAGGGGTGTTTGCGGAGAGAGGAAGGTGGTTCCAAGGGCCAGCAGGGCACTTCGGTGGCTCTTGGGCTGGTGGCAGTGACTCAGTGGCACATTCTCCCCTGTGCGGATGGCCCCAGTGCGTCTGAGGTGCAGGCCCAGGGACAGAGCAGGCGGATGGGCCCCAACCCTGAAAGTGACCCGGGCAGTGCAGCGTTTGAAGACAGCAGGAAGCTCAAAGTACAAGTGGCGAGGGTGGGCAGCACTGCTCCCCGAGGGTTGCTGTGAGGACCGAGCCCATCCCCACCCTCGGTCCCCTGAGAGCACAGATGCTGAGCACACCTGTCCCGTGGCACTGGGAGGTCTCAGGCCAGAGCCTCCCGAACCCCACCCCCCACTGCCTCCTTGCCCATTGCAGAGATTGGCGTAGGCATCACCGGCTTCGGCGTCTTCTTCATCCTCTTTGGGACACTCCTGTACTTTGATTCCGTGCTCCTGGCTTTCGGAAACGTGAGTCCCCCAGCCCCAGGCACCTCTCCTGTCCCACCTTCTCAAGGTGTCTACTGCCAGGAGGGGGAGCCCCAAGTTCGTCCACCTCCTGTCCATCCAGGGGTCAGATACCAGGAAGCCTGGGCAGAGGAGATGGGGTTGGACAGCAGAGCCTGCCGGGCTCAGAGAACCTGAGGACCCAGATTCTTAGGCCAAGCTCTGGCTGCGGCCCTGGGAGTTCCATGATGAATCAGTCCCCCATCCCCGCCACTGGAAATCCAGTGTCCAGGGTCAGGGAAATGGCATGTGCCTGCATGGTGGGGAGGCCGGTGGGGAAGGATAAGGCCCCAACAAGATCAGCGCAGTCACTGAACCAAGGCCTTAGAGGAAGGAGGAGAGGGAGGGACTGGGGACGGAAGGAGACGAGGCGTTGCCGGTGGACAGGGATGGGGTGGAGCGCAGGGGTCACCCTGGGAGACAGCTGGGGGTTAAAGTGGACGGGACCACGCGGTCCGAAGGGTTCCTGGGGAGCCACGTGAAGCGGCGGCAGGCCGTAGACTGGAGGGCCTGGTGTGTGACTCCGCGGCTGTGGAGCTCATGGCTCCCTAACCTGTTTAGGCCTCAGGCTCCCCCTCGGTAAACAAAGAGGACCCCACTGTCCACCCCAGGCCCCAGAGACCCGATGAGAACGGAAGGCTCATAGGAGGAAGCTGTAGAGTCCGAGGAATCGGGTGGGAAACTGGACTTCAGAGTTCTCCCTGTCCACCGGTGCCGCTGGGCAGTACTGGCCCTAACCGGCTAGAAAGGCTCAAGGCCCCAGGACTCTGCGCTCTGCTGGCCGTGCAGCCCTGGGAGGCGGCAGGCCTGGCCCCTCCTGGGCTCCAGCCTGAGCCCTGGCTCCGGGGCCCATTTCCCTCAGCCCCACTCCTCCTTCCCCCTCCACGCAGCTGCTGTTCCTGACCGGCCTCTCCTTCATCATCGGCCTGAGGAGGACGTTCTCCTTCTTCTTCCAGCGGCACAAGCTCAAGGCCACCAGTTTCTTCCTGGGGGGCGTGGCTCTTGTGCTCCTCCGCTGGCCCTTCCTGGGCATGCTCCTAGAGACCTACGGGTTCTTCAGTCTCTTCAAGTGAGTCTGACCCTCCGGACACCTCAGGACAGGGGCCCAAGGACACGGGCTCTGCCAGAATGCAAGTTTCTGTGCATGTGGTGCTGGGATGGATCCTACAGCCTCGCTCATGCTAAGCCATGGCTCTACCACCGAGCCATGTCCCAGACTCCTCTCCTCTTCTCTCCTCTCTCTCTCTCTCCCTCTCTCTCTGAGGCAGGGTCTCACAAAGTCACTAAGTTGTCCAGGTTGGCTTTGAACTTGCAATCTTCCTGCCTCAGCCCACCAAGTAGCTGGGTTTACAGGTGTGAGCCGCGGCACCTGGCTCAGAATTTAAACTTCTCATCTCTCCTCATGTCCAGGACACTCGGCCTCCTCCGCACTCCAGCCAGGTCACACAGATGTCCCCTGTCAGGCCTCTCCTGGGTGTTAGGTGAGAGTGAGACACTAAGGCAGACAGAGGTGGCTCCCGGCAAGGGGGATGCCAGGGCATGTGGTAGTGCCAATGTGGGCATGGCCTCCAGCAACCGTCCACGCCCAGAGCCCAGCAGATCTGGAGCAGCCCATTTAAGGAGAGGATGAAGAGAAAGAATCACAGAGTAGCAGTCATACAAATAAACACTGCTTGAGGACTGCTGTGTGCCAGGGCCAATGATACAGTTACTAATATTATTTTCCACATTTATAGCTGGAAACAGTTGGAGAAGCGAAGGGATTTGCTGGGAAGTAGTAAGGCCAAGACTGAGCACAGGGCGCCTGGCCAGAGACTTCCTTCTTAACCCCTGTCCTCTGCAGCCGGTTAAATGGGGGTGCAGAGCCACGCCTGCCCCAGGGCCAGATTCCGAGCTGCTCCTGGATGGACCTCGGCCGCCATATCCTCCTCTCCCCTCTGCTCCTAGGGGTTTCTTCCCTGTGGCCTCTGGCTTCTTGGGCAATGCCTTCAACATCCCCTTCCTGAGTGCGGTGAGTAGGTCCCGGGGGTGGGGGTGGCACCCTGGGTGCAGCAGCCCCTCCCCTGTCTCCCCCCACTCCCCTGCCCCTGGTTCACTGCTTCGTCCTCTTCCTCTCCCTGCTCCTTCCCCTTGGACAAGAGCAGAGGAGGTGGGGGCCCGCAGGTGTGTCTACGGTGAGGGTGTGGAGGGGCAGCCAGAGGGTGGAGGCTGGGAGACTCCAGGTGACCAACCGGAAAGGGCCTGACTCCTGGGGAGCTGGCTAAGTCCCGGAGAGGGCGGTGACGGCAGGATGCCCGGCTCCTGGGCATGCCCACCCCTTCTTGAAGCTCCCTGAAGACTGTCTGAGGTGCCCAGGGAGGCTCTGAAGTGGGACCGCCATGCAGCTGCCAGCTGGGCACTCCCACAGCCCGGCCTCCTGGGCGCACGCGGCTCGGGCTCTCAAGGCCAGCTTCCTAATAGCCCGCATGTTGCGTCTGCTCCCCAGCCTTTGTCTGGAGTAATGATTCTTGGCTCCCACAGCTGTTCCGGAGGTTTCAAGGCACTAGCTCAATGGTCTGAACCACAGAGATGAGCTCCTTGAACTTGAATGTTGATTAAGTGGCTGGAAGGGAACCGGAGGCCACCGCCATGGGCCCCCCACCCAGCACTGACTCAGTCCCTGTCATACCTCCGCCTCCCCAAGTCCCGAAGGAACAAGAATGGAGCTGCGTGACCTCAAACCTCCAAGTCAGCGCAAGAGGCTCCCAGGACGGCTGGGAGCAGAAATCGCAGCCCCACAGGGACCTGGCTGGGTCTGGCGGCACATTCCCCCCACCCCTGTATTTATGGAGGGAAAGTGAAGATTAAATCCCCGAGCTGCGAGAGTGTTCAGCCTCGAAGTCAGTGTCTCCAGCCCAGAAAGTCCATACCAGGCTTCTGGGGGTAGCCTAGGGCCCATGCACCCCCATTCTGTGTACCAGGTGATGGCATCAGGGTCTGCTTGCTCACCTCTCTAGCATTTTTTGTTTCAGTACCAGGGATCAAACTCAGGAGCTTCCGCCTGCCAGGCAGGCATGGTGCCACTGAGCTAAATCCCTGGCCCACCTCTCTATCATTTTTAGCCTGGTGTTTAATAATCCCAGGCAGTAACACAGCATGTTGGTCAGCAGTAAGCATTCAGCAGGCAATGGGCACTAATCCAGTGCTGCCAGGAAGCGCGGCTCAATCAGGAAGGGGTCGCTCTGCACCGTGCACCCCAATCAGGAACAGCTCAGGCTGAGGCCGCTTCCTGTCTGAGGGCAGAGACTTTGTCCCTGCCTTCCAACAGCCCAGTCTGACAGAGGTCAAAGTCACCTGCAAGGCAGTGTTTAGCGAGTAGCCACTGTGTGTACCTGGCACTAGAGCCAGTGTCCAGGACACAAGGGGCAGGCCTGTCCCTACCGGCACAGATAATTACAACGTGGTTCGAGGAGGGGCAGACAGGGGATCTCTTTGGATGTGCCACCACCTGGAAGTGACTTACCCACATTCCAGCACATCCCAAGCGATGCAGTACATCCTCCTTTCAGAGCCAACATTTATTCTCACCCCTGTCCCCCACCCCGGTACTGGGAATTAAACCCAGGGACACACTAACACTGAGCTACATCCGATGGTTTTTATTTACTTGTATTGGAGACAGGATCTCACTAAGTTGCTCAAGTTGGCCTTGAACTTGCAATGCCCCTGCCTCAGCCTCTGGAGCAGCTGGGATCACAGGTGTGCGTCACCTTGCTCAGCTATTCTCCTTTCTCATAGCCGGCTGCTTACCTCACCGGCTTGCCTATCTGACCATGTCATGTCACATTCGTCTCAAATCCCTGTGCCAAGCAGGCACTCAGAAACTGAGGAAAGAAGGGAGAGAACAAGCAGAGAATCCCTCCCACCCTTCTACTCCTCAGAGCCCTGGGGTCAGGGCCAAACCGACCTGGCTCCCTTGGGGCTGGCAGTGTGTGGGCTTCGAGGAGGCCCTGGGTCAGACTGCGCCCTCCCTGTCCTCGGGTGGCACCTTCACTTCACTGTGCCTGCTGCTCTGCTGCGGAGGGAGCGAGGCACTTCACACAGGCTCCAGCCCCCACGTCCTCATTGTTGAGGCAGAATGGGTCTCCTGGGGTGGGACAGGGCGCAGGAGGGTGAGAGAACTAGTGAGGACACAAGGCTGCCTGGGAGGCCCTTTGAGTGGGAGAAGAGAGCCAGAGGGTGCTGAGCTCTCTGAAGAGGGCCTGGGAGGAGGGAGAGTGGGCTTGTGCCTGGAGACGTCACCGGGCTTGATAAAAGAGGACGGGATCGGGAAGCTGTGAGCGTGAGCCCAGGAGCCCAGCTCTCTCCCGAGGGTGCTCACCTGCCCCGGCACCTCCTGCTCTCCTCCAGGACCCTGCAGAGCTCACACCTGGGCCGAGGTACGTGCACAGCGCATCCCCGTCCTGCCCTAGCAGGGTGTTGAGGGGAGAGGGAACTCATGCCAAGACTGACACATTCAGGTAGGCGAAAGGCCAGGGACCCCATTATCCTGGGTCGGCTGGGTGGATACACTGACTTGCATTTTGTTCATGAAGCCAGGACCCCAGGGGTCCCAAAGGCTTTGTTTTTGCCGTGGGTAGGTGTGGGGTGTTGAGTACAGTGAAGAAATGCCGTGTGGCTGGGATCTAAGGCCGCAGAAGCTTTGGGGGAGGTAGGGAACCCTCCAGGGCCCATGGGTTCAATGGGGCTCCGTTGGGTAGACTCCCAAATACAAACCCAACTACCTACACACTCCGCCAGCCCCTGCTAAGAACCCGGGCCAGCCCAGGAAGGAAGCCAGCCCATTTCAAAGCTTCCCAACCATGCCTGGAGGTGGAGTCGATGGTCCACAGCAGCCCAGGGCTCTTTCCCAAACAATTCAATCTCCTGCAGCTATTCCGGCCCGGTGTGGAGGAGGCGTGGATGAGACAGTGAACAGAGCTGGGGAGTTGTGTGTGTGTGGTGTGTGTGTGTGCAGTGCCGGAGTGCTGTATGTAGCGTGTGTTTGTGTGTACGTGTGTTGGGGGCAGGCAGAGCCCCATGGTGTGATGCAGGGCGGAGTCACTACAGAGACCCGAAAGTGGGGCCCCCTCCCGGTCCCCACACCCCACCCTGCTCTACACCTCGAGGCCAGGGCCCCATCTGCAGTGCTCACCCACACCTGCCTGCCTTCCTGTGTGCCTCTGAGCCCAGAGGCAGTGCTGTGCAGCTCTCTCCCTCCAGCAGAGCCCTGCCCTCTGGTCCTGCACACCAGCCCCTGCCCACTACCCCAGGGCCCAGACAGCCACCTACCGGGTGCCTTCTGCAGGGTCCCTCTCTGGCTGACTGGGGCTCCTGAGGCACCCCTGCCACACCCAGGGCCTGGCTTCCCCGGTTCCTGTGGCCTCTGCGTCCTCACATATGTCCAGAGTGTTATTTTGAAATGGTCCGCTTGAGAGTCCATTTCTCACACTAGACTTGGGGTCTTGGGAGGGGAAGAACCCTGTGGGGGCTCACCTGTGCGCCCCTGCACCTGGCCTGGTCGCAGCCCCTGGGTGGTGCTCAAGGGATGACTTCCAAGCCCAGCTGGACCCACGCTCTGAAACGCTTTCTTTCCACTGTCCTCCTAGGAGATGACGCCTGCCCCTGCTCCTGCACTGCCCAGGCTAGGGAGGTGCAGAGAGCTGTGGTTCTGAGGGCCAGAGTCAAAGTCTGTGAGGATGAGCACTCCGAGCGGGCAGCCGCGGCCAGTCTGATTCCTTTCCTTGTTTTACAGACTGACCACTGGGTCCGGGAGACGGGGGTGACTTGCTCATGTCTCACGAGAATGAGGGCAGAGCTAAGGCCAGATTCGAGATCGGATCCCCTGTCAGGATTTGCACCCTGCACACCACGCCTGGGTCCTTCGCTGGGGGAAGACAGAGAGGGGCAGAGGCAGAGGGACGGAGGGGCTTAGAAGCTCTAGGCTTAAATCCAACCACAGAAGCACTTTGTCTTTTCTCGTGTTTTCTGGACAATCCAAAGTGCCTGATGACTGTTTCCAAGAGGAATTGAACTTGGGAGCTGGTGAAGTGGGGTGTGGAGAAGAAAACAGGTGACCGGGATGGGCAAAGGGGCAGATGAGGGTCAGGACACAGCTCCTACCTCAGCAGTCAAAATGACGAGGCCAATTCAATTCCCACCTCTCTGAGCCCACAGAGAATAGACTGGAGACAATTGACCTGATAAAGCACGGAAAGGTTTTTCTCTTCCCTGAATTATAGGCAATAAGGCAATTTAATGATGGTCTTCAAGGCTGTGAAGGGCTCAGAGAGAAAGCAAGATGATTGCCTCTTTCTTTTTCTAGAAAAGATAAAGGATTGGGTTTCTATTACAGCAGAAGGGAACAGGGCCAGATCTGGGAAGGGACTTTCTAATGGGCACAGCAGGAGCCAGGATCTGTGCAGGCCCAGCCAGGAGAGAAGTGCACGGTCCCAGGCCCCAGAGGGAAGGCCTGAACCTCAGAGTCTCAGCGACCAGAAGTCCTGACCCTGTGCACCCCAGTTTACCCCTACAAACTGCATCTCACTCCTCTTGTCTCCAGCCTTCAAACGTGAGATTCAGAATCCTGACATGTTTCCAACCTGAGCATTCTGTTCCTTCTCCGGATCGGATCCTCTCTTCCTTCCTGACCTTCCTGTTCTCACCTCCAGAGGGGTCTCACCTCCCATGAATTCAGAGTTGATGACCCTGGGCAAGTGGTGTTAATCACACTCCCCACTTCTAATTTTTGGGGTCCACCCCTCCCCTGGGAGCCTCCAAGGATAGGGGCCTTCTCTCTTCCCGGGCTCGGCCTCCTGCCCCTGGCCCAGACGCCGTGCCTGATCTCATCCCTGTTCCTTTTCTCTGTCTTGGCCTTGGGCATACCTAGGACCTGCCTCCTTCCAGGATGAACTCACTGGTTTCCTGGCTCCTGCTCTTCCTCTGCATCACCGCCTTGGGAGAACCCCTGGCAAAGGTGGCACCTGTGGAGAATCCTAGGCCCACAGGTATGGATCATGGAGGGGGCAGGTGGGTTGTTGTGAAATTGCCCCTAGCCTGCAGGGGGGAGCTGAACACTGCCCAGGACTGATGTGAGGGCATCTTGTGGAGAGGTCTTGTGACCTCTGCTAGCTAGGGACCAGTTACCATGCCCTTGGGCATCAGGGGCTCACCCAGCGCAGTTGCCTGCCATGCACCAAACTCCTTCTTGGTTCTCTCTCATGTTCTCTGCTCTACACCAACCACTCCTCTGTGCAGATGTCAGGAGGAAGGAAATACACAGGTTTCTTTCATCAGTGACTCGGGATCCTTTATAAGGGACTCGAATAAAGAACCTAAACACATGACAGAGTCTTAATCTCTGCCAACCTCACGAGTTCACTGGAGAAACTGAGGCCCGAAGAGTCTGTAGAGAGGCTTCTCCAAAGTCAGCCAGATGCTGCAGGAGCCCAGCAGGTGCCAGAGCACACCCCGGAGCATGTCTGCTGAGAGGGGAGAACTGCAGCTGTACTGGTCCCTAGGTTTGGAGTGTGGACCGAACGCTTCTTGGTTGTCAGCACTCTGTGCAGACTAGAACCTGTCATTTAGCCTTCCTGGACCTCCATGCCTAACGTGGAACTTGGGGCATGCTCTGCCCATTTGATGTCATTGTCTATGCCCACACAGACATCTCAAAACAAATAGAATATGGTCCCAGGTGTCTCCCACCAGGAATGTCATCTTTCCTGGGGAAGGGAGGCTGCTTCTGGTAACAACGTCACCACTGCTCATGCCCACTGGGCTGATGCCCTCTGTGGCAAAAGGCTCTGGTCAAGGCCACACAGTAGCCGGGGCAGCGGTCCTACTGCTGGCTTAGCGTGTGTAGCTGGGAGTCTCCTGCCTGGGAGTCTCGCAGGGCCCTGGGCGAGGTGGGAGGGGCCTCTGAGACAGATTATTAACTCTGGACACTGAAACCTCCAACATACACATTAAATCCAGCACACGCCCACTCGCATCCACTAATCTCTTGCCACAACTGGCTGGATTTATTGTCTACTCTGAGCTAGTTGCCCTCTTTTACTGCCAACAAGTATAGTGAATTTAATGAGCCTCCATGAGAAGTGCCTTCCAAATTAGCCTCGCTAACCCTCTTCTTGAAGTGGAGACATTATACCTGAGCTGGGGGAGGTGAGCCAGTTAAGGTGACCTAGATAATTTCTGGTCTTCACTGAGTCCCGGTGTAGTTTATTGGGGGGTTACAATTATTGTTATCAGGCAGCGAGATTGGGCTGCAGGTGTGCGGGGGTCCAGTGGCCTGGCTCCACTTTCTTGATTTCTGTTACTACAAGTTTGTCATTAGCTTTTATAAATCTAACGAGCATTTACTGAGGCCTTACTGTGTGCAAGGCACTATTTCAGGCATTCGGGGAGATAGAGATGGAGGAACAAGGGCCCCAGGGGCTCCCAGTCCAATTGGGAGCCAGGTCCAGAAACTCACAGGCCGGCCAGAGAAGGGGGCGCCCGGAAAGGGACGGCGCTGAGTGCCCCAGACACTTTGGGCTTCTTGACTCCCAAACTTCGTACTATCTGCTTCCTAAAAGTAATTTTAAAGCTATTTAGGACAACTCGGGCAAACTTGCAGAATCAAAATCACGTTCGGGTGGGAGGGGCCGATGACCTAGGACTGCCCTGCTGCTCCGCCCGCTTAACGCCGAGCTTTCTTCTAGCCGGCAGGGGCCGCGGCTAGGAAGCTAGGCGAAGGGGAGGTTTCCTGCCCCCACCACACCTCCCTGTGCTCTATGTCCTAGGCCTGCGGCTGGGACCCCTGGCCCTCCTGACCCCCTGGGGGCAGGGCCTGCAGTGCGCGGAGAGGAAGCCCGCAGCCGGGCCGCGCCCTCGGGGGGCCTCGCTGTGCCCGCCGCCCGCCGAGAGCTCCGCGGAGCCCGCGCGGCCCGGCCTGTGCGCCCGGCGCAGCCGCCTGATCCCCGCGCCGCGGGGCGCCGTGCTGGTGCAGCGGGAGAAGGACCTGTCCGCCTACAACTGGAACTCCTTCGGCCTGCGCTACGGCAAGCGGCGGGCAGCGCCGGGCAGCCACGGGGGCGGGGGCGCGCAGCGCTGAGCGCACAGGTGCTGGTGCAGGCCTTGAACTACAATCAGGCCCTGCGCCAGCTTGGGGCGGGCCTGGAGCTTCTGGCTTGAGGCAATAAAAGAAATGCTGCCGACCCAGCAAGTGTGATTTCTGAGTCTTTGCGAGCAGTGCCCTTGGGGCTGCTTTTTCTCTCTTCAGTGAGATCTTTCGCTGGAGCTAGGGTGCCGCTGGGGCCCCCAAGGTCAGTACTTCTCCAGTGCCTGTGGAGAACCAGGTTGTTACCCAGTCTGTTGTAGCTCAGTACTTAAAAAGATTTTTTAATGCATCACTGAAAACCTGAACTACTTCAAAACAACCAAAGCGAAGCCCAGATTGGCTGCTGCTTGGATGCTTCAGCAAGCTCTAATTTCTATAAAATGTTCCGAAGCCATCCTCTGAATTTCTAGACTTGCCTCTCTGCAGATGGGTGGGTAACATTTTGTAGAAGGGCACGGGCCAAGCCCCTAGCCTTTGAGTGGGGCCTTGGGTAGGAGGCAGACCAGTTAAGCAGCTTCCGGTTCCCAGGGAAGTTCTCAGGCAGGTGAGCTGGTCATGATGCCAACCACTGCCTTGATCACCAAGGTTTAAATATCATGTGAACCCCACAGTCAGGGCTCTATTGGGGTGCCCTGCACTGAAGTCAAGGGCATCACCAGCACACCCCACCCCTCGCCCTCCGAGAGGAAAGCTCAGGATGGGGCTGGTTCTTTTCACTATCACTTCTGTTCATCCTCATAACCAGCCAGGGCAATGGACAAGTACTGTCTCTGTCTTCCACAGGAGAGCCTTGGTGACTAGAAGGATAGAGAACTCATTCAACACTCAGCTGATGAGTGGCGAATCTGATTGCTCTGGGGACACCAGAAGCTGCTCCCCACTCTGCTGTCACGCCTTTCCTAGATGGCAGTGTTTCTGCTTTATGGGCGTCATCCTGGGTGCAGACCAAGAAAGCCAGGCGTGGTGGTGCATGCACACCTGAGATCCCAGCACTTGGGAGGCTGAGGCAAGAGGGTCGCAAGTTCAAGCCCAGCCTGGGCGACTTAGAGACTTAGTGACCCTGTCTCAAAAAAAGGAAAAATGCTGGGATGTAGCTCAGTGTGAAGGCTCTTGGTTCATTCCCAAGAGAGAAAGTACAGTCAGGCAGGAGGGGACATTCTTGGGGGCCCCAGAGCTGGGGAGAAGAAATTTCAGTAGGAAAGAGTGGGGTTTCTCATTAGGAAAACCCCAGGAAATCTGCTCTCCCACCCACAAGACAGCTCAGCCCTATTTGACAGCCTCAGGGTTCCCCTATGCTGCTTGGTCTGGGAGGGAGATGTTCTCTCCCAGAGGAATTGTGGGGCCCACCCCCACACTGTGAAGCACTGCAGTGCTCTACCCATCACAGAAACCAGGACTCCACAGGATGGAGGCAGAGCTGGGTTGCTATGGTAACAAGACAGACTGCCATGGGAACTGACAACCTGCCCCCACCCCATCTTTACCCTTGAAACCGCCCTCCAGGATCTCTCAAATTACCCGTACTGCTGTGAGCTCGTGTCCTAGCCTGTTGTGACGGCATGACGCTGTTAACATTCAGAAAGGCATTTCATCCCCGAACAGCCCCAGGCAGGGTGTGTGTAGCTCTCCGAGAGGAGTCCTAAACTCCTCCCTATTCTGTTAAGCAAGTTATTCCCCCAGCCCCTTGAACCAAGCCCTCCTGTGGTGAAGGCTGTGGATAGGAAGAGGCTGATGGGTTTCTGAAATCTGCTCTTAGCAAGCCAGAGTTTTACAAAACTCCCTGTGACCCTCTCTGCCTCTTCCACACAGCCCTCAGTTTAGGGAGAGTAGGAGGGGCTGCTTAGGGGCAGAACAACCCAGGGGTATGTCAGAGGGGTACACAGGACACCGCACACAGGTTCGCAGGCTGTGCCTATGGGACCTTGTGTGTGGCGTGGACCCTTCGGAGCACATTTCAGGCCTGAGCAGGTGTCACTGCAACTGAGTGCCCCCCACCTGTCCCCGCTGGTCCAGGGCCCTGACTTCTACAGA
The DNA here is from genome assembly GCF_000247695.1 of Heterocephalus glaber. The sequence goes on from NW_004624807.1 coordinate 6,807,492, forward strand.
CAGCTGGAAGGGAACTCATTGCCTGTCTGCTGCTTCTTGTCCCAGAACTGCGACCTACAGACTCTGGGCTTCCCAGTTCTGGGGGCTTTCTGTGGAACGAAGGGATCTTTGGCTTCTCTGGGCTCTAAGCTCCTTCTGAACCCACCCTCCTGATTGGAGGGGTGGGGAGGGGAAGACAGGCTGGGAAGGCCCCAGGTGTTCTCAGGCCCCTCTCCAGACTGTGGGTGAGCAGCACAGAGGGCTGAGGCACTGGAGCCAAAGAACTGGAGGCAGAGCCGGGTAGGGTCGGTGGGACCTACTGCTTCTTGAGATCTCTGAGCAGTGCCCAAGGGTGGGCATAGAGGGCGTGACAGCGCCTCTTCCCCAGCCCCCTTCTTTGGTAAGTGTTCTGTAATGGCAGCAGGCTGGTCACTTGCCCCTGTGGAAAGACGCACGGGGGCAGGGCTAGAGGGGCCCAGGCAGATGTCTGCCCCTAGTATTACTCGGAACGTATCACAAGCAGTGTGTGCACCCCGCAGTGTGCCAAGCACAGGGGCGCCTCGTTTCACCCTCATGGTGAGCGGCTGACAGGAAAGAGAACAGCAGCTTGGGGAGGTAGGGCGGTGTGTCCCAGGTCACGTGGCTGCAGAGCTCGAGAGCCCAGAGTCAGGCACATTCCCACGTTCTAAGGGCAATGGGAAATCTCCCTGCAGGCCGCAGGCTCTCCTTCTGACCCCCACCCACCCTTTCAAGCATGGCAGGTGGCAGATCCAACCCTTTTCCCACCAAGAAGGTCTTGGGAAGCAGGTGTGGCAGCCAGTGTCACTCTACCGCAGGTCCTCACTGGACTCCTTTAGTGACGGCACAAAGTCACCAGTTCCAGGAGCGGCCTGCCCTGTGCCAGCCTCAGGCCCTTGCTGGCTGCGTGCCTTCTGGACCTGTCAGCACCTCCCCAAGCTCAGAGCTGGGCATGGGAGGTGAAGGACGTCCAGTCCGAGGAGAGCCTGTACGCCTTCCTCGCCCTCCCTCTGCTCCCATTTCTCATCTTCTGTCTTCAAAGACACCAGAGCCAACGAGGCTCCTTGCTTGGCTTTGCGTGGGGAGCCTGGGGCAGGGCTTGGTTTGGGTAATTAGGGGCCAGGACTCGACAGCCCCCTCCACCATCCCCCTGGGTTTGCTTTCCTGCTGTCTTTACAACTTTCCCTTCAACGAGTCACAGCACAAAAGGTAAAAAGTCCCTCTGCTGATACATCTGCGCCTCCTCACTCCCTAGCCCCTTATTCAGAGGCACCAAAGGAACGAGAATGGTACAAAACCTCAAGGCCACAAAAGAGGGAAAGGAAACAGAGCAGCTGGAATGACGGCAAGATTTCTGAGGTGGAAATTATCTGGAAGGCTTTGCAGAACAAAGGGAACCACCTGTGTGTCAGGTCGAAGGACGTGAGGCGTCTGGTGGAGCCAGGGCCTGGGCACTGGCTGAAGTCCAGACACAGGGGTTTGGTTTCCCAAGGCCTACAGAGCTGGGCTTTCCTGCCACCCCGAGGGCAGAGGGCGGAGGGCGGAGGCTTCCGACTTGAGTTCAGCAGTGGGGAGCCTCCACTGCCCTCAGCCAGCACAGGGAGGACGGGGACAAAGAGGGCAGCTAAGAAGATGAACATCTTCGTGGGTGGCACCTGGCCTGCTCTCTTTCTCTCTCTGCCGGGAGGGCAGATCCCCGAGCAAAGCTCCTCAGACAGACTCTGGAGTGTGCCCTAGGGAGAGCCACAGGGAGAAGCTGGATCAGAGCCCCTCGATGGTCAGGTGCTCTGCTCTGAGCCCCACTTGGGCACAGGAAGCTTCCAGGCACCTCCACCTACTTCTTTCTTTCTTTTTTTCTTTGGTACCGGGGATCGAACTCGGGACCTTGCGCTTTCGAGGGGAGCTAAATCCCCGGCCCTGCTTCTTTCTTAACCATGGGGGAGAATCAAGGAGTCACGGGAGACTGAAGAAACTCTGCAACCCAACGGGGATCCAAAGCAAAGCAACACAGAGCTAACAGTCGACATAAAAAGCAGAACATTTTTGGGGTGGTTAAAAAAAATAATAAAATTTGCCATCATAAAATTGACCATCATAACCATTTTTAAGAGTATAATTCAAAAAAAAAAAGAATGCAGTTCGGTAGTGTGACATATATTCACAGTTATGCAACAGATCTCCAGAAACTTTCCATCTCACAGGTAACGTTTGTTAAAAAAAACGAGTCTGTAATGAATATCCTCTGAGGAAAGATAAAATTTGCATCCATAAAAAGAAGTGCATGCAATAAAAATAGGAATAGGCAGTCTCGAAAGGACCTTTGAAGTTAAAAACATGAGAGCAAAAATTTTTAAAGGAAATCTGTAAAAAGCTGGAACATATAGTTAAGAAAATTGGGCCGGGGATTTAGCTCAGTGGTTCCGATGCCTGCCCTGCAAGCACAAGGTCCTGAGTTCGATCCCCGGCAACAACAACAACAACAACAAAAATCTAGAAGGTAGAACAAAAAGAAATTAGGAGATAAAATATTAAAAACTTAGGAAAACAAACAGGAGTTGCAATATCTTAGTAATAGGAGTTCCAGGAAGAGAGAAAGAAGAATAGGAAAAGAAGACATAAAGAATTTATGCAGGATGGCACTGGGGAGGTACTCAGTGGGGCGGGGGGGTGCGGGAAGTCCTGGGTTTAATCCCCTGTGCTGCAGAAAGGGGGAGGGGGAGGGAAATTAATGCAGGATGATTTGGCAGAACAGAGGGCATCAGTTTTGAGACTTGGCCGAAGGGGCTCATGAAGCACTCAGGTCGTGAATCAGAAAAACACCAGGCATAAGGAAAAGCAGTAAAAGTCTCAAGGGGTGAAAACAAATGTAGAAGGATCAGGAGTCAAAGCCCCACCAGACTGGTTCGGATCAGAAGATACTGGAGAAACAATTTCCAAGCTCAGAAGGAAAAGAAGGCTTCAACCTAGAACCTATTCGTGATGAAACTAGCGGGAGTTTGGACCTGGGACTGCGCCTTTCCGGAGAAGCTCTGGAGTCTGCACACGTAAGCAAAGGAACAAACAGGAAGATGTCCTCAAACCACAGCACATGGGGCAAAAAGATGCAGCCTGGGCTCCTGGGAGATGCCTGCTAGTTCCTCAGCTGGGTGTGGAGCCAGGCGGGAAAGGCTTTGGGCCCTCTGCACAGAATTCGCAGAATCATGGAAAGCCAGACAGAGAAAGGGGGTGTCACTGATAAATTTATAGAAATCAGAAATCACAGGGAATAGTACAATCACAACACAAGTAAACAATAATTTAATCATAGTTTTATTTTTGTCCCAAACTGAAGGCGTAGAGTATGAAAGAAAGCCTCCTATACCATAAAAGAAGATCAATTTTAAGAGTATGAAAGTTAAGCTGGCTGTGGTGGCACAGGCCTATAATCCCAGCTCTTGGGAGGCTGAGGCAGGACTGTCATGAGTTCGAGGCCAGCCTGGATGCCAAAGTGAGACCCTGTCTCAAAAAAAAAAAAAAAAAAGTATGAAAGTTAAACTGGGTGTGATGGCATAAGCCTGTTATCCTAGCACTCAGGAGGCTGAGACAGGAGGATTTCAAGTTCAAGGCCAGCCTGACTACATAGTGAGAACTTGCCTCAAAAAACAAAAGAAAGAAATTTTAAAATTAAGAAATAGCGGGCTGGGGATTTAGCTCAGTGGTTCTGCCACCTGCCTCTAAACCACCAGGTCCTGAGTTTGATCCCCGGTACCAAAAAAAGCAGGTTATGCATTAACCTTTAGATGACAGTGATCAGCTATGGCAGAGTAACCATGAGAAGCAGGGGCAGGATTAGAAGCTGCTAATTTTCAACATTTGCCTTTTTGTTTTACTGCTTTTCAAAACTACAGCATGTTTTTCTTTTCTAATTAAAAACAAGAAGAAGGAAGGGAGGGAGAGGTCCATTATCAGGACAACGTGTTCATTCCTAACAGTCGCCAACAGCCACGCTTCCGCTGCTGCCCCTGAGCTCACACCCCTGGCTCCCTCCCAGCACAGCCGCCGCCCACCACTGAGCTGTCCCCTGCCACACCCTCCTCTGGGAAAGGGGGCTCGGAGCAGACCCTGGTGCCGGCTGGGAAGAGCGGTCTGTTTGTTCCCGAGCAGTGTCCCCTCTACGCCACACAGGGTGCACCTCAGTCAGGAACACCCCGTGCCCCGCTCTCCCGCCCAGCCCAGCCCAGCCTTTCCCTCCCCGCAGCCCCTGCAGCTCCCGAGACCCACGTGGAGACCCACGTGACCTGCCGCAGTTCCCACGCACCACCTCCACAGGCTCGGGTGGGAACCGCCAACCCCATCGCTGAGTTCCCATCCCTTCAAAGTCCCTGCAACAAACTCGCTAAGGATGCAGGGCTCTGTCCTCCCTGCTGCATGGCTTCATGGTTCTGCCATCACAGCCCGACCCCTTCCCCAGAATCCTGAGTAATTCCTCTTTCCTTCCTCCCTGCCTCCGCCTGTCCACCCACACGAACCAGCCCTGGATGGTCATTACACCCCTTTCTGGGCCTCCTCTCCCTCCCAAGACCCCAGCTGCTCCTCTGTGCTTATCTCGCTGAGCTGAGCCGATTGCCCCATCTGATTGGAAAATTCCTCCGAGGAGCCAGCTGGGGCCCTCTAGGGTGGGGAGCAGAAGCAAGAAGGTCGGGCGGGAGAGTGGTGACCATTTTCCACCTTTCTCCTGCTTCCCCACTTTCTCCTCCTCTTTCTCCTTCCTCCTCTTCCTCCTTCCTCTCTCTCTCTCTCATTCTCTCTTCCCTTCCTCCCTCCCTCCCTCTCTTTCCCTTTCTTTGTGGTACTGGAGATAGAACCCAGGCCCTTTGCACTGAGCTACATCCCCAGCCCTTTTTACATCTTTTAATTTAGAGACAAGACCTTGCTAAATCGCTCAGGCTGGGCTTGAACTTGTGATCCTCCTACCTCACCCTCCCAGAAGGCTTCCTTACTGACCCAGCTGCCAGGCCTGGCTCCCATTTGCCTCTTCACGAACAGAAGCAGGGTGTGAACGAAGATGTCTAGCTCTCAGGCACAAAGCTGAGTCCAGTTTCTTCCCCTTCCATTTCCTGGCTGGGCCACGAAAGAGTCTCCGGCAAAATTCTGATGGCTGGGAATAAATGCACACCGGTTTCAAAGCCGCACAGATCCGATGCCATGCTACCTCACCTTCCCTCGCTCCCCTCCCACCCATGCGACCCCCACCTCAGTCTCAACGCCAAAATCTCCTTGGGGTCATTTATCACAGAGGAGGGGAGGATGGGCCATGATTAGAGCAACGCTCAGCCCCGCTTGTCCCCTGAAAGACACCTGCCCCCTGAAAGCCCCGGCTCCTGCTCTGCCCACTGCAGTGGGGAGGGCCTGGCCCAGCTGGATTTATGCTTCCGCTGACTGTTCTCACGTCCCGCTCCACCCACTGGCAGAGGGCAGAGGCAACAGAACCCTCTCCTCTGCCCCCACTGGCTCCACATCCCTGACCTTGACCTGGAGGTGACTGCAGCCGGGCATCCTGGGAGTCTGTGAGGAAAGCCAGACCCCCACCAGTGTCTGGAGATGACCTGATAAGCGGCCTGTGGGCTCTCCTCCATGTCCCACGACCAGGACGCCAGAGGACGCAAGCTCAGAGGGACGGAGACCCGCAGTGTTCCCACAGCCACGGCGGAAATGGCAGGGCCAGGACACGGGGAGTCCTCCGACCTGGGTCAGCTCGCCCCTGCCCATGCACACAGGAAGCCCCCTCTTGCCATGAGAGTTCACAGCACAGTGGGAAAAAAGAAAGCAACAGACCTCCCCCCAAATTTAAAGACCCAGTTAAAAATGGGCACTTGAAATAATGAAGAAGTACAAATGACCAGTAAGTACACGAAAAGATATTCCACACTGCTGGCCATTCAAAAAATGCAAATTAAAACAACACTGAGAAAGAATGGCTGTCTTCAAGAACTCAAACAATATCAAATGCTGGAGAGGCTGTGTGTTGGGAAGGAAGCCTTCCTCATCGGCAGGGCTGTAGACTGGTACAACCGCTATGGAAATCAGCACGGAGATTCCTCAAAAGCCGGAAAATGGAGATTAATCCGACACAGCTATTTCCCTTCTAGGTGTCTTCCCCACAAAGTTAAAGACATCCTAGTACAGTGATACCTGCATATCTATGTTTATAGCAGCACAATTCATAATAGCTAAATCTCGGAAACAGCCTATATATCCAGCAACTGGTGAATGGATAAAGAAAATGTGGTATTTATACCCAATGGAGTGCTACTGTGCCATAAAGGATAAACTTGAGTCATTTGTAGGAAAATGGGTGTATCTTGAGACCATAATGTTAAGTGAAATAAATCAGAAACACAGACACACATGGTTTCTCTTACATGAGAAACCCAATATATAAAGTCCAGAATAAAAGAGACACAATAGCAAAGACGGGGTAGGGGATGAGATTTGGGCACAGGGCACCCCCTGTACCCACGCCCCTGCAGGGAGGCTGCGGCCACACGAGGAACATGGGATGTGGCACGGGGAGACACAAATAGTGCCCACTGTGCTCGGCTGTGAGTTGGGCAGGGTCGTGGCTCTCCTCCTAGGTCTTCGTTTCCTCCTGTGTCATGGGGCGCCGGTCCCCCCCGCCTCCCGGGCTGACGTGGGCATCAGGAGGGGGCCTCCTTCCGGCCTGCTCCTGTCGGCCTGGCCCCTCCACCCACTCGCTGTGTCATTGCTGAGCTTGCAGGTCCTGCCCTGACATTTATCCAAGACTTTGGCTCCTGACTTGCAGCCCACCCCACCCCCACCCTCTGCACCCCTCCCAGATGACATCACCAGCCACGCAGATGGTGACCTGGCTGTACCCTGGCCTCTCAGCTCCTTCGGTCCCCACTTCCAACAGTCCCACCTCTGCTCCACTGCTCCCATGTCAAGCTCACCCCTGAGAACAGCTTAAACATTCCTCTGCCCCTCATTTCTGACCCCCCTGCCCTGGGTGAAGCCAGCCATGCACTGTGTACCCGTACCCAGGCAGCTGGTCCTGTGTGGGGTGGGCGGAGTCAGAGACCAGGGGAGACTGACTTCCCTGTAATTCTCCAGCCACTAAAGGTCTCACCCCCACAAAATCCTCTTGGTTTGAGAGGTCAGCTTCTTCTCACTTTCCATGATGATTCCAAACCCTCTCCATTTTCCTCAGGCCCCCATACCCTTCCCGACCCCAGCCCTCGGCAGAAGTCCTAGCTTCCTGCCTGTCAGAGATGGTAACAACCACCAGGCAGGATGCCCCTCAGCTTCCAACACCAAGCCAAGAAACTACCCACACGTGCCCCGTCCTCCTTTTCTGGTTCCAGGGTACCCTGCCCACCTTTAGGCCCCTCCACTCTTAGGAAAGTCCTGTGGGCTCAGGCCTCTCCGCTTGTCACCCTCTTCCCTCCTTACTGCCCAACCTCTCAAAATAGCTGCCCACTCCCATGTTGTCTTCCTCTCCTTACTTTTACCTGGCCTTTTAGGGGTACCCTGAGGAACTACCACAATCAATAGGAATTTATTTCTCACTGCTCTGATGGCTGAAAATTCCAAGGCCAAGGTGTCTGCTGAGGGTCAGCTTCTTGCTCACAGTGGCGCCTTGCATTTAGGCCTCATGCGGTGGGGCCGGGAAGAGCCCCCTTGGGACTCTTGCAGAGCTCTAATCCTTTCAAGAGGGCCGTGCCCTTCGACCCAACTGCCTCTCAAAAACCACCTCCTCATACTCTCCCGTGGCAGGGCTAGGATTTCAGCATGTGAATTCAGGGGTGGGTGAGCACATAAACGTTCCCATCATAGCATTTCCCATCATCCTTCACCCCATCCCTGTCTGATTCCCATCCTGCGAGTGACCAAAAAGCAGCACCAATACCCTGACTGTCCCCACTTTAGTGGAAATCTTCCTGGCCTTGGCAGCAGGTGACCAAGGCTCAGCATCTCTCCTCTGCCACTCTCTGCCTGCTGCTCTTCTTCTGCCCCTCTTCCCTCACTCCCTGCATCTGACCTACTACCCAGTCATGCAGGTTCTATTTCCTCAATATCTCTTGAATCCATCCAGTCTCCATCTCCACTCTACCCACTGTCCCTGGGTGGTTCCAAAGCCCGCAGTCTTCCGGACCCAGCCCCAGGCCTTGCTGTCCACACAGCCAAGCATCTTCAAAATCACATCCGTTACATCTTCCTTCCTTAGCCCATCAGCGGCTTCCCACCGCTGTTAGGGTAGCCGTACAGCTCCTCATCACGGACTTCCAGAACCTGTGTGGTTTGAAATGCCACCAGCTACGTCGTTGGTTCTGGGTCATCCTGCCTAACACAAAGTCTGATTCTGTCATTTACTGCCATGGTGACTTTGGGCAAGTTACCTTCTGCATCCTCTTAGACCTCAGTGTCCTCTGTAAAATGGCGGAATAACAGTACTATTTCCTGTGGTTATGGTGGGAATTGAACGCGTTAAACACCTAGGATAGTGCCTGGTGCATGGGATGCCCTCAATGAGCACGAGCGCTTACTGTCCCCTGCCTCCCAGCCCCAGCTCTCTCCCTACTCTCTCTGTTCTACAAAGTGTTCCCTTCCTTTGGGCCTTACTCCTAACCCTGCTCCCTCTCTCCACAGGGCCTTTGCACACTTTCTCTCTTTAGCTATTCACTGCCCGTGTAGCTGCCAGGTCACGACTCAGGTGTGGCTTCCCTGAGGAGACCCCCCTGGGGGCCCCTGACCGGTCCTAGGCATCACAGTATGGTATATTTATTTGCTTTTTGCAGGGAACCAACTGTTGTGTATTTATGAGTCATGATAATCTCTTCTACAAGACTGTAGACTCCCCAAGCGCTAGAGCTGTTTATTTTTGTCACTTTTGCAACTGGCATCTAGCAAAGTTCCTGGTATATTACAAATGCTGAATGAATCTTTAGCCATGAGTACAAAGACGGTTGGAAGTGTGCTTAAGCCCCGGGCAGGTTTAATCAGTGTTCCTGAGATCTGGACAAGACAACCTCCTTTGAGGGGCTCTAGGAAGTTCTTCCTATCCCCCAGTAATTCCCTTGTTACCAATCAGAGTGCCTGGAAATCCACCACTAGGGCCCATCATCTGGAGAGGGTGCAGTCTCTGAGAACACAGAGAACACATACCGCTTAGCTCACACACTAGCAACAGAGATGAGCTCCTCCCCTTCCTGTCCTTACTGCCCACAGCTGCTGCAAACAGCAGCGCCCTGAAGGCACAGAACTTAGGATGCTAGAGTATCTGAGCCAGATCTGATCATTTTCTTCATGATTCAAATTTGGAAACAGAGGCCCAGAGACGGGTAGGGAGGGATCCAAGGTCACACAGCAAGTTGGTGGTAGCATAAAGACTGGAACCCATGTTCCTGACAACTAGCTCAAGGCTCTGACTGCCCATTGCAGTTCACTAGCTTGTTCATTGAATAAATATGAAGCTCCGCTGTGGCCACAGCAGCAGGAGTGGTGCTCCCGGAGAAGGGCCTGCAGCTGCAGCCCTACAACTGAAAGCAGCCTATGCCAGGTGGAGTGGGGTCTGAAGATGAGGAGCAGTCAGTAGAGGGCATCTCAGGGTGAATAATCAGCACCCCTCCTGGGACTGGGGGCCGATGTGGCTGGAGAGCTGCCCCAGACTGCTGGCCAAGCTGCAGAGACAAAGGGAAGCAGCAGAGCCACAGCCCAAAGGCAGCGAGGGTGGGTGCAGCAGGAGGAAGAGGAGGCGTTGGAAGCCTGTGCTCATCTCCAGAAGGCCCCAGACCTCCAGTGCTGCCCTTCCCTCCGCCAGCCCAGGCCCTCAGGGATGGACCCCACCCCACCCTCCTCCCTGCTGCCTGGGTTAGACCAGGCACTTCTCCCACCAGGGAAACAAGGCAGGCATATCCGCCTCCAGGAGGAGGCAGCCAGGGGCAAGGCCAAGGTCAGCACAGAAAACAGTTTCAAGGACATGGGCTGGGTGCCTGGGCTGGGGGTTTGGAGGCCCTGACCTCTGGCCCTCATCAGCCTCTGTCCACCCCAGGGCTTGCAAGGCCAGGCAGACAGGGGGCTGCTGGCGTCACTGGTGCTTTCCCACAGCCCCTTCCAGCTGCTCTGCTCTGCCTCTGAGACCTGGCTCCCTTTCACCCACCTAGCTCAGCTCCACAGTGGGATTTATTGCTGGCTACCCCTGTCTGCCCCAGGGCAATAAATCAGGGCAGAGCAGAAAGGCAACCATGCCCTGTGTGGTGTATAAGAGAAGGACTCAGGGCCGAAGGCCTCAGTGGATCTGGAGGGAACTCCAAGCAGGGCGGAACAGAATGCTGCGCTGGGGATTCCTGCTACTGCTCTGGGGGTCCTACACCTTCGGGCTCCCCACAGACACAGCTGCCTTCAGACGGTAACTTGGGCAGAGAAGGGGTGGCCGGGTGCAGGGATCCCCACTTTCTTTTGGGTGTTTTTTTTTTGTGGTGCCGGGAATCAAACTTGGGTCCTTGCGCTTGTGCAGCAGGCAGTGAAACCACTGAGCTAAATCCCCGGCCCTATCCCCACTATCTTAATACCCCACCTCACCCTGCTTTCAGATATGTGTGGTCCTCCGTCCCCCAGGACCAGCCAGAGGGGTATGATCCTGTCTGGGGTCCTGTCCAGAGCAGCACTTGTCAAGCTTGGAAGCCTTTTGATTCCCGCTAGGCACGGGGTGGGGGTGACCCTCAGAGATCACCCCTAGGAGCTCACAGGCTAATTATTACGCAGGGCCTGGGACAGTTAGCTCCACCAGGGAAGCAGCATGACAGAGCAGGAAAGTGCAGGTCTTCCAGAGTGGCCTTGGTTTAAATTCTGCTCCAGTTTAAGCAGAATGAGCTAGCTCAGGAACCGGGGGCCAGTTAACCTCTCCAGGTCTCAGCATCCTCTTTTTAAAACAGAGATCATAGCAGAGCCTACTTCCCAGGGCTGCTCTGAAGATTTAATGAGATAATGTATGTGGAGCCAGGGGTGCGTGGTGAGAACCCAGCTGCAGTTAATACTAAGCGCAGATACCCACCGATGTTCAAGCGAAGGCTTCTGGCAGCCCCCGGCAGGGCCCAGAAAGTCCTGCCTCCCGTTCAGGCCAGGTCTGTGGGACCCCTAAGGGACTCCTTAGGACCGGACAAGAGGGATGCCAGGGCTGGGAAGAAGCCTCAGAGAGAAAGGGGTGCTCAGTTTGGGGACAGCACATGGGCCCTGCAGAAGCCTGAAGGCGGGGCCAGGTTTTAGCAGCCTGTAGTTGCCCAGCCTATAAAAGGCTTAGGAGCTCACAGGGTTTACCATGGCTCACCCCAAATGGTGTCACAACAATTCAACGTCCCACTTTACAGATGGGGTCGAGGAGGTCACGCAGATGGGGCTGGGCTCCACACACGCTTGGCCTTTGTTTCCAAAGCTTTTCTCCCTGCCCCAAAGGCTGTCGGAGGGCAGCTGCTGGACGGGGTGTGTGGGGCAAGTGTTTGGGGGATTCCCAGCAGCTGCCTCCAGTATGAAGGCAGAGGGAGTAAGAACATTCTCCCCATTCTTTTCTGAAAGATAAGAACGGAATCAGGCAAGGTGTGGGGAAGGAGTCGGGCTTTTGAAAGAGTTCTAAGAATTTTGCCACCTGCTTTGTGCAGAGCACTGTGCAAGGCACTACGGGAGATTTGAGCACCCTTCTGAGGGTGCTGTCCTCGCCTGGTGCACAGAAGGTATGTTGTGTGCTGAGCCGTGGACAGTCTGTTTAACCTGCACAGTGACTCTGAGGGGGGACTTCCACTGGGCCCGTTTTTATGGAGGAACTAATGGGGACTCACAAGAGGCCCAGAGAGCTTAGGCCGTGTTCTGAATCACACAGCAAGCAAGGAGATCCAAGCGTTCTCCCCGCTAACCAAACAGCAGCACCTTCTTAGGGTGTGTAGTGCAGGCTGGGTGCACCCAGGGGAAAATGGAGCAGGAGCCAGAGGAAGATGGAGAGAGGGAACCCAGTGTGAGCTGGGGTCCTTCGGCAAGCTTTCAGGTGGGGGGCGTGAGGGCCTTGCAAGATTAAAGAACTTGGGGGTGGAAAGGAAGGGACTTTCTGAAAGAGGAATGACAACAAAGCAAAGGTCCAAGGCAGAGGCTGTTTTTAGCAACAGTGGGAAATGTACCTTCTCCTGCCCTCCACTTTCCCATCTGCAAAATGGGAGTAATAAAAGCCCCCACCTGGTAGAATGGCTGAGGATCCAATCGTGAAAATATTCTGGGAACAGTAAACTGTGATAGGAACGTAATACATTTCTGCTACAATAGTCCACTGATAGACGTGAACATTGCCTTCATATTCATGGGCAAAATGAAAGGATGGTCAGCAGAGGGAAGGAAAGGAGAGAGCCAGCCAGGAGGACTCCAACAAGAAGCAAGAGGGCATCTCCATAGGCCTGGGAAAGTCGGTGGAAAGTTAGGTTGGCCCTGGTCCTGGGACCCATGGCCAGTAGCCCCAGACTCCTCCCTCCAGGCTTTGGGGAACAGTCTCCATGTCATAGACTGGGGCAGGTTTTGAGTCCCTCCATTATTTCTGAGTCACCTCCACCCCTTGAACCTTTATTCCTTTATCTATAAAATGGGTTAGATGGTCTGTAGAGCCATTATGGGGTCCGCATGGAGCTGGGGGTGGGGTGTTATACTGCCTAGTCCCCGGGGAGTGGTTTGATACACAGTGAGGTCCTAGGTCTCCTTAATTCCACCTGCCAAAGGTGACTGGGACATGAAGAAAAGGGGCTGGGTCTTGGGCCCAAGACACATCCTTCCAAGGTCGAGGTGCACTGGCCCTCAAGATGCTGTCTGGGCCCTGTCTGCTCAGTTCAGTGGGTCCACTCCACTGCAGCCCAGGCTTAGCACCTGCCCCGGGGTCTGCTACTGGCATCTGCTGCCACCTACAGGCCCAACATGGCATTGTCGCCCTGGTCCAGCATTGAGGGGGCTGTTCCTAGCCTTCGTCTCCTCAGAGGGACCAATGTTGCACGCTTCCTGTCTGTCTCCCTGCTGAGTTCCTTCAAGGCAGCAGTGACCTTTATCTGTACATCTCTGTCCAGTGCGCTGAGGCACACAGTGAATGTTAAACACATGATGGTGAGAGAGAGGGACGGATGGATGGATGGACAGAGGTTTATTAAAGACCAATGCAGGTGGCTCGTACATTCTCTTTAGAAGCCCTAAGGCAAAAAAGTAATTCTTAGATGCTTGGGCTAAGGCTTGAGGCAGATACATTAAAAGCAGGGAGCCAGGACTCTACCGTTATTATTGAGGACTACAGAGCTCTTCTGTTCTTCTTCTCCCACCGGGGCTAGGATCTTCCTCAAGAAAATGCCCTCGGTCCGGGACAGCCTGAAGGAGTGGGGAGTGGACATGGGCAGGCTTGGTGCCAAGTGGGGAGAGTTTGCCAAGAGGCTGTCTGACAACAGCACCTCCCCTGTGGTCCTCACCAACTACCTGAATGTAAGTACCTGTCATCCTTCCCTCTTGGACCTAAGGTCTCCTTTGGCTCCAGAGACTGCTGTGCTTGACTGAGAGCCCAGGAGCACCTGAGTATCTCACAAAAGCAGGAAGGCCTGGGGCAGGCAGAGAGGAGGAAGGAGCCCAGGGAAGAGTCAGCCCGGGCCGGGCCTCTAGCCAGGCATGCCTGGGGGGCGGGGGTGACCTCAGATGGGATTTCTGTGACCTGGCCTGGTGCTGTCTGATGACCCCTGCACCTTCCTGCTTCATTTTCATTGTTTTTGTTTTGCTTCCTTGTCTTGCTAAGCCTCTTGGGTCCTGGGAGGCTGGGGGACAGTGTTAAGCCCCCACCCGGTCCCTGCAGGACAACAGGAACCCCAGAGAGGCTGTGGGATCTGCCTAATCTCCCCTCCGAGAGCCAAGGGTGGGACCAGGCAAGAAGATGCCAAGCCTCACAGCCCTGAGCCCCTCCAGCTACTTCCTCTCCACCCCTGCAGACCCAGTACTACGGTGAGATCGGCATCGGCACCCCACCCCAAGCCTTCAAAGTCATCTTTGACACAGGTTCAGCCAATCTCTGGGTGCCCTCCACCAAGTGCAGCCCTCTCTACACCGCCTGTGGTGAGACCCCGGCCCAGTGGCCTCTCCCTACGCCCCCCGACCCAGCCCAGCTAAGCCCCCTGCACCCACTGAGCTGCTTCCTCTCTGCCTCTGCAACCCTTGACCCTGGGAGGAGAGAGGACACCTCCCATGGCCCTGATGTGGCCCCTGAGGTGAAAGAGCCAGCTCCAGGGACAGCTGGCCACGCGGAATGCCATTTCCCAGGCTCCCTAAGACTGAGACAGGACCAGATTCTCAAACGTATCCCAGCCCCTTAGATTCCACCATCCCCAGTCCTAGCCAACAGTCTCTTACTGAGCACTTACTGTCTGTGCCCAGAATCTTCTCTGGCATCGTTAGTGCTGGCATCTACCTAATGCTTGGTTCGAGACAAAAAAGCCTCAGAGGTTTGAGCACAGAAGGGCCCCCAAACATAGTCCCTGATGGCTGAAGCACAGCTTCCAAGAGCTGACCTCAGGGCCACCCCAGGCCTGCACCGAGGTGAAGTCCTCCACCACACCAGCCGTGCCCACAATTCAGCCTGCCTGGGCCACTCTGACACAGACCTGAGTCTCCACTTCTCCCCCAGAGATCCACAGTCTCTACGACTCTGCAGAGTCCTCCAGCTACATAGAGAACGGGACGGAATTCAGCATCCGCTATGGCTCGGGGAAGGTCAAAGGCTTCCTAAGCCAAGACGTGGTAACTGTAAGTGGCGCTGGCCCCGTCATCTGCTCCCTCCCCTTCTGTCCCCAGCCCTCTGCGGAGCATCAAGGGCCTGCAATGGAAGCAGGGACACTCCAGCCCACCTTGGAGCTGGGGAAGTGAGGAGCACTGGCTCTATGGCTTCTGGCTGGAGGTGCAAAGAGACAGAAGCCACAATGGGGCCACCCCGAGCTCCTGGCTCCCACAGGGTGATGGGTGGAAGCTTTCACATCTAACTTGAAAGTAGGCCCAGCCCGAGCCAAGGAGCTGCCTGGGGTCATCAGTTCTGACTGGGATCTTTCTTTCTTTTTTTTTTTGGCATCGGGGATCGAACTCAGGACCTTGAACTTTTGAGGCAGTTGGAACCACTGAGCTAAATCCCCAGCCCCTGGCTGGGATCTTAACCAGGCCCCAGACCGAAATCCATGCTCAGGATATTGTTGGAACTGTGATCAGGCTTAGTTTTAGGGATGTGCACTGTTGGTTAGTTTGGTGCTAGGGTCAGGGCCTGGCTCCTTTCTCACTTGTGTCTGACCTCTCCACCCTGGAGCGTCTCAGCCTCTGCCACGCCAGAGTCGGGAAAGGGTGCAGGTGGAATCTGAGAGGAAATCAGTGTGGGCCCCTCCCTCCCTTGTCTGTGAAATCAATCGGAGGGAAGGATCAGAAGGGAGGGACCTGGCCATGCTGGAGAAATCCTTGGGCTGGGATGGGGGTGGGAGGCCAAACCTCGTCCTGCCACCATGAAAGTGGGCCGCTGGGCAGGGGCGTAGCGCTCTGGGCACATTTCCTGTCACTGGCCGGCAGGACCCCTTCTCACCCTGTGCCCTTGCCGACACCGGCACACCTGTTCTCTGAAGACCCTACAGCACGCGCCAAGGGAGGGGTGTGCACGCAGGGTTGATGTAACTGTCTTGTCCCAGGTGGCTGCACCAGGAGCAGGCATGGCTCCGAGGCTCCCGGTGTAGAAGCCCAGCTCAGACCCCGGCCAGGGGCGGACAGTGAGCCTGGTCTCCTCCGGTTCTTCTCCCCGCAGGTGGGCGGAATCACAGTGACCCAGACATTCGGAGAGGTCACGGAACTGCCCCTGATCCCCTTCATGCTGGCCAAGTTTGATGGGGTTCTGGGCATGGGCTTCCCAGCACAGGCTGTCGGTGGCATTACCCCCGTCTTTGACCACATCCTTTCCCAGAGGGTGCTGAAAGAGGACGTCTTCTCGGTCTACTACAGCAGGTGGGCCTGTGGCTGCAGGGCCTGGGGTGGGGTGGGGAGGTGGGCAGATCTGGGGGAGTGGAAGAAGAACCTGGCCAGGATCTACTAGTTCCTGATTATGTGCTGGTCAATCATTATTCAGAGCCGCCCTAAACCACTGTGGAAGCTGCTATTGACACTGGAATCAATTAAATTCAAACGTGTAGCTTCTGAGCTGGGGATTTTAGCTCAGTGGTTCTGCTGCCTGCTTCGCAAGCGAAAGGTCCTGAGTTTGATCTCTGATACCAAAAAACAAAAAACAAAAAAAACCCATGCAGCTCCTGAGTAGCACTAGCCCCATTGCCATTGCTCAGCAGCCACAGTGGGGAGTGCCCACCATGCCAGACAGGGTGGACAAAACAGCTCCGTGTTCTCACGGATGTCGGTGGGACAAGAGGATAATGCAGAGTGGAGATGGGGCATTGCTGTGACCCGGAGACTGGCAGGACCATGGTTCTCTGACAGATAGCCAGCTTCATGCCTTCATTAGCGCTTCCATTTGTTCGTTTGCTCAATCACTGACCCGGGTGATGCTAAGTAAGGGCCGCACACCACGGTGGCCTCCGAGGGGCAGAACAGTGAACACAGTGAACAAAATAGTCTCTACCCTCGACCCTCACGGAGTTCGCAGCCTAGCCGGAAGCACCGTGCTGAAAAGGGCAGGTGCTTTCTGGGCCGAGCTCTGATCTGCTCCAAAATGCTGGGTTTAGAAGGATGGTATGATGAGGGGGCACACAGAGAGAAAGGCATTTGACTGCAGTCAGGAGTAGTTTTGCTTGGGAAGAGCCCTTTGCAGAGGAAGTGTGGGTAAGGCCAGATGGCAAGCAGTAAAGAACTGGAGGTGGGCATCAGAAAGCAGAGGTCTGCACATGAAGGCTGCCCTGGGAAATTCAACAGGGAAGGGATGTGGGGCAGGGTGTGGGGTGGGATCCAGAGAGAATCGGGGAAAGGGAGGTGGGTGTTTTTGAATGCTAGAGGATGCTTGAGCAACGCTGGTGGGTGGAGGAAGAAGCCAGTGGAAGCAAGAGATTGAAAATATGGAGAGGAAATAAATGGGAGCAGAGGAGCTGAGGCCACAGGGTGGAAGGGACAAGGAGGCAGCAAACAGGAGGAAGGCAGGCTGTGCTGAGCAGGGGGCTCTCCTTCACCTAGGGCTGGGCCATCCAGGGAGATCGTGCGAGGGGAGCTTGTGCTGCTGCATGCACATATGCACAGAATGTGAAACACAAGTGATTGCCACATGCACAAAAGAATACACACACACCTACACACTTGTGCGCGCACATGTGCACATGCCTCTAATGTGAGTTGCAGAAAAGCACATCACACACATGCACACTCTGAAAACCAGCCCTAAGCTAAGGCTCCCCTGAGCCGGGGAGGCACCATGCAACCTGCAGGAGGAAGGAGGGGAATCAGTCTCAGGCTGGGCACCAGGAGCTCTCCAGGCCTGCATGACCTCTGGCGAGTGACCACCTCTTGGTTTCTCTCCCTCCCCCCCCCTGCAGAAAATCCAAGTAAGGAGATGACCATGACCCTCCAATACTTCTGGAGCCCTTGACTCAGAATCACACAAGACACCCACCCCAAACTCACTCAGCAAGCCTGGGCTCCCCCAGATGCCCACTGTCCACCCCCTTGTCTTGCCCTGTCCAAACCCCACCCTCCCCTGACACCACCCGCCCAGTCCCTCCCAAGCACCTGCTCAACCCAAGTGAGGGGCTCGATTTGCATCTTGTTTGCATCCACTCGCTACTCTCTTTTTCTACAGGCTCTCTGGGGATTGGTTCTTGGGTGCAGCTGGACCCCCCCGACAGACCTCTGGATGGGCTTGGGAGGGGCCTGGAAGGGGAGAAGCTGCACATCGTGTGTGCTTCCTAGTGACCGTGCCCAGCCTGGCCACCCCCACCTGCACCTGACCTACCCAGCGCCTCACCTAAGGCCTCGAGGTCCCAGGGCTTGTGGGCCTCTAAGAGCTGTGATCTCTCCCTCAGGGATTCCCACCTGCTGGGGGGAGAGCTCCTGTTGGGGGGCAGCGACCCCCAACATTACCAGGGGAATTTCCACTACGTGAGCATCAGCAAGAGCGGCTCCTGGCAGATCACCATGAAGGGGTCAGGAGTCCCCACCGCGCCTGCTCTGCCATGCCGCTGCCCCTGGGGCTGGGCCGGGGGAGGGGGCTGGGCGGGGCTGTCCTCCTGCCCTCTCCAAGCACAGCTGCTTCTGAGGCACAGCCACCAACTGCTCTGTGCCTGCTGTGTCCGGGACTGCTGAGATCTGAGGGCAGCGATGCAAAGTCACTCGGCCACTTGCTGCGGGCGGGGGTAGCACCTTCCCTCATCCTCCTCCGCTCACTGCCTCCCCCTCCTCCAGTGCATCCCTGACCACCAGCATGGCTCCCGTCATTGCCCTTACTCAGGAAATACGCAGCCTGGGGGTGTCTGTCAACCTACCATCTGTCTGTCTGTGACCTCCAGGGTGTCCGTGGGCTTTGCCACATTGCTGTGTGAGGAGGGCTGCATGGCAGTGGTGGACACGGGTGCCTCCTACATCTCGGGTCCCACCAGCTCCCTGAGGCTGATCATGGAGGCCCTGGGTGCCAAGGAGCACAGCACAGATGAAGTAAGATGCTAAGGGGTGGGGACTGGCGGTGGATAAAGGATCCTCACCCTGGGCAGCACTAGGTCCCAAACAAGGCCATTTCAGGCCTTCTCCTGCTTCCCCAACACTGCCAACCGGCACATGTGGCTGGTTCCCTGTATGGGGAGGACAGGTGTGGTGCCCAGCCCTCTCTAGCAGAGAGGCCAGGCCCAAGCACAGGGCTCTCAACGGGGCTCCCTTTATCCCTCCCACAGTATGTCGTGAACTGTAACCGGGTCCCCACACTGCCCGACATCTCCTTCCACCTGGGGGACAGAGCCTACACGCTCACCAGTGCCGACTACGTGTTACAGGTGAGGCGCAGGGCGGAGGTGGGCAGGGGCCCTCGAAGGCAGGCCAGCCATAATGCACAGACTGCAGGCTACACCAGTGGCTCTCAAGTGTGGCTGCACTTGTCATATGGAGACCTTCTAAACACCCCAGTATGTAGGCCACACCCCCCGTGATGCCAGAATCTCTAGGAGTGGCACCCGGGCATCAGGGCTTCCAAAGGTCCCCCGGGGGATTCCAATGTGCAGCCATAGTGCCAGTCACTGCATGGGTCCCTCTCCATTTCTCAGATGTTCTCAGACAGCTAGGCTCCCATATTCCCATCCTCCTTCCAGGCTCAGGAGGCTTAGAGAAGCTGAATAACTTGTCTAGGGTCAGAAACTAAAGCCAGACTAGCAGCTCTGGAAGGCAGCACTGTGCCCCAGCACCTGCACCCAGCAGGGGGCAATCCATGCTGGCTGAAATGGCCAAGAGGTGACAGATGGGGGAGTGGCAGGGGACACTGCCAAAGACAGCTGCTGGGATCAGGCTAGGTGACAGGAAAGTCATGTGCCGGGCAGTGGCACAACCCTCCTGTGTCCTGCCAGGACCCCTACAGAAATGATGACCTGTGCACGCTGGCCCTCCACGGCCTGGACATCCCACCGCCCACCGGGCCCCTCTGGGCCCTGGGCGCCAGCTTCATCCGGAAGTTCTACACAGAATTTGATCGGCATAACAATCGCATCGGCTTTGCCTTGGCCCGCTGAACCTTCTGCCACTGGCACCAGCGTGAGCCCAGAACTGGAGCTCTCTCTGGGGTCCCTTCTGCCCGGATGCATGCCCTTGTGCAGGGACTCTGAACATGGAATCCCTGCCCCCTGCACCAGCCCTTCCTCACTTTGAGGACAAAGAGAATAAAGACGTCACCTTTACAAGCCCTTGCCTCTGGGTTCGTTTGAGTCTGGAACAGAGGAGGGGCAGCTGCGTGATCCTGTGTGTATAGGAATGTGACAGAGACAGACACACGCACCCTTTGCACAGGTTTCTGTGCACAGATGACATCATCTGTCTGCTGTCCACAGGACTCTGGTGGGGCCTGTTTACACAGCCTTGTTTGCGGAGCTTAGAGAGGAGCCAGCCCTATGTCCCTTCTGGAACCCTAGGGACCAAGGCTAGGGATGTGGCAAGTAGACTGTGGGTCAAAAAGGTGCCACAGCTCACAGAAGCCAGCCTGGAGCCTGAGCTAGCCAGCCCTACTCCCAGGCCCTGCCACACTCCCTTCAACCTGCTTCCCCTCTGCAGACACCCTGCCCCATGTGGCCATTTACACAGGAGTCTAAGGCACTGCCACCAAATTGTAGACCCTCTGAGATCCAACCAACGCTCCCTCTTTACCCATGGGGATCAGGCCCAGAGAACAGAAGGCACTGGCCCAGGGTCATCAGTGGAGATTCACGTAAGGAAGAATCCTGAAGGTAGTGAGGAGTCAAGCCTCGGACCCAGCCTGCCTGACTCGGGTCCTGGGAGGGTCTGCCACCCTATCCCACGCAGTGGTACTGTCACAGGTACTGAGTGCCACACCTCCTGGTACAGGGCCATACTCCGCTACCCTCCATGTCATGGCCTTTGGACTCTGACTGAAGTCTCTTCTCCCACTCTTACCCCTTGGGCCATATGCAGGGCATATAGAGCTTGGAGGATGAGAAAGCAACTTCCTAGGGCTGGGAGCATTGCTCAGTGGTACAGGACTTGCCTAGTATAAGGAAGACTTGGGTTCAATTCTCAGAACCAAAAAATAAAGTAGTAATACCATCCACCTGAAGCCACTAACACTGTCCCTCCTTTGGCCAAAAAAAAAAACCATGGAGCACTGTTTGGGTCAACCAGGCCCCTGTTAGCTGCAGGACTGGAGCCTCCTGGGGTTGGGTGAGACTCCAGGGATGGCCGAAGGCAGACCCTCTGCTGCAGGAGCTGTCTGCAGCATCCCTGTGAAGCCAAGAGCTAGAGCCTCAGGCCCTGGACTCCTGCTGATTCTCCCTGCTCCCTTGCCTTGTATGGCTTTACTTCCTCTGTGAGAAGGGAAGAGTTGGAAGCAGTGTCCTTTCCACATCCGACATCCTGGGGCTTTGCGACCTTAAACACTCCCCCATACACTGTCGGCTGCAGTGTCCAATACAGTACCCAGGAAGGGCTCCTGACATTCAAGTTCAAGTTACATTAGTCACATTAGCCACATTTCAAGTGCTGGACAACCACACGTGGCTAGTGGCCACCGCGTTAGGCAGCACAGGCGTTTCCATCGTTGCACAGGTTCTGCCAGGCCAGGCTGGGTTTGGAACAGCAATCACAGGGACAACCTGGGGACGCAGAAATGGGCTCCTTTTCTGCAGGCGCTTTTCAGGGTAGGGCAGTGAGAGGTGGTGACAGTAAGGTCTCTAGGGCAATACAGTGAGCGGCTGTGGCTGAAGCAGAGGACAAGCAGCCTTATGCCCAGGAGGTGACAGATGGCCAGCAGAGAGGACAGCTCAGCTCCCAGAAGAGCTTTCCACTGGGCTGGGCTGGCCTTTTCCCAGGTCTCCTTCCCACAGCAACTTTGCCCTCTGGAACACCCTGTCACCCTTCCTCTCTGGAATTCCACCCCAGAGGGCTGGCCACCTCCACGTTCCTCTGCCCAACAAAGCCCAGGGCCAAGGGCACCTGCTGGCCAGCCTGCCCCCGCCAAACACAGTCTTGCTCAAAGTCTTGGCCTAGAATGAGCCCAAACCCTCCAGTGTCCCGGAAGTCCTGGAAGTCCTGGAACGTTCAGCCAGGCACCCCCGCCCCAGCCATCACCCTGTCCCCTCTCCGCTGAGTGGGGGGTTGGCGTTGAGGTGCAGAGGAGCCCAGGGACTGAGGGCAGGAAGCACGACCCAGGGGGTGAGCCCAAGCCTACATCTCGGGAGCCACAGGCTTCCATATCCCCGGATGAAGTAGGGGCACAGAAGAGCCCTCCCTGCCCCTGCCCGGCTGGTTGGGGAGCAGCGGGTGGCGTGAGCCCCGGCCGCCCCTGGGGACCTGGGGGCGGGACTCGTGGAGGCCCCGCCCCCGAGTCCCGCCCCCTCCCGGGGGCGTCACGCCCGCCTCGCGCTCCAGGTAGCGGCGGCCGCAGCTGTCCGCTAGCTGCAGGCGGCGAGGCCAGGGGCTCTCGCGCCGGGGCAGGGGCAGGGGCGGGGGCGGGGGCGGGAGGGGGCGTTCCCGGGCCCGTGATGTCACAATCGCGGTGGGCCCGGGCGTTCCGGGGTCGGTCTCGGGCGCCCGGTCGCGCGGCCATGGATTCCCCCCGGGTGGCCGGGCCCCCCCGCAGGGGCTAGCGCGGGCGCGGCGGCTCCAGGGGGTGGGGCTGCCGGGATGGCTGTGCCCCCTCCGGCTTCTCCGCCGCGCTCGCCCTGCTACCTGCGCGGGCGGGCGCCCTGCCCGCAGTGCTCATGGGGCATGGAGGAGAAGGCGGCGGCCGGCGCGGGCTGCCGGGAGCCGCCGGGCCCCCCGAGGGCGGCCGCCGTCCCGTGCCTCGCCGTGTTGGTGGACCCGGACGACATCCTCCCCGGCGCCCTGAGCCTCATCCGGGAGCTGCGACCGCGCTGGAAGCCGGAGCAAGTTCGCACCAAGGTAGCGAGCGAGCGGGCGGGGGTGGGGCCCTGCCGGGCGAGAGAGGCTCGGGTCGTGGTCTGCGAGCGCGGGGTCGCTCCGTTTATTTTGGGTCTTCAGCACGGCGAGGCTCGCGGAGGCCCACCTGCCCACCGCCCCGGGCTGCGTGTCGGGCCCCACCCCCGGCCTCGAGAGGACAGAACTTTCAAGGGGGTCCTCTCCCCACACAGATCCTCCACTCCTCGGAGGGAGCAAAGCCTCCAGGCCCTGTGGGTCCCAGGAGCCCCCTGTGGGGCTGCAGTCGGCACCCAGCGCCTCACCCCCTGGGCGGGCGGGGGCTCAGCTGCCCTCCACGCGCGCACACAGGGGCCTGTCTGCCCAGCCGGACCCAGTATCTCTGGCACCTGTGGGCTGACTGCGCAGCTGACCTGCATTCTCTGCAGAGGACTTCGCCCGCCGCCCCGCCCCCCCCCCGGGACTGCCTGTGGAGGAAGGTGCTGGGCCCCAGCTCCACACTGATGGGTGGAGACAGCAAAGTTCCCCGGAGGTCTGACCCCTCTAGGGGTGCGGAAGGGATAGCATTTCAGAAAGCCCAGCTTGGTGTAAGAGGGTTAAGGCCTGAGATTAATTCCCATAATGACCTTACATATTAGCTGCTGGTTTCTCCCCTCTCTGGACCTCAGTTTCCCTACCTAGAATTGGCTCATTCTTCCTCCAAGGTCCCATCTAGCCCTGTCACATTGTGTCCCCACAAGTCCACAGTTCCTCCTCCTTATCACCCTGCACAGAAACCTGTGCTCCCAGTCCGCTTGTGTCCCCTCTGTTCTGTCATGGAACTCAGTGGCTCCAAGGACCTCTAGCCACCGAAGTCCTAGGATGGGTGCCAACCTGGGTACCCTCCTTGTCCCTCTGCCACTGGATGGGGCAAGAGGTACAGCAGAGAGCCCTTGGCTGGCATCGCTGAGTGACCGATCAGGATATTCTGTTCTGGGTGTCCCAGCCATGGGCTTGTTTCAGAGCCAACATGGAGGAGTTGGGGGTCTTATGCACCTCACATCCACTAGAGGCAGGCCCAGGAGAAGTGAATGTCTCTGAGCCAAGCCCAAGCTGCTGCTTTTTCCTTGAGTCTTGTAGTCTACCACAAGGTTGGGGACAGCATTCAAATCAACACCCCTGCCAGCAACCAGAAAGATCCTGCCCCACCCACCACTGCCCTCTCTCATGCTAGCGCTTCACTGATGGCATTACCAACAAGCTGGTGGCCTGCTACATGGAGGAGAACATGAAGGACTGCATGCTGGTCCGGGTATACGGGGAGCGGACGGAGCTGCTAGTGGACCGGGAAAATGAGGTCCGGAACTTCCAGCTGCTTCGAGCCCACGGCTGTGCCCCCAAACTGTACTGCACCTTTCAGAATGGGCTCTGCTATGAGTACGTGCAGGGTGTGGCCCTGGAGCCCGAGCACATCCGGGAGCCCAGGCTCTACAGGTAAGGGGGATGCAGGGTACTGTTCCTCTTTGTTCCTCAGGCCTCAAGCTTTGCAACCCTTGGTGTAGAGTTGGTGCCATGGAGGAGAGTCACAAGATCTGTGAGCTTCCCTGAAATGGCATGACAGGTGTGCGTGCACATGTGCGTGTGCTGATGTGCACTGCTTTGCAGACAGAGGCCCTGGCTTTCTGTGGGTTTCCAGTGGGGTCTGCTAGAAGAATAAGTTGTAAGGGAGGAAAAGTGAGAATCTTGGTGACCGTGGGACCAGAGCATCTGATTCCCAAAGTGCAGCAGAAGTCTGCTTCCTGATGCCTCACACCTCTGCCACCCCTGGTCTGGTCTGGAAACATCCCAGAGCCTTGGAAATGAAATCTGAGCCAAATCCCCAGGGTACTCAGGGCTTCCTGCTGCTGCTCGAGCCTTCGGCCAAGAGCTCAGGTGTGCAGGGAAAATGAGCCCTTTCCAGGGTCAGCATGGCTTTACTACTGCAGAGATGCCCTGCCTCCTGCTGGGCTGAGCTCTAGGGCTCCCTGATGAGTAGGAAGCCAGGTTTGGGGAGCTGCTGAGGCCTCCTTGGCCCCCAAGGAGCCCCTCTAGTAAGTACCTGGATTGCAGCACTCAGGAACTGCACTTAACCTTCAAGCCCTGTGTGTGCTCTTTGGGGCCTAGAAGGGGGAGAACCAAGGAAGAGCCTCTAGTATTCTCTTGACTTCTCACTATGCCGGGCAGGGCTTCCAGGCAGTGTCTTCCCTCCCCCAGAATGCCATGTGGAGGGCATCAGACTGAAGTGAGGCCCCAGGCAGGCTGAGGCGTACTCCTAACTGGGTACGGCGGCGTAGGGTCTGCCTAGGGTCCTTGGCATCTGCCCTGTCCAATCCCCAAGGAAGGAGACTTCTGCATACCAGGGGCACTGAAGCCCACATGGGGGTAGGCCAGGAGCCTCTGTGCTCCTTCACAGACCCAGAAAGTACCTGACAGTGTACCTGACCTGTTCTCTGCACATAGCCCCTGGCTAGCCCTCCAGGGACTCGGGATCCGGAGAGCCCCACCTCCATGCTGGTGAGTTCGTCTGGGGCTGCTGGGGCCCCGGGCTATGCACTTGGAGCTGTGTGCGTGTGCGTGGCTGTGTGTCGAAGGTACACCTTGGTGGGGCCTTCTCCAGCTCCGGGTGGCCTGCTCCACGTGTACCCGAGCTGGAGATCCATCCTGCTCTTCCCCACCCTCCTCCCCGTGTCTTGTGCAAATAAGCTGCGACCGACCGGGGCAGGTCTCCACCACTCCCAGTCCCCCTCCGCCTCTGGGAGCCTCAGGCCATCACTCAGCCTCTCCCTGGAAACAATTACCACTGTCAGGAAGATTGAAGAGGGATTTAGGTTCCATAATGAGAACTTGGCATCTGGAGGAGAGCCAGAAGTTGGGAGAGGTGTAGGAGGCTAGCCCTTTCTTGATTTCCCGAGGATAGACCAGGATCCCCCTGGGTGAAGGGTTGAAGGTGGCTGTCTTTGGGGAAGGCCTCGCCCTCCCGTTTCCCCTGAACTCAACACCCCCTGCTGAGGATCTGCAGCAGGAAAATGCTGAGTGTTGAGGTTACTTTCGTTGCTGTTCAGACAACAGCCCTATTGATATTCAAGAAAACGCAGTGTGCTTGCTCTATTCCGGAAGCTTCCTTGGGGAAGCAAGGCCAGGCCTGGGTCCCAGGTCTGTTTCCCTGCCTTGCCCAAAGCCCAGCTGGCTCCCTCCTATCCCGGGGCCTCTGGCCTCTGGCCTCCTCCCTTTCTCACTCACGCAGCTGCTGCCACACCCCCTGCCTCTGCCCCCTTGAGATGGGAGCCTTGGGAGCTTCTGAGGAGCCCTGCAACTGCCCTGTTATCCTCAAGGGGTCCGCCCTCCCTTCCCAGGGCCTAGGCAAGTGGAAGGGATGTCCCTAGCATGGCTCTGTCACAAGCTTCCCAACAGCCAGTGCCTTTGTTGTCTTTCCTGGTGGAAGCCTGGCTGTTGGAGGCTTGGCAGCAGCTGAGGGTGGGGTGCACTTCTGCAGCTGGCTGGTGGGCCAGGGGAGCACCGATGGGACCAGGCCTCGAAAAGGGGTCCTTATCAGGTCCTGGCTCTCTGACCTCGCCCTCTCCCAGCAGCCTTCCCTGCCGCCCACTCCTCCTCTCCCGGGACCTTGGATAATGTCCACAGGAGGACTTGAAAATAGAACGCTGGTTTGTTTTGCATCCTTGGCACCCGGCCGCCAGCATCAACTCCCTGAGGCAGAGGAAGGGGCTGCCTGTTTCCCTCCCTACCCTGGCCTCGGCTGATGAGACATTTCTTGCCTGCCTGGCATCAACTCCCACTGATCTCTTGGTGGGAAGGGACCTACTGAGAGGATGGAGCAAAGTCCAGAGGGGAGGAAGGCACTGCCCCTTACCCAGGTGCTGCTCTGTTCTTGTGGGCTGCCATGGGAACATTAGTGTGGGGTGAGCCATTGACCGGGGCCAGCGGCCCACTGCTTTGCCCTGCTCCCTGTAGAGCCGCAGTCTGGGACTGGAGAGGACGCTGCTAGGCTGAAGGTCTTGCTGCATTTTTGTGCCTTTGCTGAAGCCTAGGGCTCTTGGGGACTTGTGACGTTCCCATGCTTCCAGCCCCACTGTGGTCTGACCTTCTGTACTCCTCCCATCTTCTGTTGCAGGTTAATTGCCTTAGAAATGGCCAAGATTCATACAATCCATGCCAACGGCAGCCTGCCCAAGCCTGTACTCTGGCAGAAGATGCACAGTTACTTCTCGCTGGTGAAGACCGAGATCAACCCCAGGTATGAAGCCCTGGAGGGTCAGAGGCCGCTGCTGTCTCTGCTGCCTTCATCTGCTCACCCTTCCCTGTCCCCAGTCCATCCACATGAGAGGCTCAGGGACACAGGGCCTGGGCTAGGGGCTGCTGGGAGCCTCCCGTGCAGCGCCTGCAGTCCTGGTTACTGAGCCCATGCCTGCAGCAAAGTTGGGTGACACACAGGCACTCCTTTCTCCCTGAGTCTTCCGATTGTAGTAGGAGCTGGGGTCTGGGGCAACTTCTGCAGTTTACCTAAAGGGAACCGAGGTTCGGAGACCACACTTCGCCAGGGTCAGGCTGTCAGGCAGGACTGTTGTCTCTTTCTGCTTGAGCTGCCTCTGGACAGTGAGAGGGCAGGGCCCTCTGAGAAGGGGAGGGACTGCACTGCAGTCAGAACAGCTCAGCAGCCAGCATGCCCCTGGAACACCACTTCCTGGGTCCCCACTTCCTGGGCCCTCTCGTGCCTGTGGCTGTGGAGCACCTACACCCCATCGTTCAGCCGATGGGTACCATTTGCTGCGGTTGCACTTTTGCTGCCGGGTCCTTCCCCAGACAAGACAGGTTCCCTGAACTTTTCCGTCACCTTGTGGCCAGCAATCCAAGACTCCCAGTTGCAAGATGCTTCCACGAGGTGGAGTACTGGTGGGAGGACTGGGAGGACTGGAGCAAGGAGTGCTGCTCCCCCAAAACAGTCAGTAGCAAGTCCCTAATCCCACCACGAACCCTGCTGGGTTTAAATGTCACATTATTAAGCGCTTATTTTTAAAATTTTAATTGGCACATAATTGTACATATTTATGGGTACAGTATGACACTTCAGTGCATGAATACAACGTGTCATGATCAGATGGGGTAACTGGCCTATCCATCAACTCATCTGTCATTTATTTGTGTTGGGAACATTCAAAGTCCTCTCTTCTGTTTTGAAATATACAATTAATTTAGGCATCACTTTAGTTTCAAATGTTGTGTTTTTTTTTGGTACTGGGGATCATACTCGGGACTTTGGACTTGGGAGGCAGGTGCCAGAACCACTGAGCTAAATCCCTGGCCCTCAGATATTCTTGGGAGTAGGATGTCGCCTTTCCTCCTTCACGGTGACAGTCATTCACTCTGCCCTGCTGAGGAGCACCCTCTGTCTGGACCCTCTCATCTAAGGGTTGCCAGGCACTGCTTTGGCACTGTCTATCCAGGGTAGGCCCCGCCCGCCCTCTACGTGATCATCCTCAAACCTTCTGTGTCATGTGTTGTCTCTGGGACAAGGGCTGCCTCTCCCCGAGGACCAGAATGTGTGGAGAACAGGTCCCTCCAGCCACCACTGTCATTTGATGGATGGAAAACTGAGGGGATGGGCCTTGCCCAGGGTCACGGCTGGCTGCTCGCAGCTCAAGGAGCAGACTGCAGGCCTGGTGCTCGGGCTGATGCGGGATGCCACAGCTTCCTTTGACCATCGTCCCTGTGAAGCTTCGGAGGAGACCTGGGTGGGAGGAGAGCAGTCTCAGGAGAGGAGCTGGCCGACCCCTTTGCTCTTGTCCTGCCTTTAACCTTGGGCAAGTCAAGGTGGAAGTTATTTAAGTCTCTCTCGGGGATGATCCAGGCCCCAAATGCCGAGCCATCATTTAAACCAGATAAAGCCCTCTGAGCTCTAGCCATTACCTCATAACCCTGAATAACCCAGTCCTTATTTGACAAATATTAACTGAAATTGAGAACACACAAAAAATGATGGTGATCGTGATATTGGCCCTGCCCCCAAGGAGCATTGAGTTGGAGCTAAAGAGTGGCTGGGCAGGGCCAGGGGTTTAGCTCAGTGGTTCCGCCGCCTGTCTCACAAGTCCAAGGACCCGAGTTCGATCCCTGGTACCAAAAAAAAAAAAAAAGAGTGGGTGGGCAGCTGAGATGCCAGGCTGAGGAGCCAGGACTCAGGTGAGCAGGGGGCTGGGAGTCATGGTGGTGTTTGAGCCAGGACCGTGGCTTAGGGAGGAAGCTGAGCACCATAAGGGATGCATTTGGGGGAGGCTTGGGTTGGCATCTAGACTTGATGTAGGGAGAGGGAGCCTTGTCATTAAATGGGCACTGAGGTCCCAAACACAGAATACAGGTTCCCCGCCTAGCCCTGGCCGTTGATCCGGTGTCTGGCCTTGGACCCCAGGACTCTGTGGCAGGAGCCAGCTTGTGATGGACGTTGCTTTGGGGCAGCTGGGAGTGAGAGGGGGCCGGAGAAGAGCGAGTGTGTCCAGGACATGTGCAAATAGATCTGGTAGCCTCGATGTCTGCCTGGCCCCAGAGGTGTCCTGGGTGGCTGGGGACTTCGGGGCTGCTAACTGCCTCCAGGTATGAAGAGAAGTTGCTGGTAAATAAGCTAAGGGGAGGGCAAGGATGAAAAGCCAGGAAGCTGGAATACTTCAAGTCCTCCAGGGGAGAAAGTGATTTTTGCCCTGCTGGGTCAGAGAGTGGAAAGGAGAATTGCCAGACACCGGTGCCTTCGCCGGAGCCCAGCCCCTTCCTCCCCTCCTGCTCTTGCTGGGGACCACAGAGCAGAGGAGCGGACCCACCTGGACAGAGGACGCAGCCCACAGCCTTGCAAAAGCCAGGTGGTGCCAGGACCGGAGGTGTCGAAGCTGGCAGCTGAGGGAGCTGGGAGGCCCGGGCTGTTCCTACAGTAACCACCTTCGTGGCCTTGGGGTGGGAAAGGCGGGTCAGACCGGGGTCAGGGACTGTGCAGCCGAGTCTGGATGTCAGAGGTGTGGAGCAGGAAGCTGCCTCATTCTTATCTTCAGATGGTCTCAGTCCAAGGGAATAAGAGTCCAAAAGAAGGCTGCGCCTTTAATAGAGGCCAGAACAGACCCCGTCGTGGGCACGTACGAAGTTCAGTTCCGGTGAGGCCCCCTCCACAGGTGTCCTGGCACCCAGCAGCCTTCCCAGGGCCTGAGGGCACCCTGTCCTCAGAGGTGGTGCAGGGCCTCTTGGTGAGGAGACAGACGTGGCTCTTTCTGGATCCTGCACCGGCTCAGGACGGCTCTCAAGCAATGAGTCCAGCTGCACCAGAGCTGTGGTGGCCAGGAGAAAGCCTCTGTCCTTCCTGGTGCCTCGGCTCCCCCTGTGGTTAGAGGGAGGATCTAAGATCTCCTCAGTTGTGACCTTGTTAAAGCCTCGGCAGGAGGCTTCCAGCTCTTGCACAGGGGTCGTGGGGATGGATGCCCTGCCCACCAATCTCATTCCTGCGTCCTGCCCTCGGGGGAGAGGAGATGGGGCCTGTCTCACCCTCAGCCTCCTTCAGGAGCCTTTGCTGCCCTGACCAGAAAAAACAAATATCCCCCAGCTCACCCCTGCTCGAGAATGGCCCTGCGTTTTGAGGCACCGGGCTGCGTGGTTTCCTCAGTGTACCCAGAGCTGTGTGCAGCCAGGCAGCCAGAGGACTTCTGCGTGGGCTCTGGGGACTTCAGCTGACAAGTGCCGTTAGGGCCTGTTTCCTTGGGCAGAAATGACCGCTGTGGGTGTGGGACAGGGTGGGGCAGAAGTGGCCCGGATGCGTCTCTGCTCGTGCCCTCCGCTTACCCAGGCCTAGACTAGCAGGGCCTGGAAGGAGGATGCAGTGGTAGAGGAAGGTGGGAGGAGGCCTGACTGTCCCTTGGCATTGTGGGGATGAGCCAGGCAGCCCTTTGCCTTCTGCCTGGGTCTGAGTGACCTGTCTGAGAGCTGATAGGCTAGGCCAGTGGTCTCTCAGTCCTTCCACCTGTAACTTTATCAGCTGCTGGAGTGTGAAGGGGCAACCAGGACACAGCTCTGCCTCCTGAAGGAAGCCCCCTGGCGCTGGGCTCTGTGGTGCCCTGGCAGGGGCCGGGGAGTAGAGCTTTCTCAAGCTTTGGGGCAGTTTCCTCTTGGAGAGCACGGGCTTCGTCCCACAGCCTGGACCTGGGTGTGAATTGTCTCTCCCCACTGTCCTGTGGGCCTCTTCCTCTCTGGAATCCTGGGCTCTGGACCCTCCTGGCCCTCTGTGACCTGTGCCTCTTTCCTTCCAATAGCAGGGATGCCATTCGGCCAGTGACTTTCATGTTCTGCCAGCTGCTTTTCATGCCCAGGTTTTCATGGGGACTCAGAAGGTCGGGCAGCCTTAGTCCCTTCTTGCAGGTGGTGAAAGGGTGGGTCTGAAAGGTTGCCCATTTGTCTGAGGTCTCTGCTGAGGCCACAGCTCAGGGCTCTTGACTGCCAGCACCTGCTCTCTCCCTACCAGCCACCTCTTTGCCACTGTCCAGCCTCTCCACAGATGTCCCTAAGGTGGAGGTGTTGGAGCGGGAGCTGGCCTGGCTGAAGGAGCACCTGTCCCAGCTGAACTCCCCTGTGGTGTTCTGTCACAACGACCTGCTTTGCAAGAACATTATCTATGACAGCGCCAAAGGTACGGCCAGGCAGCAGCAGGGCACGGGGCGGAGGCTCGGCTGGCTTTAGGAGCCTGTTCCTCAGGCTGGCACTTGGATGGGCAAAAGGGGGCCTGGATTCTTATGCTCAATTAATTTTTAAGAGATAAAGGGAAAAGGAAATAGCCATTTAGAAAAGCCTGTCACAAGAACTTACTCAAAATCGTGACTTGCGGGGTCCTCAATAGTAGGGCACCCGTGCTGTCCCTCTTGGCCACTCCTTGGGCTTCTGAGGACACTGGCTGCCTTGACCCATCGGAGTGAGCCTCCTGGTTTCCTGACAAACACCAGGGGATTTGTTCCGGGACCCCTTAAAGATACCAGGTTCTTCATAAATGACACAGCGTTTGCACGAACTTACACACATCTCCTCCTCTGTACTTGAAATCATCACTAATACCTCATATGATGCAAATGTTATGTAAATAGTTTCATATTTTATTCTTTAGGGAATGACAGGAAAAGTCTATACATGTTTAAAACAAACTCAGCTCTTTTCCCAAATATCTTCAGTCATAGGGTGAGGAGCCTGAGTGTCTGGAGGCCCAGCTGTAACTTAGCTTTATTTCTCATCCGTAGCCACACTGAGGAGAGCTGTCTTGAGACAGGAGGAGGCTGCAGACCCAGTTATGCAAGAGGGATGCCAGGAGCTGGGGGAGAGCAGAGGGACAAGTGGCCAGGTGGAATCAGCTTAGAAGATTGCCAAAGAAGCTAGCAAGAAGCGGTCGTGGTGGTGCACGCCTGTCATCCTAGCACTAAGGAGGCTGAGGCAGGAGGATTGTCTCAAGTTCAAGGCCAGTCTTGGCTACATAGTGAGTTCAAGGCCAGCCTGAACTACACAATAAGGCCTTGTCTCAAAAAACAAAACCAAGCTGGGGACTTAGCTCAGTGGTTCCACCGCCTGCTTTGCAAGCACAAGAACCCGAGTACGGGCCGGGGATTTAGCTCAGTGGTTCTGGTGCCTGCCTTGCAAGTGCAAGGTCCCAAGTTCGATCTCAGGTACCAAAAAAAAAAAAGCAAAAAACAAGAACCTGAGTTTGATGCCCGGAACCAAAAAAAACAAAAAGCAAAACCAAACAAAAAGAGCTAGCAAGGGTGAGTTGGTACATTCCGCAGGCCTGCAGAAGCCTGACCAGGCCCTATTTCCAGGTCAGCATGCACCCTCACGGCCTCTCCGCTGTTCCAGGTCACGTGCAGTTCATTGACTATGAATATACCGGCTACAACTATCAAGCCTTCGACATTGGCAACCACTTCAATGAGTTTGCAGGTGAGGAGGGAATTACTTTTGGACCTTATCCAAGGCCTTCCCTTGTGCTGAGAGCTGGGTCAGGGGTGATCTACAGGTGGGTCTGGACTTGGTGGCTGGAGGCCAGACAGCCCCTGTCCTGCAAAATGCCACAGCTTGAGGGGAAGGTGCTGCTGCCTGCCTCATGGGGGATGCAGGACGTGCACACAGCTGGCTTCTGCTGGCCTCCATGGGGTTTGGTACAAGTGAGGAAAATGTGTCCCTCGGAGGATCCCAGGGATCCTTGGCCTGGCTTGTGAACTGGAAAATGACTTCTGGGCAGATGCGGCCAGCACATCACAGGCTGTCATACCAGCCCTTGTCACGGTTTCTCATCAACCTATATGATTAAACACGAGGGCCCCAGGTGCAGATAGGGGCTGTTTGTGGACAGTAGCTGTTTGCTGGGTGGCCTGAAGAGAACACACTAGACACGAGTTCAAATCGTGTACCATGTAGCTCGAATCCCCAAGTCCACATCCTGGCTGTGCTGCTAGCTGCTGACCCTTTGTGGCCCTGCATGTGGTGGTGACGACTCCTACTCTGTGGAGTGGCTGTCACGCACACGTGCGAGGGGGAACACGCAGGACATCTGAGCATTGAACTAGGGTTTGCTGTTATCAGGCCAGGGAGCCTTGCTGCACCTGGCAGGGAGGCTGGAGTAGGAACGAAGGGGGTTGGATGAGGGGAGCAATCCCAAGGGGCCGTTAGTTGTTCTATAAACGCATGATATACACAGCAGAACCATTTCTGTAAAAGAGGCAGGGCGGGCTTTTTCAGCTTGAG
This sequence comes from Heterocephalus glaber, assembly GCF_000247695.1. The sequence continues at coordinate 6,840,855 of NW_004624807.1, forward strand.
CGCTTACTCAAAACAACTAGGACCAAGGAAGCAACTCCAGTGGAGGTGGACACCGGGGCTGGAGGGAGGTCTCCAGGCTAGCAGCCAGGTGTTCAGCATGCCGTGGCCAGCCCTGTGGCTCTGGACAGGTGCGGTATGCCTGGGACAATTGTAGGACCACCCCTCAGCCCACTCTAAGCCCAGTCAGGTCTCTTCCAGAGCCCTGGGTGACTGTTTGCCAAGCACTGACTCAGCCCAAGGATACAATTCCTCAGGGCAGTGACCAGCTGCACCTAGGAGCCTGAGGGATGGCAGGGCCTCAGCTGGGCTGGCAGAGTATGGGCAGGGAACCAAGGCTGTGAATGCTCTGCTTCCAGGCCCATCAGCCTTTCCAGAAGGGCAATTCCTAAACATTTTAAATCCTTACCCACTGCATACAGCAAAGTCCAAGTGGAATTTTCTGCTTCCAAGCTGTGGGTGGGAGAGGAGAGGAAACTGGGGAGGGCCTCCTCTAAGTGGCCGTGCCACCAGGCCGATTTCTTCCCTTAGTGTCCACACCTTCACATGAGGCTCAGGACTGAGGGTGATTCTTGAGGGACGCTTGGGAAGACCTTGGGGAAGGTGGCCCGGTCTGTCTTAAACCGCCTCTTATCACACTGGCCCTGAAGCCAGCCATGCTCAGGATGTGGCCCGTGGCCCTGGGTGGCAGCCTGAGGACTCCAGGGAGGTGGGGCAGCCAGCAGGTCTCACCCTGACTGCGTGCTGGGGTCATCCAGAGACCGGGCTGGGCCGGGGACGCTCTCCAAGGGACGTTTGTACCCACCAAGTGCTGCTCCAAGAAGCAGGGTTTGACATTCTGAACTAAGTCCGGCTCCCTCGTCTGCTAAATGAAGACTGAGGCCAGTGAGGGGAGAGGGCCTGTCCGGGGGCTGCCTGGAGCCTGGCCTGGGAGCAGGCTGGCCATGCTGACTCAGTGCTTTAATCCTGTGTCCCATCCCCACCCCCCTCCAGGCTACAGGGTGCAGTGTTCTTTTCTTTTGTTTTCCCCCCAGTATTGGAGATCTAACCCAGCGGTATGCTACTGCTGAGCTACATCTCCAGCCCTTTTTATTTTTTAATTTCGAGACCGGATCTGGCCAAGTTGCCCAGGCTGATCCCGAACCTGCAATCCTCCTGCTTCAGCCTCCTAAATTGCTGGGATTATAGGTGTGTGCCGCCCAGAACAGTGCCTTGCCCCTTGCCTGTCTGTCTGAGCCCCAGGGAAGCAGCGGGGTGGTCAGAGGTTTTCCCAGGGTGGCCTCTGAGACCGAGCCCAGAGGGAGAGGAAGGGGGTGTTGGGGAGAAGGGGAACCTCCTGAGCTCCGGAGAGGCTCCAGGTGGTGGCCTCCAGCACCTTCTGTCTGGCCGCCTCCCCCCAGGTGTGAACGGGGTCGATTACTCCCGGTACCCTTTGAGGGAGACCCAGCTACAGTGGCTGCGCTACTACCTCCAGGCCCAGAAGGGCTCGGCTGTGTCCCCTCGGGAGGTGGAGCGGCTCTATGTGCAAGTCAACAAGTTCGCCCTGGTAAGTGCCTGGGACTTCGAGGGGCGGGCTGGGGAGCTGCACCCAGCCTCCTGCTCAGAGCCCATCCCAGCGGCCAGGAAGTCACCTTAACACCCCCTTAATCGTGACCTGCCCCTTCAGAGCTCTCGTTTCTAGAGAAGTATTTCCAAGAAAAACTCAGCTTCCTTCATTAGCAGTTCTCTTGTTTGGAAAGTGAGTGGTTCTTCCCACGTCTAACTTCAGCCTCTGGGGGAGGTGGGGCTCGAACTCTGACCCTCCCGTGGCTCAGGGCTCTAGCTGTCTTTCCCAGCAGGCTTTTCCTGCTGCCATCACTGAGCTTTTGGGTCTCCATTCTGAGCCGCACTCATCAAGGAAGCCGGTTCACGGCAGGTCTCCACTGGTGTGGGCCCGGGGATTGCTGTCTTACTGTCAGCCGCCCGGCATTTCACAACACGTGATAGAGCTTCATCGAATCTACACTTCTCTGTGACTTCAGATTCTCTGTTCTCACTGGCACAACCCTGACTGTATTAGCTCTTCCTCCTCGGTGTTGCAGTGGAAAACAAGCCCTCTTGCTAAGATTTCATCAGTCATGGTCACACCTGCTAGTGAACCTCAGCCCCTTTTAAGGGACAGAAGGGAATAGATGGAGACTGTAGCCAACCCATGTGAGCAACTTTAGGAGGAGGCGGGAGATACAGGCTGGGGGCCTTGGCCCGAGAGCGGGGGAGGTGCTGCTGTGTGATTGCTGTTTGGCCACTTAGAACCCACGCTCTCTGGCTCCAGGGAAATCAGACCAAATGCAGCCCGGTGGCTTGGACTTGGCAGCTTCCCTCCCTGTCCCTGCTGCTGTTCTGGCTGTGTCTTCCCGTCCCTGCAGGGCCCTGCTGGGCTGATGCCTTCTGGTCTCTTTCTAGGCGTCCCACTTCTTCTGGGCCCTCTGGGCGCTCATCCAGAACCAGTACTCCACCATCAACTTCGACTTCCTCAGGTGAGCGGAGGCGGGGTACGGGGAAGGCCTTTGAGCCAGGGTGTGGGACAAAGCACAGTCCGGTCCAGTCCCTGGAGTCCCGTCTCTGCTCTGCTGTCCTGGCCCCACTGCAGCCGATTTCCTGTGCAGTCACTGATCAGGGAGGCCAGGGGAGGCCCCCCAGGTCCAGTAGGTGATGCCTGCCCCTGACCCCACTGCCAGAGCCTGATAGCAACGGTGATGGCCCCTTCGAGGGAGGACTCAGACCCACCTGCTCTTTCAGAGGTTCTCAGTGACCCTGGGGACCATACCTAGCCTGCGCCTGACTACTGAGAACTCCAGGGGGCCTTTGTTTCAAAATACCTACAGGCTAGGAATCATTTCCTCCATTCCAGTCTCGTATGCGTGTCCTTGTCCCATCCCACCTCAGCTGAAAGAGACCCACTACCCTGGCTCCTAGGTGTCCCAACCATTAGAACAATGTAGGCCAAAAGCCCAGAGCGACAGCGCATGGCACCAGTCAGGACATCAGCCATTGAAAACGTGAATGAAGCCAGGCAGGGTGGCTCTCGCCTGTAATCCCAGCATTTATTTAGGAGGCAGAGGTAGGAGGTCACCATGAGTGTGAGGCCAGCCTGCGCTACAGTGAGATCACCAGGCTCAACTAGTAGTGACACTGTGCCTCAGGAAACCAGAGAATGAAACCAGAAAATAAGTTCTGGCAAGGGTGTGGGGAAAGTGAAACGGACGCACACCGTTTGTGTGAATGGAAATGGCGAAGCCGCTAGGGGAGACAGTAAGGTGGTTCCTCAGGCACTTAAAATAGAATGACCATGTGATCCCAGATTCCTGCTTCTGGGGATACATCCAGCAGAACTGAAAGCAAGGTCTCGAAGAAGTATTTGTATACCCAATTCCTAGCAACATGCATGGTAGCTAAGAAGTGGAAGCAGCCCAGCTGTTGATGGACGGCTTAGGATATATTATTCAGTCTTAAAAAGGAAAGGGAGCCTGGCCCATGCTACAGCATGGACGGACCTCGAGGATCGGTCGAAGTGAAGCAAGCCCATTACAAAAAGACAAATTCCGTGTGTTTCCATTGGGTGTAAGAGGTAACTAGTCAAATTCATAGAAACAGAAAATAGGATGGCGGCTGTAGGGGCCAGGGTGAAGGCAGAAAGGGAGTGTTGTTTAATGGTACAGTTTGTTTTGCAAGATGAAAAGGTTCTGGAGATTTCCTTACACAGCAATATGAATATCAACATTACAGACTTGTGAAAACAAAACTCCATGCAAACATGTTTGCTGAAGGATTGCTCCAGTCTGACCTACGCAAATCTGTTTGAAACTTTAAAAAATCAATCTGGGCAAGGGTGGATCCACCTGGAGGTAGATGGGCTTCAAGCTGATGACCATGGGGTGTCCTCAGCAGGGCCCCTTCCCTGGCTTCCTCACACCCAGCTTCCCTCCGGGCAGGTACGCGGTGATCCGATTCAACCAGTACTTCAAGGTGAAGCCCCAAGTGTCCGCCTTGGAGATGCCAAAGTGACCAGCCCCCCAGACTCTGCCCTGCCATCTGCTGGACACAGCTGTGCTCTGGGGTCCACACCCTTGGGCAAGGTGGGAGAGGGGACAGGTGGATGCCACCACAGACCTCGTTCTCCTGCCTGGAGGGGCTGACAGGACCCAACACTGGGGCCCCTACACCTCGTGGGCTGGGAGGGAGGAAGTGCCTGCAGACAGCCAGGGCCTGGGCTCACTGCCCCAGGGAAGCACACCGGTCCCGGGCCTAGGCCTGCTGGAATTGGACTGCCTTAGATGTGTCTCTGACCCTTCCCGGCAGGGAGAAGGGAGGGTTCCTTGCTACCTCCAGTGCTCCAGCCTCCGCCCTGACCCACTGCATGCCCCACGGGGGAGGTTATTGAGCCCCAGACCAGCCTCAGGCCAACTCTGCCCACTGCCGTCCACGGCCTGGGGAGGGGCCTGGAATGGAACCTGGCGGTGTCACCACAGCCGCCTGGTCCGAGAGGCCTCACTCCCTCAGCCGGTTCCCCCCTTCTTAAGCTGCAGACAGGAAATGTTTCCTTCTGCTCTGTCCCTGTGCAGCCTGCTGAGGGAGGCGAAGGAGGGGAAGCCCTGACCCTCCCAAGCCTTGTTCTCCATGCTGTGGCTTGGCCAGAGGGGACCTGGCCAAGGGTGGGAGGGCTGGCACCAGAGCCAGCAGCCCCCTGCCTTTTGTCTCCATCTCTGCCTTCCATCCCGGGTTGACCCAAGGTCTTCTCACTTGGGACTGACTGACTGGGGCCAGGGGGCTGCAGGGTTCTACACAGGGGGCCTGGCAGGGCTGATCGTGAAACTGCTGACTGAGCGCGGTGGCCCTGCCAGTCAGCAGCCTTCACCTCCCTCTGTCCTCAGAGGCCCTCAGGGTCCTCCCAAGCTCTGGCTCACAGTGTCTCACTTGTAAATTATCATGGTTTTATGCAATAAAATGCTTGTTTCTGGACTGTTCTGAGGGACAGTGGCGGGGACTTGACTTGGGGTGGGATCAGTATTCCTGCAGCCCTCTCTGCTGTCCCCATGTGGAAGTCACCATAGCAGCGGCCCGCACTGCTGTCGCCCCTGGTCAACCTGGGCAGCGTGGTTCCCTGCTGCTCTGCCTTTGAGCTTACGAGAGTCAGCTGACCCTGGTAGCAGGAGCTGGGCTGAGATTACAGGAAGTGGGGGCAGCCAGGGTGAGGAGGCACTGGGGCCCCGAGAGCAGCGCTCACAACCTCCTCCCTGGCCTGCTTTGGCTCCCAGACACTGGAGTGGGTGGGAAGGGGGCTGCTTTTCAGGACAGCAGGCAACAGTGACTACGGGACCAGTCACTTTCTCAGAAAGCCAGGAGGAGAGAGCAGAAAATCAAAGGTGAAAATATTTCGAGTCCTTAAGGGCAGCAGTGGCAGCAGCAGAAGCTGCCTGCCAGGTGGACTTTGGTGGTTTGGCTTTTGCCTGCGAATGTGTCCCGGTGCCACGGCACCCGCTGGCCAGTCCCCAGGCAGGGGCCGGGAGGGATGGCCCCCCCGGGGGGGGGGCAGGGTGGCTCCGAGCGGGGGCCGGGGGCCCACAGCCTGCAGGGCAGTGTCCGCCCTCCTTGCTCTGCCCAGAGCCACCTGTGGAGCTGGGGGAGAATTAGCCATGAGGCCGGCTTCATTTCCAGCCTCTGTCACGCAGCGGTGGCTGTGATGGAGCCCCGGGGGACTGGCCCGTGGCTCAGGGCACCGTCTGCACACGTGTGCTCACCTTGTGCTCACCGCTCTCCCACTTTGTGGAGAAGCATCTCCACCCTTTGGGCCCCAAGGGAGGAAGGGGTGTGAGACCTCCTTCCCCTTTCCCGCTAGTGCCCCAGGCTAACCGGCTCAGTGCCCCCAGGCCCCTTGCTAGACGCTCTGCACGAGCTCCGGGGGCAGGGGACAAACTTGCTGCCCGACCTTCCCGGTAATAACGACCAGGACACACTGTTCCCGGCCTCTGTGACCCACCTGACCCGGTCGGGCTTCTACTGGGACGGCCCCGCCAAGCTCCCCGCCGGGACTGCGCCGGCAGCTGGAATGAGGCCGGCAGGACAAAGGTACCTGCAGGACCTCTGGCAGTGCTGCCCCCACCCGAAGCCACAGAGGACCTGGGAAAAGGCAGCAAGAGAAACTGGACACCGAGGTAAGTTCGCTAGAGACCCCTAGGAAGCAGGGGCAGGGAGGCCAGCAGTTCTGCCAGACAACCACTAGGGGGCAGGCAGGAGGGAGGCACGGGCTCACGGGGGGGGGTGGCTGGGCTGGGAAAGGTTCGGGGGGGGGGGGGCGGTCTCCACGCCCGCAGGCTCGAGGGTTGTGGCCTGGAGTGCAGCACCCTGACTTTAGAAGGCCCCTCGCCTCGCCCCCGTCGATACGGCCGCGTCTGCTCCTGAACATCTTTGTTAAAAAGTAGTGAAGCCACAAACCTACGGGCACTGCGCCCTGGCTGTGAAGCGGGCCATCTTGTCCTGTTCACCAGATCCTAGTCTCCACTGTCTGGACTAAACCTCCTCCCTCATCCTGTTCCGTTTCTCCAACAAAACGGCCACCAGGTTCCGTCCCCCCCCCCTCCTCCTCCACACAAGGTGCCTGCTTCTGGGCCTTTCTAGAGAGGGGCTCATCACCTCCCTAGTTGTGGAAGTAAGCCTCTATTAATCCAGCCCAAGTCTCTCACAAGAATTGCCATTGCTGCCCTCATTCTATGCGGATGAGATTAATTTTTAACCACAAGAGCTCTTTCTACAGATCATCATGTACGTGCATTTTGAAGAGTCTCATCCTGCCCCTTCAGGCCTCTCATTTCCTTCTACTGTAACAGAGGCCCCTTTAAAATTGTCATTCAAGCCTAAGGTCATGGAGGCCAGAAGCCCATCGGTATGGGGACGCTGCTAGCTCAGAGATGGGCTCCCGGTGCCTCTCGGAGCCCTTTTCTGGGATGACTCCACTGCTTCCTTCAGACTCTCAAAGGGAGCCTTCTCCAAGAGGCTGAGAGCTCGGAGAAGTCTGATCCCCTCGTTTTCGGGGGCGGAGAGTGAGACCGGCCACGAACCCTACCGCACCTGGTTCCAGGGCCTCCCGATGCCGGCCACGGTGCTCAGGTGCCGTCTCCTGGGCCTCCTGCCTCAGCAGCCGGGCTCGCTCCTGCAGGCGGGGCAGGGCCGCCCGCCTCACGGTCTCGGCCGGGGGCCCCCTTGGCCCAAACCACTTCCTCCAGGTTCCGTGGTTGTAACTCCCAAAAGCTGCCGCCAGGGGGCAGCAGTGTGCTGGAGGAAATTCTGGATTTAGGCCAGCCTCCCCTCCCCACCGCCTCGTACAGACCGGTTCTGAAATGGTCTGTCTTTATTATGCCATCAGAAAACAAATGTGCTGGTTAAATTACTCATTATCTCATTAACAAAATAAAGCACTATCTATGTTTACAGTCATAAAAAAGAAACAGCCTGGAAGGAGAGGAGATGGGGCGGGGCAGGCATCACATGGGCCCTGTGGGATTAGGGTGCCCAGACTTACCCGGAGCTGTTGGACCTTGAGCCCAGGTGCCAACGGGGTTGATGTTCTTAGGAAATACCACCTGGGGCAGCCAGTGGGGGGCTGTCCCCTAGCGTGGGGGAGGGGAGCCCGAGTCTTACCGGCCCCTTCAGGAAAACACCGGCCTCCAGCTCAGGAGGAACAGAGGCCGGCTGCCATTCGGGCCCTAACTGAGGCCTGTCAGCGACAGAAAAGGGGGCACCATCAGCTCTGCCCGACTCCTGGGACCCGGCCTGCGCCCAGGGGCTGGGCACCAGGACAAAGCCCAGTGGATGCTGAGGCCATTCTTATGCTGCTTGGAGCTAAAAATGGCTCCGTGGGAAAGACTGGCAGAGTCAGGAAGGGGGGCAGGGGTCAGGGATCAGGGGTCAGGAGGGCTGGCGGGCCCAGGGGCTAGAGAGAATCCAGAGGCCAGCGAGGGCAGGGGAGACCTGGAGCAAGGGAGAGAGAGGGCCTCGAGGACAGACAGGGACAGAGAGATGCACACAAGGTCACACAGAACCTGAGACACCCAGACTGACGAAGAGGTAGCAATTTGGGGACACAGAAGCACAGAAGAGGCCCCCAGAGAAGCGACAGTGGCACTGAGAGACATCCAGAGGAACTCGGCAACGGTGCCCGGCACATATGGGGCACGAAATAAATACCTGGTGCACTGAGTTGATGAAAACACACACATGTACATGTACACACGCACACGCACACAGCAGCCAGAGGCCCGGACTTGGCAGGCAGACGGTGAGGGACAGACAGGCCCTTTCGCACGGTGATCGGCAGTGCACGTGGGAGGAATGTTGGTCCCACAAGGCAGGTACGGAAACAAAGCGTGTGGCACCCCGGGGGCTCGGCCTGCCGGCAGAAGGGTCACCCAGTGGCCCCTGGCCAGACCCCAGGGGTCCAGGAGCTCAGCCGGCCCAGCCAGCACCAGGCAGGTCCTGCCACCAAGGCCACAGCGCCTCAGGGCGCCCAGGGAGTCGGGGAGGCCTCCCCCTCGTCAGTCTCTACGAGGGCACGGTTGTGCCCAAGTCCAGTGCCAACACAGTCCACGCCGCCCGCGGTGCCATGGGGTCGGGGCCGCGCCCTGAGGAGGCCCAGGCTCAGTCCGTGAGCACAACCAGCTCCCCATCACTCTTCTCCTCGCCCTCCGAGTCCTCGTCCTCGCTGTACCGGTACATCTCGCCGTCCGCCACCGAGTGCCTGTCGTCGGTGCCCTCTCCCTCCTCCCTGAGGCTGCAGGTGTTGACAATGACGGGCATGTTGGGGTCCAGGCTCTGGGGGACATAGTGATCCACCAGGGGCTGTGCCAGGGCCACACCTGCAGCCCGGGGGTACAGGGCGTCTGAGGAGCTCATCTGCACCTGGCCTGCCTGTGAGCTGAGAGAGGCGGGGGGTGGGGTCAGGGGCGCCCGGCACCTGCACCCCAACCCTGGGCTCCCCCGGCCCACCCCCCTTGGCTCTACAACGCACGCCCTGGCCCCTGTCTGCCTCCAATGGCCAAATGCACCATCAGCTACTGCAGCGCCAGGTAAAACTCTTGGGGGATCGCAAGTAACCCAACTTTGGGGAACTGTATTTCAGGCATCCACTGGGCTGCTTGCTTTGGGCAGGCAGCTTGCTGTGCAATGAATGTTTTCAGCACCTGAGTTTGTACTGGTCCCTCAGCAATGGGCTCTCCAGGCACACTCAGCCACACACTCGCACACACGGGGGTGACCCATCACCCCACACACAGGCAGCACCCCCATCACAGGCCAGCCACACATGAGCACCCAGCTCTCACGCGGCCGCTGGCGCCCAGGGTGGGTCTGCTCACGGGATCACGTAGCTCTGGCGAGCGTCCTGGCGCCGGGTCCGCATCAGGGCCTTGTACTCGCCTACCCGCAGCCGCTTGCCCTCCACGATGCAGGTGCGCTTGGGCCGCGGCTTGTACTTGTAGTCGGGGTACTTCTCCAGGTGCTGCCGGCTCAGCCGGGCCTGCTCCTCGTAGTAGGGCTGCTTCTCCTGGTTGCTCATGGACTTCCAACGGGAGCCTGTGCGGGAGAAAGGGCAGGGAGTCAGGGCTGGGCTCTGCAGGCCCCCAGTAGCCCTGGTCCCCACGTGGGGTCAAGATGGCATGTGTATACAAGGGGCAGCCCCAGTGTGGAGCCAAACGTTGCGGAAATGAAGTTAACCAGTGTGGGGCATCTGACTGTCAGGCAAGGACAGCACCACCCCAGGCCACCAACAACCCAGACAGGTCCCTGCTCAGGCAAAGGACCTGGGGTCAGGCCAGCTGGGGTGCCCTGAAGTGGGGGGGGGGGGCTCACATAGCAGGTGCCTGGCAGGCCCTGTTAGGCCTTCGATCTACAGCACAAAAACACAAAACCCTGCTGTCTCAGACAAGACAATAGCAAGGAGGGAGCCTCAGTCTTGACAACAACTGCTCTCTTCTAGAGCCATCTGTCCTGCCCTGAAACCCTCCCTGGCCTCCAAGAGACACATAATTTTTTAAAATCTTTCTACTAGGAGTCCAAGAACACCAATTTCTCCCATTTTCTGCCCCAGGCAGTTCCAGGGGTCTGGGCAGAAAAGGCTGGGATAGGGAGTGCAGAACACAGGTGCCTGCATCCTGAAGGGGTGCTACCAGAATCACCCCAAGAGTGAAGAGCCCAGAGGGCCCAGCGATCCATCCTTACCAAGTATCTTGCTGATGCTGGAGTTGTGCATGTCTGGGAAAGCTTGGAGGATCTTCCTCCGCTCGTCCTTGGCCCACACCATGAAGGCATTCATGGGCCTCTTGATGTGGCTGTGGTTTCGGGACTCGGGGAAGTGGCGGGAGCCTGGAGAACAGGAACAAGGTCAGCGGGGCAGTTTATCTGCAGCAGGCCAGAGTGACATCCCCTGTGTGGCCACCAGGAGGCGCCCAGGAGCTCCCATGGCTGCAGCCTTGGGCTGAGCCCAGAGCCGGAGCCCTCACCATCCAGGTCACAGCTCAGCACGGCTTCATCCAGAGGGTGCACACAGCTGTCCTCCAGCCGCTCCTTGGCTGGGGACGAGTCCAGGCTGATGAGGTCCTGGGGTTGACAGGGACAACTTGAACACCAGCCTCCTGCGTCCTGCTCTGCGCCCACCTCGCCCACCTTGCCCACCTCTGACGACTCCTCCCTTCCACCCCAGTGCCACTGCTCCTGCCCTCGGGGACAAGGGAGTATGCCCACACCTTGCGGAAGGGGGTGCTGGGGGAGCTCTCCAAGGCCCCACTGCGGCTGTGCAGCAGCTGCCGGGCATCCTGGATGGCTTTGGTGACAGCGTCCCCTTCACCCAGGAAGCCTGCAGGAAGGGGAAAGCGAGCGGGCGGACTCAGAGTTCACCCCGCGCTGGGCCCAAACCCCTCCAGGTTCACGCCGCGCCCCCTAGTGGTCAGCTGGGTTAACGCCACCCTCTCCAGCCCCTGCACACACAGGGACACCACACACACTGCTGCTGTCAGTGTCAGCGGACCGCACACGAGGCCAGCACCCCAAACCAGCAATGCAGGGCCCGGATGTGACGCTGGGCCAGCTGGGCGGGGAGAGGCACAGGGGAGAAGGCCATGCCCGAGGTCTGACCCCCCTCGGCGCTCTCCCGAAAGAGGCCACTGCGCAGGTGCAAAAGCTTACCCAGAGGCAGGCTGGGTGGGCTGCACGGCCGATCCCGTGTGGCGGCTCCGTGGCTGGGGGGCCGGGCTCCACAGGTGCCCATCTTCAGGCTGGGGGAGCTGGAGCTGTTGGGCAGCTCAGGAGCCTTGGGCTTGGCTGTGAGGTTCAGGGGCTGGGAGGGTTCCTGAGGAACAGGCAGACGTCAAAGGGCGGGTGCAGCGCGGAGAGGACTCAGAGCCCGTGAGGGACAAGCACACCCAGGCAAGGCTGCAGGGAGAGCCGGAGAGAGCAGGGGGCAGGAAGGCGGCCAGCGGGCCCAGGGCTGTACCTGCAGGGGGTGGTGGGCACCCATGGCCCCCGGCCTCTTCACCACGGGCGCAGGGGGGCTGTGCAGCAGCTGCAGCGGGTACTCCACTTCAGAAAAGGGGCAGGGGGAAAAGGCCTGCGTGAGCCTCCTCAGCCCCAAAACACTGCTGGGGACCCCTGTTCCCTGCTCCCGGTGGCACCATGATCTGCACCTTCATCCTGTGCCACCCCTCCCACCCCACTGTGCAGTTTACACGGGTGCAGCAAGGGAGGGAACACTGTGGACTCGTTCGACAGGCACTGGTGGCCCGTTCCTACTGTGTATAGGGCGCACACAAAGCCACCCAGTGGGAGGCGCCTCGTGTGCACGATCCCTCCGACAGTGTGCAGACATAATAGGTGCTCCCTACATTACAGATGAAGAAACCTCTGGGAGACCCATGGGTTGCCCATAGAGCTGTTAAACAGCAGCGGCAGGATTTGAACCCAGGTCCTCAAGACCACAGCTCCTTCCCCTCAACCTCTACTCTCTTCTAGCTCCTCAGCCCCACTCTCCCTCAGCCAGGCCGGGCACCAAGGAGGTGGGGCAGTTCAGGCGGAGAGATAAGCCTGTGTACAGATCACAGCACATGGCAGGTGGTGATCAGGACCACAGGTGGCCTGGCAGAGACCTTTGTTCCAGCCAGGTGACCACAGCAGGCTTCTCGGGAGCTGTGAGCTACAGCCTGGGGGGTGGGGGTGGGGCTCGCACGGGGAAGGTGGGCACCAAGGAACAGAGGCCAGCGTGGGAGCGCACACGCCACGCTGCAGGCCGAGGGCACCAGCTAAGGCTGTGGGTCAGGGCCGGGACCAGCAGGGCTGGCGTCACGGCTGTCACCTTCCTGGAGCAGTCCTGGGCAGCACGTCTACTCCCTACCCAAAGGCGACAACGCTCTCTGTCTGTTACCCAAACTCCTCACTGAGCTCGGCAGCCTCCACCCAGTGCTCTCTGCACCCCCCCCACCTGCAGCCAGAGAGCACACGAGCTGCTCAAGGCCAAGTACGTCCCACATGCTACGCAGGAAACCCCCAGCCCAGGCTCCATGGCAACCGCCCTCCCCAGCCACACCCCAGCCCCATCGTGTGCCCCCTCAACTCCCACCACCTAGCAGCTTCCACCTCAGAGTCCAGGCCTCCGCCCGCATCCTCCTCCTGGGCCGTCCGCCCCCACCCAAAGCCACCTCTCTGGGAAGCCTTCCCAGACTGCCCAGGCCTGTCCTGTCCCCAACTGCATTCCTGGCTGTCAGTTCCTCGGGCTCAGAGTTCACACTTTATCAGCCCACGGCTCGCCAGCCAGCAAGGACAGTGTGGCTCACACAGTCACTGCTGAACTTCAGTGCCGGCCGGGACGCACACAGGGACAAGGTCAGGGCAGGGAAGAGTGTGAAGGAGGAATCGAGGTGGCTGTAGAACTGGGAGATGCCTGGCCTGTGGTTACTACTGGAGATGCTAACGCTCTGGCCCGTAAGTGCTCCGAGGTAGGAGGTTGCATCTTCTGTCTGGAAAGCACTCTGAGGCTGAAAATGTCCCCTTTCCATTCTCCCACTGGATGGGTCCGATAAAGAAAGGCCACGAGGCACGTGAATAGTGAAGCCGATCGGGCTGTCCTGACCTCAGCACAAGCCAGCCTCAGTGGCAGCCCCGTCCCTCCATGCTCACCTGGTTTGCAAGGGATGGGCTGGATGGGCAGAGCCAGCTGGGAGTCAGGGGTGACAGGCAGAGGCTGGTGACTTGGGGGGAAGGCTGGGATCATGACATAAGGCATGTTGACCTGCTGAAGGCAAAGGACCTTGCCTGAGTGCCCCCAGATGTGGTCCACCCAGGACAGAGGGTGGAATCATCTGGCCCCAAGCCTCCCTGCCCTTGAGTCTCAGCCAGGGAGGGGGACACATTCGGCCACCCTTGCTCGCCCCTTATAAAGGGGACACAGACAAGGAAGGGCTGGAGCCGAAAGAAGGGCCCACCCTCAAGGTCAGGCTGAGTGATCAGCTCGGTCGCAGCCCTGGTCCCCGGCAGCGTCTGGGGCTGGTGTCACCCTCGTGCTTCCTGCTCTGGGGCTCCTAAGTGGGTCCCCTTGTTACCTGTATCTGCTGCTGAAGGAGGTTGATCTTATGCTGCTGCTGAATCAGCTGCTGCTGCTGTTTGGCGATCTGGGAGGGAAGGAGCAGGCAACGTGGCCACGGGCACCAGCCTGGCATCCCCCGCACCCAGCGCCTGCCCAGTCCTAGCCCGGCCCCCACCTGCTCCTGCTGCTGCCGGGCCAGCTCCATCTGCTGCTGCTGCTTCTCGAACAGCATGGCGGCCATGTTCTTCTGCTCTGAGTGGGCTGTCAAGAGCTGGTCCCGCAGGGTGGACAGCTGGTGGATCATGACCAGAAGCTGCAGCTCCTTCTCCGCCAGGCTCTCTTGGGTCCCTGCTCCCCAGTGGAACAGCCACCATGGAGTTCTGGTTAGTCCATCTGTCCATCCTTCGCCCTCCCATCTGACAGAGACTGGGATTCCTACGTCATCCCAAGACCCTGTCAGGCACATTACCAGCTTCTCTGCACTTTAGAGCGTTTTTTTGCAATACTGGGGTCTGAACCCAGGGCCTCGTGCATGCTAGGTAAGCATTGGGGCACTGAGATACTCCTCCAGCCTTCCTCCACTTTTTTGAGACAAGGTCTCACTAAGTTGCCCAGGCTGGCTTTGAACTTGCAATCCTCCTGCCTCAGCCTTCTGAGTAGCTGGGACTACAGGCACACGCCACCACACATGACTAGGGTGTTTTAAAAAAACAATCTATAAATGGGCACAGTATTAGGCACCTTATGGGATCTGTGTGAGGTTGAAGGAGCTAATGGACAGAGAGCTCCTGGTCCAGAATCTGCCGAGAACACACGTTAGCTCACTTTGTTTCCCTCCCCACCCATTTGGCTAAGGTTTGTGCAGCGACTGCTCAGGCCATCTGCATCAGAATCACTCAAGCGGCCTTTGAAAAATACAGGTGCCCAGGCCCCATCCCCTGGGGACCTCGGTGAGAAGGCGGGGATGGATCCTGGGCGTCTGCATTGGTTTAAAGCTCCCTCTGGGGTGGGATCAACCACCCCAGGAAAATGAGGGAACCCAGGCAGCTGCCCTGGAAGAACCTCTTTCGGTGAGGTCCCTGGAGCCGGAATTAATCGTCAGAAGTGAAAGCGAACTTCCTGCCCACGTTAGACTGGAAAAGGGGAATGAGGAGCCTGATGTCACAAGGGTCCCTCCACCAGACCCAAATCCACACCCGAGGGATTGGCGTCTCCCAGGCCTTTCCTAGGTGGGGATCGATGGGGCAGATCTGTTGCCTGGGGCCCCAGGCTCGGATGGTGATGACCACTAGGGCCAGGAAGCAGCCAAGTGGCACGGGACAAGTGGGAGGCCCAAGAACACCCTTCACTCCCAGGCTGCACAGCCAGGCCAGCAGCAAAGACCCTCACCTTTGACATCTTTGGTGTCCACAGAGTTTCTTCCCAGAAACCTCTCCTTCCAGTCGCTGGACAGTAGCTTCTCGATGGCCGGAACCACTGGAAGACACCACGGGCTGAGGGGCACCACCCTGTTCCCGCCCACCTGGGCCGCCTCTGCCTGGCACCCCTCTTACCCTCCTGGAGGTTGCGGTTGAAGTCCAGCTTCTCCTGGCTTCCAGAAGCTGCCTCGGAGGTGCCTGGTCTCTTCGGCTCTGGGCACCCGTTGCTCTCTGGAGAGGTACACTCCTGCAAGACACGCTGAGCTGTCACACAACCCCAGAGAACCCACCCAAGGGGACCCCAGGCTCTCCCCTGCCTTACGACTCACCCAGAAGGGGCCCCACCCCCACCCCTCAACCCTGCTGGCCCTTTACCCAATGCCACGTGAAGGGCACGGGAGACCAAGCACTTCAGGCCCGGCTTCCACCCACCACCACCCTCATCCCTGAATCTCTGGGAACCGCACTTCCCTCCTCTGAAAATGGAATGCTAATCCCTCCCACGTCACAGGAATGTCGCTGGGATCGAGGGCGAGGGCGTTAAAGCAAGTGAATGGGGTTTGCCACCAGTCAGGGGCCCCACGCCAGCTGCTAATTATTACTTCCAGGACACACCCACTGCCCCAGCTCTGCCCTCCCTACAAAGGCTGCTCCTTTTCCCACCAGAGTCCTCCCCATCCCTGAAGCCCTGCTCCTCCAGGAAGTCCTCCCTGACCACACACTTCCAAGATGGAGCCCTCCTGGGAACCCAAAACTCTCATTTTCACTCATCTGGTTTTTAACTAGATATCCCCGCTTTATTTCTCCTGCGTGGAATCAGAATTTTCATGTGCTACAAGAATTCTTAGTGACTACACTGATCATTTCTCCCATTTGTTTTTTTGGTACCAGGGATTGAACTTAGGTCCTTGAGCCTGCAGGGCAGGTGGCAGAACCACTGAGCTAAGTCCCTGGCCCCAGTTCCCCTACTTTTAAGGGTGAGGAATGATATGCCCTTTCAACAGTAAGGTAAAAAGGGGTGACAAGCGGATTCTCTCAAACCACATGAAGAAGCTGGTAGCCAACTTTTAAGCCAGACTCTGTGCATCCTGTGCCAACCAGCCCTGGCCAGCAGTCACCACCAGGCGGCGAGTCCCTGTCCCACTCCAGCAGGTGGCCCGGCAGCGCCTCTGCTCACCTAACCACTTCTGCCTGCATCTGCTGCCCAGCTGGGGCCACGCACCTGCCCTGCCCAGCGGTGAGGTGGGGTGCAGGGCTTGGGTGTGAGCTACACAGGGACGTGGGGCAGGGGCACAGACCCAGGAGCCCCTGGGAAAGTGCTGGGCACCTGAGCTGGAGCTTGGGGGTCAGCGGCATCTGGGGGGTCCCGGACTGGGTCTCCAGGCTGGGGCTCAGCCACAGCGGCTGAACCCTGGGAGTCCTCACGGCAAGGATCCTTCTTCTCCTCAGCCTTGATGGTGCAGTTCACCATGGTGCCAGCGCCATCCAGAGCCAGCCGGGCAGAGACGGGGCTCCTCATGGACATCCTGCAGGAGGAGGGGCAGAGCGGGGCAGGTAAGGCCCTGAGCGCCCCCAGGGAGGGACCCCTCCCGTAGCCACGTGACACCACGTGCACCCGACTACTTTCGGAACCCACAGCAAAGTTAGAGAAGGACTCTGCTGTCCCTGTGCTTGACGTCGTTTGTTCATTTTTTAAGTAGAAAGGTCTAGAGACAACGGGGCCCTAGGGCTGGGGATTTAGCTCAGTGGTTCTGGTCCCTTGCCTCACAAGCATAAGGACCGGAGGTCAATCCCCAGTACCAAAAAAAAAAAAAAAAAAAATCTCCAATGGGGCCCAACCTTCAGTAGTTCCAGCCTGCAGCAGCACTAGGACTGGCTGATGGGGGGTGGGGGGGTGTCTAAGGAGTAGAAGACCTCATGCGTGCGCCTATGTCTGTGTGTGCATGGGTACAGAACTAGCTACCAAAACGTAAAAACCCAGAGGTAGCACATTAAAATCTGGATCTGAACTTCTGGCACAATGACGAAAGTCAGCTGGAATTGAGTGGCTGGCGCTCCTTACACCCAGGCCAGTTTGCCTTCGTTGCTATCACTCCATCCAAAGGAAACCAAGTATTTATCAGCTACCTCAAGTAAGGCATTTATTCCCTCTTGGGGTACCAAGGATGGAAACCAAGGCCTCTTCATGCCAGGCAACCACTCTACCTCTGAGCTACACCCCGATTCCATTATTCTTATAACTGCGATGAGGTAAAAGTGAAACATTTCTTATTTTCAGGTATTTATTAAAAATGGGAGAAATTGGGCCAGGGATTTAGCTCAGTGGTTTCAGCTGCCTGCTGCGCAAGGACCCGAGTTCAATCCCCGGTGCCAAAAACAAAACAAAACAAAACAAAAATGGGAGAAATTAGCCAGGGTGAAGTGGTACACACCTGTAATCCCAACACCCGGGAGGCTGAGGCAGGAGGACTGTGAATTCAAGTCCTGCCTGGATAACTTAGTAAGACCCTGTCTTGAAAAATAAAAAAAGAGTTGGGGATATAGCTCAGTGCAAAGGTGCTGGGTTCAATACACAAACACACACGGAAAATAAATTATAGGCCATATTTTCTGTTATTTAGCTGGAATCTCTGGCTTAGGGTCCAGCCTAGAGGCACCTGCATTTGCAGTCCTGTCTCTGCAGCCCATAAACTGGCAGCCTCGCTGGAGATGCTGCCTCCCCTTCTGCCATTCCACTGCCTGGCACCTTGAGTGGGGTGAGCAATTGCAGAGCCTCAGACATGAGAGGATGCCAGGCTGGAGCAGCAGATGCCCACCCTCCCACAGGCCACTCTCCAGGCTCTGGCGGGAACACAAAGCAGGTTCCCACTTTGGACGGGCCCTGCCTTGGCCGATGGACCCTGTGTGTGGTGCTTAGCTTCCCTACACCTCAGTCTCCCGCCTGTGAAATGAGCAAGCAAGCCCCTGCCATGTGGGGCAGTCCTGAGGGTCAGTCAGTATTTACATGTGCTTGGAGCAGCTGGCGGCATAGAAAGCACAGGTTTGGCGTTTGCTAAAGCTTTGCAGTTGAGCTATTACAGTCGTCCCTTGGAATCTGTGGGGCACTGTTTCCAGGACCCGACCCAAACTCCTGCAGCACCAAACCACGGTACTCAAGTCCCCTTTACACAATGGCACAGTATTTGCCTATTACCTGTGAACATCTTCCATGTACTACAACTCCTCCCTGAATTACTCATGACCACTACGATATAAATGCCATGTAAACAGCTGTGCTCCATTGTTTGTTTAGGGAACAGACACTAAGGGGGGGGGGTCCCATTTGGTTGAATCTGGCTCCACGCAGTCAGGTCCGGCTATAGAAGGGCCAGCTTGCATGGATGGGGGCTGGTTTGAAGCAAAGTCATGGATCCTCATCACAAAACAATCTAGGGATCTGAACAACGCTCCAGATGAATCTGATACACACCAGCTAGAGAAGCATTGTCAGTAACAATTCCCAAGAACATATTTGCACGGGGACTGTGGTTGGACACAACCCCCAAAGCTGAACTGTAGAAAACGCTGCCCCAGTGGAACCATACTGGGAGGTGGGGCCTAATTAGAGGCAACTGGCTGTGAGAAGAGTTTGGCTGCTCTCCTTCCTCCTGGCCAGATGCCAGCCCCTTGACTTCCCAGCCTCCAGGATAGTGAGAAAAACCGCCCACTTAAAATGACCCTATCTGTGCTATTCTGTTATAGCAGCAAAAAACAGACTAAGACACATGGGAGTTCAATTTTTAGAAGATGTGCAGGAAAAGAAAATCAGATATATAGTAAAATATCCCTTAAACTGTAGGGGAAGCATGATATAGAAGCACCCACCTATCCTTGGGGAGATACGTTCAATAGTAGAGGCTGAGCCGTGGGTGGTATCAGACCCTGCAGAAATTAATGTTTTCTAGACACACAAATGTAAGACCTTTTCCATCTGAATTACGTACTTCTCATGCACTGTGGCTGTAACTTGCAATTTGAGTAGCAAGAGCACAACCAGCACATACTTTTTCTTTCTTCACAATTTCACAGATTAAAGATTCATTTTTATTGTAGCTGTTAGTAACTTGAGCCTACAATTTTTCTTTTTTCTTGCTGAGAACTTTTCAGCTAATGGAAGCACTTCAGGGCTTCTCTCTGGCCCGAGCCATTTATTAAAATAAGGATCACTTGAACACGAGCTCAGAGGTACCACAACTGCCACTCTGGGAAGTGCACAGCTGCTAAATGACTAAGGAGCAGGTAGGCTATACAACACGGATACACTGGACAAAGGGATTATTCACATTCAGACCGATTCCATCATGCTATTATAACAAAGCGGAATTTAAAAGTTATGAGCATTATTTATTCTGGTAACTGAAACCATGGAAAGTGAAACTTGGGACAACACCGGAGGGGAGCTACTGTATTTGTATAGGGCATCAATCTGGTATAGATTGTATCAATTCTGTAAAACGGTTTTTGTAATGTAACACTATAACTGAATCATGCACTGCTGCAGTGCCAAATACAATAAGAGCATAAAAGGGCATTATAATTGACTAAAATATAGATGTGTATTTGATTGGATTCCACCCTACAGGTCAGACAATGCCAAACTGTCCTGCCCACCCACTTTCAAATTGCAGGGTTCCCCGAGTACCCAGGACAAGGAGGGAAGAGGGGTCTACCTGACCCTACGAGGGTCAGCCCCATCTTCCTTAGATGAAGAGGAGACCCCAACCCAGCTTGCCCCGGGGTCCCCTCCCACCACCCGGGGGGCCTGGAGCGCCTCCAGGAAGCAGGCAGCTCAGCCCATCCGGGCACTGGGAGGGGCTGGAAGCCAGGCCCCGGCCCCGGGAGGCGGAGGCGGTGCCGAGTGGGGGTGGGGAGTGGGAGGGGGTATTATCCTGAAGCTGAGGGCAGCAATTACATAACAAACAAACCCCGGGCTCAAGCTGTGAATTAATCAAACCGCTGAAAATAAAACCTTCCTCTCAGGAACTTCAGACAAAAGAAATGAAAACAACCAGGCTGGCTGGAAAATAAAAGGCAGCAGCGCTGAAAGGGGGACAAAAGGAAACCAGACAATGGGGTGTTGGACAAAAGCAATAAAGCCAAAGGAAGTGTGACAGGCGCACAATGCGGGCCTGTGGGCTTCTGAGCCCCGTGGCTCCGGGCCACCTCGCCCCACACCCGCTGCGGGCGGGCCACCAGGTCGCCTCCTCCATCTAGACTTGGGTCTTAAGGGTTTTTCTCCTCCATTCTGCCCCAACTTTATGGCCTTCCAGCTCCTTCCTCAAAGCCTTTTCTCCCATTGCAGCCCAGGGACCCCAGCAGCAGCCGCAGCAGGGAGCTCAGCCAGGAGCAGGATGCAAAGGCTAAGGCCACCCGGCTGGAGATGGGGGGCGCATCTGTCCCCAGAGCCAGGAGGCTCTGTCCTCTGAGCATCAGCTAGGAGGCCAGTCCCAGAGGAAACGTGGGGCCGAGTGTCAAACACGCCCAGGGCTTCAGAGGCTCGGCACACAGGACAGAGGGCATGCCGGCTCATCCCTAACTGCTTATCGATTACAAATTTAAATTGTATTTTGCGTGGATTTGGTTAATTGGGAGGGGGTACTGGGGATTGAACCCAGGGTCCTATGGAGCTACACCTCCAGTTCTTTAAAAAAAAACTTTAAAAAAAAAATTGAGACAGGGTCTAAGTCACTAAGCGGCCCAAGCTGGGCTCAAACTTGAGATCTCCTGCCTCAGCCTCCCACAGAATGCTGGGATCACAGGTGCACACCACCATACCCAGCTTAGAGAAAATACACTGTTAAAATTGCTCCTAAAATGGATTAACTGTTTCCTTCTGTACTTTTTTCCAGTGCTGGGGATCAAACCCATGGGCCTGTACATGCCAGGCAACTCTGACCTGACGCTTTCCAGTGCAGCCCCAGATGTTAAATCGTGATATGGCTCCTGCTGTATTTCTGTTGAACAGCGTGGCACGAGGCCATCTCCGGCTGCCCTGGAGCGCAGTGGCCTTTTCTATCCATACTTCACCCCCTGGCATATGCAGCCGGGCACTGCTGGCATTATCCACGAGGGAGCTGCCTCCTGGGGCTCCCAGTGCCCCAGCACAGAGGAAAGGTTCCTGATGACCAAACTGCCTTGGAGGAGTGGGTAGCTTGCCAGGGGTTGGAGCCCCCCGGATAACTCTGCCGGATCCTGCTGGCCAGACCCAGCCTCTCACTCACGGGCTTCTGACCTACCCGCAGGTGCTGGGCCCATTTAAGGAGGGAAGAGGCACCACCCCCAGTCTCGTTCAGGGAACATGGTTTCTGAGCACCTCCTTGCCTCCCTCTCCTCTGAAGCACAGGCCTGCATAGAAGAGCAGTCAGTGCCTTCTCCCGGGCCGCCCAGAGGGATGAAGTCTCTCTAGGACAAGCACTGAGCCTGGAACTCCCCAAGGGGAACACAACCATCTATCTGAGAAGGGGTGCAAGGGAGGAGCCCTCACAGGCCGCCTCACCTCTGCCAGGGTTACCTGTCTGTCACCTGCGGGACCGGAGAGCGGGTGGACCAGCTGGGAAACTTCACAGGCTTTTGGGTTCAACAACCTGGGTGTAAATTCCTGCCCGACACGGGGAGCTAAAGAACCTCTCAGAAACTGTCCCCTCACCTCACCAAGGATTCCCACAAATACCCCAGATCTGCTGAGGTCCGAGAGGATTAAATGGTACAAGGTGAGTACCCAGAATGCTGAGTCCAGGATGGGGAGAAATGCCTCAGGGTCAGGTGACCCGGGTCCATCTGGATCCCAACTCGTTAACTGCTCCGCCCTCAGGGGCCAGTAACTTAACTTCTTGAGCCTGTTTCCTCAAGTAAAATGGAAATAAGAAAATTCAACACGAAGCAGCTAGCCTTCTGTTCACAAGCCACACCCTATCAGATGTACCCATTTCACACTCTATGACACCTGGAATTTGGCCAAGCACTAATGGGTGGGTAACGATACCTTCCCATGCTTGATTTATTTCTGACCTTCACATGTTTGACTTATTTCTGACTCATCCAGTAGCCTTGAGAACCTACCCTATGGCACTCACAGACCTATGGAAATATGCCTGTTTCTGCTCATCAGGGCAGCCCCAGAGCCTAGGACAGTGCCTGGGGCATAGCAGATGCTCAATAAATACCCTATTGTGGTAAGAGCGTAAGGTACAGTGATGGGCACCAGTGACAGGTGATCGATGCCCTTACTGTCGTATTGGATACATGATGCTCTCTGCTCCCCTGCACCCCATTCTCCTCAGTTGGCCCCTCCTTGAACATAAGTTCTTCAGTAACCGAAATCCCACTTGGCAGCAAAGCATACCATAGGCCGCCTAAGAAACATCTGTCATGATTTAAAGTCCCTGTTGGAGCCTCTCCCTTAAATCTCTTCTTTTCCAGTCTAAAAAGCGGCCCAGTATCCACTCACACTTCCTCCCAAAGCATGCTCCGTGCTTAAATCACCCATGTGCTTTCTCAGGTCTTAAGGTCAGTAACCACAGCCTCCTGCCCCAGCACCCAGAAGCCCAGGGCCCTCGGCCCAAGGAGACTCGAGTTACTGGGCTCCCCCGTGCCCACCCTAACGTGGCCCTCCCAGTTCTGCTCAGCTGCCCCTCCGATGGGGGGATGCTGTGGGCCTCACCGGCAGCCTCTTGCCAGAGTTACTCATGCTATAGAAATGGAGAAACAGGTCTGGTGATGCCCTGGGCGTGGCTGAGGCCCTTCCACCGGCCAGGTGCCAAATAGCACCTGCTCGGCCCTCCCTTCCCACTTCTCAGGCCTCTCGTGTCCTCTGTCCGCTTCGCCCTAGCTCACTGGACCACCTTTAGGAGGCAGAGTCCCTTGAGAGGCGAGCGCTCTGGGCTTTCTCCACCCTTGTCACGCAGAGCCTCCATATCTGGGGCTGGCACCTGTCAGGCCCAGGCTCCCAGGTCAGTACCTGGGCCAAGGCAGAGGCACGGCCGAGGAGGGCCCTGCCCAGGGTGCAGCCCCTCTCTCCGAGTCACAGCAGACAACAGGAGCCGGTCTCTGCAAGCAATCCCTGCATCCCCACCGCAGGAGCACAGGCTGAGCCCCTTCCCCCAAATCAATCATCAGCCACTTCCTCCTCTATGTCAATGACAGACCCTGCCGGATGGGAATCAAAGGAATCTTCACTCTCAGCCCTTCCTCCCTCCCAACCACAGCCCCTTCCCTCCAAAATATCAAGATGCAGGGCCGGGGATTTAGCTCAGTGGTTTCGCCACCTGCCTCGCAAGCCCAAGGACCCAAGTTCGATCCCTGGTACCAAAAAAAAACCACACCCCAAAACCAAAATATCGAGATGCAGAGATAAATTCCAGTCATTACAGCATGCCTGACTCTGACCCCAGGGGTACAGGAAGACAGATGCACAGACGGGCAGACCCTGAGGGGGGCCACTGGGCACCCACTCCCAGCTTGCCCTCAGTGGGTGGGGCGGGCTCAGGTCCCAGGGGAATGTCACTTCCTCTCAAGGCCCGGAGAACGGAGAGCCTCGGCTGCCCTGAACAATAGTCCGAGGCGTGGGTGCCCAGAACCGTGCTGGTGCCACATCCTGCCATTCTTCTCCCTGGCCGCACCCTGCCACCCTTCCTGGCTACACCCGATCCTATCTCTGTGTTTACTCAGGGCTGGGAGCTGGGGCTGGCTGCAGGCTCAGGACAGAGCTTTCCTGAGGCCCCTTACTCTTTCCAACCTTGATTCATGGGGTGACCCAGCCAACACCCCCCATTCCCTCAGCTTTTCCAGGCTGGTCAATGTGGGATGCACCTGGCCACACAGGCTCGGGGGGGCCCGTGAGCTCCCACACCTGCCATGCTTGGGGACATGGACCCAAGTACATGAAGGAAAGTAGCAGCCTGGCAAAGGCAGCAGCGGGGACAACCCAGCTCCCCCCAACTGGTCTTCTGGAGTCTTGTTCCAACCCAGGGAGAAATAAGAAAGAGACTGAGGTCCCAGCAAGACATGTGCCTCCAGTCACCCTCACCCCAGCAGCGCAAAGGCCCCTTCCTGTCTCCCAGAGCCTAGGCCAAGCCTGTGCACTGGACAGGGGAGGGTGTCTGGCTTCCTGCAGGGCATGGCCCTACCCCGGGCCAGCACAGAACTGTGTACCTGGGGCTGCCTGGCCAGCTGGGGACAGCACTGAGCATCCTGTAGGGAGCAAAAATCGGTGTGCAGAGGCGCAACACTCACTTGGCTGCGAGCATGGGGCAGGGTGGGGGCCTCTTCTCTCATCTCCCTGCTGGTGCTCTGCGGGCCCCCAGGAATACTCCGGCTCAGGGGACTGAATGGCTCCCCAGGGCCCAGTAGATGGCATCTGAACCCCCAGCCCAAACCAACAGCTTTCCATCTGTTGCCTGAGGCCAGCCACACTACCTCTACCTTAGAATAATAAGCTCTGTTCCAGCAAATGTGGACTGGCCACTGTCCGCACGGCTTACGGGAAACTGGTATTTCTGACGTGAGCCATGGCACAGGCAAAATGAGTCAAAAGAAACCATGACTGCTTTGGGAAGATGGGAGAAGACTGTCTCAAAGCCTTAGCTTCTTCATTATAAAATGGAGATTCCAAGCCAGCTGCGGGGTGTGTGCTGGGAAGCTGAAGCAGGAGGACGCGAACTCAAGTCCAGCCCGAGCAATTCAGTGACTTAACGAGAACCCTTCTCAAAATAAAAAGGGCTGGGGACGTAGCTCAGTACAAAGGGCCTGGGTTCAATCCCCAGTGCTGAGGGGGAAAAAGAAAAGATTCCAACATCTGCTTTAGGATTAGAAGATAATGTACAATTAAAGAATCTGGGGCCAGGGATTTAGCTCAGTGGCGCCATGCCTGCCTCACAAGCTCAAGGTCCTGAGTTCAATCCCCTGTACAAAAGAAGCGCAAGGATCCAAGTTCCATCCCTGGTACCAAAGAAAAAAAAAGAGTCTGGTACAGAATTAAAGTTCAGGGAAAAGAGGGGGAGGAGAAGCCCGAAGGAGGAATGGCTCTCTCCCTCCCCGGTATTGCGACACACTGTACATATCTGGTCTTCATCCCACTTTCTGACATACAGCTCCTAGCCAGATGTCTTTTTGTACGATCTTCAGTGGACTGATGGCCGGCAGCCCCAAACAAGGTTCAGGATGGGGCTGGTTACCAGCAAGACCAAAACACATGGTCAGATGAGCGGAGGACCCACACCTGAAGAACTGGGCGCGCGGCTCTCTCTCTTCTCCATCAGGTCTCCTCCTCCTCCTCCTCTCCTCCTCCTCTCCTCCTCCTCCTGCTCCTGCTCCTCGGACTTCCACCAGCGCGCATGGCACATGGTGAAATGGAGTCCCGGAGACACAAGCCCCAGCACCCTTTCTCGCCAGTCGACTCATGTAACTCTAGGCCTGTGACTTCCTTTATCTGTAAATGGGATGAGTAACACCCCACCATGTGGTTTTAAGAAGTAGCTACTCCGACGGCCGCTATCATGGCGAACTAGATGTGTGGCGGTGCCCGACTGAGCGCTGGTGGAAGCAGCCTGGCGAATCCTAAGCTGCACCTCTTTCACGCCAAGTCTCCACCATGGTGGGGCCAACAGGGCCCACCTCTCAGGCTGCTGGACAATAAGGTGCTGTACACAACGGCTGGCCCAAGGTGGACTGGCACTAAGTACTGTGGTGAATGAAGGAAGAAAGGAGCATATTTCTGGGGACCTGCTGCTAGAGCCCTTGGCCCCAAGCACTGTGTGTGCCTCTGAGGTACTGGGAACAGAATCCTGGGCTCACCCATGCTAGGCAAGTGCTCCACCACTGAGCTACACCCGCAGCCTCCACTCCACTGTCCACACCCACAGACACCTCCACATGGTATTCTGGGGTCCCCAGGGCTCAGGAAGGGTACCTGACCCTTTCCCTAGTTCTTCTCGCTCCTCCTGCCTCAGCCACCCACTGCCAGGGTGAGGAACCCGGTCAGCACAGCGATCGAGATGGGTAAGTGAGACAAGAACAAATGAGAAGGCAGTAGATGCCAGGCACCAAGAAAGCCCCTGGCAGGGTTGGCAGGAGCACAACCCTGAGGCCAGAAGGATGGTGTGCAAATGATCAGCACACATGGGCCTCTTGCCCAGGAATATCTCACTGAGGGCCACAGAAAGGGGGTCAGAGACACACCACGGGAAACACGGTGACCAAGCCCATGGCTGGGCCTGGACACGCTGGCCTCACACCTGACAGCCCACCCCAGGTCTGC